>OY769903.1:28956409-29261409 GCA_963669185.1 Dyspetes luteomarginatus | reverse complement strand
TCTCGCTCATTCTAGTGGGCCTTATACCGAGAAAACAGGCGAGCCACGGGAGAGACGCCACGCTGAGAGAGACGAGAACCTCCTAATTGAAACGTTCTGCTTTCATTTATTATTCCGTATGAGCGAGATGTCATCTTGGCCAGGTTAAACAACCAGGGGTTATATATACATATACATATGTGTGTGTGTGTGTATTACGGAGGATATAATCAAACTCACGAGACCCCCGGAAAAGGCCAGCCTCTCGCTCATCTTTTTCCTCATAACCCAACAGTTTCAGCTCAAGAAAATTGGTTCGTGAAAAGGGTGGTTTATTTGTCTCCCCCCCCCCTCCCCCCCTCTCTCTCTCTCTCGTCCTCGCGGGACCAAAAGATGTGTATTTTTCTTTCTCTCGTGTTACTTTTGGGCGTGTATAACCAATTAAGCGTTGGACTATCAATTTTACCTGTCTCTTTTGGGCATTCTACCTTGCGGCTATTCTGTCGAACTAATGAGAGTCGTTCATATTGCTTCCTCGTGGAGGAAGCTTTCTTTTCGTGAAAAAAAAAAAAGTTTTTGAATTTTTTATGCCAGAGTACTTAAATGTTGAAAGAAGTTTAAAAAAAAACGTATTTAGAAAAATTGTCCGGGTGTGTATGTGATCCGGTTGAAAAATTCGATAACTTCGAAATGGCTTAACTGATCGAGCAAAATTTCTGTATGCCAACCCCATTTCTTCGGTAACCTTCAACTTGTTGAAACTTTTCCCACAAATGTACCATCAAGAAACAGCATTTTCTATTGAGCTTCAAGAGAATCAGTCGAACCATTTTGTTTGCATAAAATTTTGCAAATTTCGAGAAATGTAAATTATAACGCTTCACCTTGACCTAACTTTAAGTTATATTAAAGCATTATCTTTCCCATTCCTAAATATTATTTAACTCTCGATTTCACTTTCATTTTTGTTTTCTTCAAAATTATTAATTCTCTATTTATAACCGGAGTGATGGTGAAAGAATAATCATAAATCTCATAAATTATCGATTTTCACTTTGCCTGTGATGAATATTAACCGATTAAATTAATTGAATAAAGTTTTACATTTATTCCCGAAATACGTAATGGAATGAATATTATTCCCATTTTGTGATATTAAAACAAAAAAAAAACAAGAAAATTTACGAGATAATTTAGAAGTAATAAACGGCGTTCGTCGTCGTAGATCGGAATATAATTTGATATCGGATCGGATTCATTTGACTCATAACGTCTTTACGTATATTCTGATATTTATTCAGAAGTACCAACTGTGTTAGTTTTGACATGACGCAAAAGCAGTACGCACACAAGCCCGCAGATAATGTTTTCTGATAAGAAAAGCTCATAAATTTCTCATTTAACCTCGTTTCGATTTTATTGTCAAGAGAAGACAAATAACTTTGCTCTAATGTGTAATAAAAATTAAAAATTAATTTTGGCGTGTGTTACACGTGTAACACAATATATTTTTCATGCCATCTATTTGACATTTAATACCTCTTTCGGCCAGAGAATAAGAAATACAATAAAACATCTCGTGGTTTTATATGATTTTTCGAAGAAACGAAATTGTCATTGTCGTCAGATTTATGACGATGGTAAAATAGTGTGAAAAAAGAAACAATCAGAAAGTTTTCTCGTATTTTTGACACTAATTTTAATATGTCTATCTATTTCGGAATTATCGAGTTCCATCGAAATGCCCGTCTCGAAAGTCTCATAATGAAAATAGTCATGGGGTAAGTATTCAAATATATTTATTGCTTGGAATTTATTCAATAATATTACATCAGAAATATCTCATAGATCGAACATTGATCCTGCAGTCTCACCGAAAATAAATATATCAGACGATACGAAAATTATCGATGACACGAGAAATTTTGCATCGCGAAGCGAACCGATGTATTCATTAAATGTATGCATTAAAAAAAAAAAATCAATTTATGACGACCATTGATCGTCGTAATCAGGCTCAGGTATCTTTCTGAACTGCACGCTGCTGTCGCTATCGAAATTCCACCAGCGACAATCTCCCTACGGGTACAAAGTAAATAAATTAAAAAATATTATTATCCAGCTCGGTTGAACCTTTCCTCATTCTGTACTAATACTGTACAATTTTCTAGTTCAATCTAATAAACTCCAGTCTTCACCTGCTGAGGCTTTTGCGTTGTATGATCACAGGGTGGTAGAGATGCCCTATTCCGTTTATAGCAGAGTATTTCTTTCTAATTGTTCGCAAAAAAAAAAGGATTAATAATAAAATAATAAATACAGTAGCCATAAATACTACTTTAAAAATTTCGCGAGCCAATATGGTTATATAAATTGCGTCTAACGTTTGATAAATTAATACTATTAGGATAAACTTACATGACATTCCACTTTTAAAATAGGGTCTGCACAAACCACATCGAGATTTTCACAAACACGTCGTTCAGTCTCTTTAACGAGCTAAATGTAAATCATATAATCATTATCAGATCATTTTTCATTTCACATGAAATTATTTTTTATCAACTCTGTTTACCTCTGCTAATGAGCAACATCCGAGAGCAATGAGTGCCAAGAGAACTATCGTTAAAGTATTCAATTTACCTGTTATGAGAAATGGCGGATTAAGAAAAATTAGTAAAAATAAACTAATAATGTTCGTCGATTAAATATACAGTTATAAATAATAAATACCCATTTTGCGATGTTTCAGCGAAAAAACTCGGTGAGAACAAAATAATCAATCGTGTCGGATAACGATATAGTTCAGAGATCAGGAACGCTTTCAAATACGGCTTCAAATTCGAATGAGTGTTTCTTTTATATACTGCTGGTAGTACGTATAACGTACGTATAGAAATTATCTTTAGCATAGAAGTAAATAAAAATGTTTGATCATCCTGATAACGTTCTTACGAATAAAAACGAATAAAGGCTTGAGAAACATTTATTTGAAATAGAACAACGTAGATGATTAATATTGTGACAGGAAAATTAAATTCGTCCATTCCCTCGACGTCACAGCTCGATCGACTTCTCGAGCGCCAAAATTTGTCAAAGATATCATAAGACACGGCATGTGATCCATGACGATTTGACACCCTGTATACCATAAGCTGTACAATAATTCGTCGAATACACATGTGTATGCGTATAGGTGTATATTGTTAATGCGTGCGATAAAATCGGTTTCGACCGAGGGTCGCATGCGCTGATTTATCGACAAAGAGTATTGGTTATAGATCCTTACCGACCTATGACCCCTTCCAGCGAAAATGATAGGCGAGCTGACGAAGCGAACGAAATTCTCGCGTACTTCGTCTCGAAAGATTGTAAAGAGAGGAAGCCGGCCTTCGAGGAGTCGAGATTTGTCTTTAACATTGTCAAAATTTTGTAAAAATAGTTAATTGTCAAAGTGAGTGACAATTAAGGAGAAGTGTACTTGTCGATCGTTAGGATAAATTAATTATCGGTCGGAGAAATTGACCAGTCATAAGGTGAAGAAATAAATTTATATATCTTTTACACGAAACGCTGTCCTCTGTTGCCTTGAAACTCTTTTCTGGTCCTCCAGCTGTACTCACCCTGAGGTCGTCTCATATAAAATATTAGTCGAACTATTTCCCGATTAGTTAAAGGTTATCAGTTTTCTCAAAACTGATTGGCGCCCAATATTATTAAAATATATAAAATAGATCACATCAGAGCCCTGCCAGCCGACGGACCAAGGCCACGGCAGGTGAACGGTATGAAATATTGTTTCATATGTTGATAAATTTCATATCTTTTTTGACAGTTTATACGTACATACTCAGGTTTATTCGAATGTACCAACTGTGATAGTTTTGACATGACGCAAAAGCAGTACGCACAAGCACGCAGATAATGTTTTCTGATAAGAAAAGCTCAATATTAATTTCTCATTTATCCTCGTTTCGATTTTATCATCAAGAGAAGACAATTGACAAATAACTTTGATCTTTGAACTTTAATGTGTAATAAAAATTAAAAATTAATTTTCCCTTGTGTTACACGTGTAACCGAATATATTTTTCATGCCATCTATTTGACATTGAATACCTCTTTCGGCCAGGGAATAAGAAATACAATAAAACATCTCGTGGTTTTATATGATTTTTCGAAGAAACGAAATTGTCATTGTCGTCAGATTTATGACGATGGTAAAATAGTGTGAAAAAAGAAACAATCAGAAAGTTTTCTCGTATTTTTGACACTAATTTTAATATGTCTATCTATTTCGGAATTATCGAGTTCCATCGAAATGCCCGTCTCGAAAGTCTCATAATGAAAATAGTCATGGGGTAAGTATTCAAATATATTTATTGCTTGGAATTTATTCAATAATATTACATCAGAAATATCATATAGATCGAACATTGATCCTGCTGTCTCACCGAAAATAGAAATATCAGACGATACGAAAATTATCGATGACACGAGAAATTTTGCTTCGCGAAGCGAACCGATGCCGATTCATTAAATGCATGAAGTAAAAAAAAAAATCAATTTATTGAAACCCTCCATCAGGTACCTCTTCGAACTGCACGCTGCTGGTGCTATCTATATTCCACCAGCGACATTTTCCCTATGGGTACAAAGTAAAAAAATAAAAAAATATTATTATCCAGCTCGGTTCAACCTTTCCTCATCGTGTACTAATACTGTACAATTTTCTAGTTCAATCTAATAAACTCCAGTCTTCACCTGCTGATTCTTTTGCGTTATATTATCGCAGGGTGGTAGAGATGCCTTATACTTTTCAGCGCAGGGTTCTTCTTTCTAATTGTTCGCGAAAAAAAAAGAATTAATAATAAAATGATAAATTCAGTACCCATAAATACTACTTTGAAAATTTCGCCAGCCAATATGGTTATATAAATTGCGTCTAACGTTTGATAAATTAATACTATTAGGATAAACTTACATGACATTCCACTTTTAAAATAGGGTCTGCACAAACCACATCGAGATTTTCACAAACACGTCGTTCAGTCTCTTTAACGAGCTAAATGTAAATCATATAATCATTATCAGATCATTTTTCATTTCACATGAAATTATTTTTTATCAACTCTGTTTACCTCTGCTAATGAGCAACATCCGAGAGCAATGAGTGCCAAGAGAACTATCGTTAAAGTATTCAATTTACCTGTTATGAGAAATGGCGGATTAAGAAAAATTAGGAAATATAAACTAATAATGTTCGACGATTGAATATACAGTTATAAATAATAAATACCCATTCTGCGATGTTTCAGCGAAAAAACTCGACGAGAATAAAATAGTCAACCGTGTCGGATAACGATACAGTTCAGAAACCCGAAACGCATTCAAATAATTCCTCAAATTTGACTGAGAGTTTCTTTTATATACTGCTGGTAGTACGTATAACGTACGTATAGAAATTATTTTTAGCATAACAGTAAATAAGAAACATCGGTCATACTGATAACGTTCTTACGCCGCAAAAATTAGCATGTGCCAAAAGTCAATTTATACGTGAAAAAAATTATATGTTCCCGAGCAGACATTAAAAAATTTCATTTGTGATAGAACAACGTAGATGATTAATATATTCA
Organism: Dyspetes luteomarginatus; assembly: GCA_963669185.1. Lineage (NCBI taxonomy): Eukaryota > Metazoa > Arthropoda > Insecta > Hymenoptera > Ichneumonidae > Dyspetes > Dyspetes luteomarginatus. Next base: position 29,255,791 of record OY769903.1, on the reverse strand, counting down.
TTTTTGCTCAGCTTCGATCCAATTTTTGAATAATAGCAATTTATTAATTTTGTCAATAAAAAAATGAGCTATTCAACGTGAAGGAAAAAGATTTCATTTCTGACATCCTGACAGCAGTCAACTATCATTTGGCTATAATAGACATGCCCCTTTCAATATGAATATAAATGTTTTCATTAAATTGTTTTTAAAATGAAATACAGAAATTTATATTTTACAGTCCTGCATAAATTTTTCATCGTATTTCAGCATCGTCTGTAATTTTGAGTCATTTTTTTTTTCATGTAATAAACCATTTTGACTCATCTTTGATAAATTTGAGTCAATAAGTTCCTGGTACTTAAATTTTGAAGAAAAAAAAAGCTTTTCTCCGATAATAATAATATCTATTATGGAACTTGTCGACTGTCATTTAAAATCATGCTTTGATTGATACTCGTGAGGTCCTTTTGCCCGCAAGTGCGAGAAGTGAGAAAAAGCTGTAGGTACCAAAGATTAATATTTATCGGTCGCGTACATCTGACACGCGGCGTTGTGAGCCACTCGGACGTGACTCGACGAATGAATTTCATCGCCCCTTTTTTGCTTTCAAGCACTCTCACTCTCTCTCTCTCTCTCTCTCTCTCTCTCTCTCTCATATATAATACCGATTTTCTTACCCTTGCAGCTTTGCCGAAATAATTCGAAATAAAATGCATCCAGCAATTTCTTCAACAATAGTTTTCTGTATATTTTCATGCACAAATTTAAGGGATGAATTTGTCCATCTTTTATGATTTGATTTTTTTTTCTCGCTCGAATTTTTTGCGTCACTCGAAATGTCTTGTATGAATAGCTATATACATATATAGTTCTATATCAGTGCAGAAAATCAAGAGGGCGAATTTCCACCGAAAATGGAGGAAACAATATATATATATATATGTAATGTAGTTCAGTGACTCGAAGCTAAAGAGACGAGGATAAGGATCTGCATTTTCGCATCCCTACGCGACGCGATATCCTCAGGAGCGATCGCGGACGATTTTAACGTCAGGCTCCCATCAACCCCTACGAACTGGACGACGTCGACGTCTCGACCAAAACCTCCTCGTGGGTCTCCCAGTCCCATATACTCTTATATATATATATATATAGTGCTATGACCTGCAATGTCCCTTATGGTGTACTCTGAGATTTTACACGTTCCCGTTTCGTTTTACTACCATACTATATTCATATATATATATATATATATATATATATGTATGTACATATGTAGGTTCCCTTGGGGGGTGAAATTCTCTTTTTCCACGTATAAACCCCAGGAAAAGCTTTTCTACGTCCTGACCTTTTTTTTTCTCTGTCAACTTTATTAGTCAACTTTATTAGTCTCTCGAGATTTTTTTTTTTTAATTTCCTGCACTCTCGAGAAGTTATTATAAAATGCATACCTTAAAAAAAAATGCATTTTAGTAATTTATTTACTTACTTATATATTTGATTGTTTATCCGATTTGTAAATTGTATTTTAGAGATAGTGGGAAAGTAAAAAGATTCTCATTTAATAGATCATATATGATCTATGGATCTATTTAAATACGATAGCGACATATAAAGTGAGATTGAATCGAGAGAAAGGAAAACGTCGAGGAATTCGTTCATTCCTTTGGTAAAGAAGCTCTACTGTGGCATTTATTATATCATATTGTATACATATACATATTATATATTATATACATATGTATATTATGTATTATATACATATGTATATTATATATTATATACATATGTATATTATGTATATTATGCATTATATATTATATATATATTATGTATTATATATATTATATATATGTATATGATCTATGTTTATTAGTATGTCTATAGTAGAAACAAAAAACCGATTTGACGTCTTGAAACACGATCGATCGATCGTGTTTCTCTTCTTTCTCTCTTCTTTCTCTCGTATAATACACTCGAAGCGCTTGCTCGCGATTGTCTCTCGCGAGTTTCCGCGAGAAAGCTACGAGGGTCTTATATATATATATATATATATCTCGACACGTGACTTTATGGACCTTCTCAAGATGGCCGTATCTCGTCCACGGCCCGCGATATACAAATCCATGAAGGAAAACAAAATATTCTCGACAATTTAATCTCGAGAAAAAGAAAGAAAAATTTCTAATTTTTGTATCGCCATTTTTATTTTCTTCAACTATTTAGTATTTTAGTCGTACCCGAGATTTTTTCATCCTGAAAAATTGTTTTTTTTCCTCAACAAAATTTCAGTTCAACTTTTCGTATTTTCTCATGAATGTAAGAAAAATGTATAAAAGCCTCTCGGCAATTAATTAAGAGATTAAAATCGTAATTACGTGTGTGTTATAAATTATAGCGCGTGCACGTATTAAGAAATAGCCATCGTGCATATACGATAGGGGCAGGAAAAAAAAGTATGTTAAAGCAAAGCGATATTATGACCAGCGACCATTGCAAGGAGTGCCAAAGGGGTGGGTTTTTTTTTTTTTTCGTTCATAATACCGATAAAGGTAAAAGTAATGCTCTGGAAAAATGTTTCCTCTCACTGGAGTGAACGAAAATCGCACAGCATAAATGTAAACTACCAACGCGTCTATTGCATACTACATACACACATATATATATATATATATATATATATATTTGAAATTTAATATAAGCTATTTAAATATATATATATATATATATATATATATATATATATATTTGAAATTTAATATAAGCTATTTAAAAAAATTTATATACACGATAATCATGAATGAAATAAATCAAACGAATTGAAATAATTTTTAAAATAAAATAAATGTACTAAAAAAAAAAAATATATTCCAATTCTCGAGACTAATAAATCGAAATATTTATTTTTTATTTTCACAGTTTCGATTCGAATGAAAGAGGACGTATGTGAGCACGAAGGGAGAGCGGCGAAAGCGGCAGTTATACGAACTAATGTAAAGCCGAAATTAAATGAACGCTCAAAAATCAGTCCCAATGAATAAACACCCGGGGAAAAATCATTATATTACAAATATACTTTGGGTGAAAGTGTTCATTTACTGGGACCCATTCATTCGCTCTAGCAAAGTAAAAAAAAAAAAAAACAATAAAAATACGAATGCCATGGAACAGGGCATGAGAAGTCTCATGGGTATCGGGTACGTATCTGTATACGTATACAATATATATATATATATATATAGTGTATATAGTGTATATATATATATATATAGTGTATATAGTGTATATATATATATATATACATATATATATATATATATACATATAGTGTATATAAGTGATGTTACAGTTTGCTGCTGTCACCGCCGATTGGCACCATTGAAATGGTAAAGAGGGGCCGGACACTGTGCACGCCTCCCTGTCATTGAGCATCTCGTCAGTCTCTCGCTCGCGAGATGTGGGTTCTCGTAAACGTGTCTGCATATATATATATATGTATATATATGTGCATATATATACATATATATGATTTTTATATGTCCAACAACACGTATACATTCATTCATACACCAAGCTCAGCTTCGACGATTGCGTGACGTTTCACGCACAAAGTTCCGACACGCGAACGATTGTCTGAAAGGAAACTTTATTTTTATATTTTTTTTTTAAGCTGAAGTACTCATTATTTTACATAGAGTGCAGTTTGTGATATTGCATTTTCTCCTTCTACAATTTGTTGCGAGAAAATTATTGCCAAAAATTCTCACAGCCTTATATAACTGTAGAAACATAAATCGTATATATATATATATATATATATATGTCGTCGAGGGTCATCATTTTCACATGTGAATCGACACGACTTGCCCACCTCTCCCCCAGCTTTGTAAAATTTTAAACTGCGAAAGGGTTACGAGTTTTGGGGTGGGATTGAGTTACTTATTTATTATAGAGACCAGCATTGATTTATTAGAAAATGTCATATACGTTACTACGTGTATGTAAGAAAAGTACCATAATTTTTTTTCGCCCCTCATACCGGATGTGAATAAAATTTGTAGCGATTGAAATTTTAACTACAAACTGGTGGGGTTAATTTTTCATAAAATTGCAATTATACTTTTTAAACTTTTTATTTAAATTTTGTAAGAATCATCTCAATTGACTTAAAGCGAATGGTCATATTTTTCTGACCATATTCAAAATTACCAAAATTCGAAAAAAAAAAACATAATTTTTATTTACTTTTAGTTAAATAATCCAATGTGAAGTTCAAAGCTCGAATGATGAAAAAAAAATCATCGTTGAGCGATGATAGGCTAATAATTTTGGCAACGAAAAATTGATTTGACATTTTTCAAAAATTTACTTATTTTTGGATTTAAAAAAATAAGGAATTATCTCATTAAGCTGTCAATGACTGGGACACGAGTCGTCAATGACCGAGTACCGTGACAGGCATTTTTCTCACTTCTATGGAAAGATATTACGGGGGAAAAAATATGCATAGGAGAAAAGCCTCTCGTTATTTTTTTTTTAACTACAAACTGGTGGGGTTAATTTTTGATAAATTTGCAATTATACTTTATAAACTTTTTGTTTAAATTTTGTAAGAATCATCTCAATTGACTTAAAGCGAATGGCCATATTTTTCTGACCATATACAAAATTACCAAAATTCGAAAAAAAAAAACATAATTTTTATTTACTTTTAGTTAAATAATCCAATGTGAAGTTCAAAGCTCGAATGATGAAAAAAAAAATCATCGTTGAGCGATGATAGGCTAATAATTTTGGCAACGAAAAATTGATTTGAAATTTTTCGAAAATATACTTTTTTTTTGATAAAAAAAAAAAAGGAATTATCTCATTAAGCTGTCAATGACTGGGACACGAGTCGTCAATGACCGAGTACCGTGACAGGCATTTTTCTCACTTCTATGGAAAGATATTACGGGGGAAAAAATATGCATAGGAGAAAAGCCTCTCGTTATTTTTTTTTTAACTACAAACTGGTGGGGTTAATTTTTCATAAAATTGCAATTATACTTTTTAAACTTTTTATTTAAATTTTGTAAGAATCATCTCAATTGACTTAAAGCGAATGGTCATATTTTTCTGACCATATTCAAAATTACCAAAATTCGAAAAAAAAAAACATAATTTTTATTTACTTTTAGTTAAATAATCCAATGTGAAGTTCAAAGCTCGAATGATGAAAAAAAAATCATCGTTGAGCGATGATAGGCTAATAATTTTGGCAACGAAAAATTGATTTGACATTTTTCAAAAATTTACTTATTTTTGGATTTAAAAAAATAAGGAATTATCTCATTAAGCTGTCAATGACTGGGACACGAGTCGTCAATGACCGAGTACCGTGACAGGCATTTTTCTCACTTCTATGGAAAGATATTACGGGGGAAAAAATATGCATAGGAGAAAAGCCTCTCGTTATTTTTTTTTTAACTACAAACTGGTGGGGTTAATTTTTGATAAATTTGCAATTATACTTTATAAACTTTTTGTTTAAATTTTGTAAGAATCATCTCAATTGACTTAAAGCGAATGGCCATATTTTTCTGACCATATTCAAAATTACCAAAATTCGAAAAAAAAAAACATAATTTTTATTTACTTTTAGTTAAATAATCCAATGTGAAGTTCAAAGCTCGAATGATGAAAAAAAAATCATCGTTGAGCGATGATAGGCTAATAATTTTGGCAACGAAAAATTGATTTGACATTTTTCAAAAATTTACTTATTTTTGGATTTAAAAAAATAAGGAATTATCTCATTAAGCTGTCAATGACTGGGACACGAGTCGTCAATGACCGAGTACCGTGACAGGCATTTTTCTCACTTCTATGGAAAGATATTACGGGGGAAAAAATATGCATAGGAGAAAAGCCTCTCGTTATTTTTTTTTTAACTACAAACTGGTGGGGTTAATTTTTGATAAATTTGCAATTATACTTTATAAACTTTTTGTTTAAATTTTGTAAGAATCATCTCAATTGACTTAAAGCGAATGGCCATATTTTTCTGACCATATACAAAATTACCAAAATTCGAAAAAAAAAAACATAATTTTTATTTACTTTTAGTTAAATAATCCAATGTGAAGTTCAAAGCTCGAATGATGAAAAAAAAAATCATCGTTGAGCGATGATAGGCTAATAATTTTGGCAACGAAAAATTGATTTGAAATTTTTCGAAAATATACTTTTTTTTTGATAAAAAAAAAAAAGGAATTATCTCATTAAGCTGTCAATGACTGGGACACGAGTCGTCAATGACCGAGTACCGTGACAGGCATTTTTCTCACTTGTATGGAAAGATATTACGGGGGGAAAAAAAAAGGGATAAAAGGCATATGCAGAGGAGAAAAGCCTCTCGTTATTTTTTTTTTAACTACAAACTGGTGGGGTTAATTTTTGATAAATTTGCAATTATACTTTATAAACTTTTTATTTAAATTTTGTAAGAATCATCTCAATTGACTTAAAGCGAATGGCCATATTTTTCTGACGATATTCAAAATTACCAAAATTCGAAAAAAAAAAACATAATTTTTATTTACTTTTAGTTAAATAATCCAATGTGAAGTTCAAAGCTCGAATGATGAAAAAAAAAATCATCGTTGAGCGATGATAGGCTAATAATTTTGGCAACAAAAAATTGATTTGAAATTTTTCGAAAATTTACTTATTTTTGGATAAAAAAAAATAAGGAATTATCTCATTAAGCTGTCAATGACTGGGACACGAGTCGTCAATGACCGAGTACCGTGACAGGCATTTTTCTCACTTGTATGGAAAGATATTACGGGGGAAAAAAAAAGGGATAAAAGGCATATGCAGAGGAGAAAAGCCTCTCGTTATCTGTTTAATGGAGTGAGAATCGCTACAGGCTCTCTCTCTCTCTCATCATCTCGTCAAGTGGAGAGAGAAACGTACATATATAGAAGAGACCGCGATGCTCACTTCCCATGTCCGCGAAACAATACGACGTTTATTCGCGCCGTCATCGCTCGTCGCCTCGGCCTCGCATCGCTCCATTTATCCCTTCTCTTCACCCCCTCTTCCACCCCCGAACTACCCTATAATCGAGAATTTCTCACTCTCGCGAGAACGCGTTGTAGGAATTGCCTTTTGCTAAGGGAGACAACGGAGAGTCCACAATCCATATACGATATGCGATATGGATGAGCGTGCACAACCCCCCTCAAATGCTTTCATTCTCTCTCTCTCTCTCTCTCTCTCTCTCTCTCTCTCTCTTTCTCTCTGTCTCTCTTTCTCGAGTATATTCACCGCAACAGTCACGCATGAAAGTCGATATGACCCATCGTGTGTGAACATTTATGTACTGCCCTATATAGTTTATTATTTGTACTTATGGGGCATTCCATGCAAAATCGACCAGTCTGTGGTCCATCCTAACGTCTGGGATTCGTTGCTCAATTTTTTATACACTTGTCACAAGCCTGAGTGGCATGTAGTTTTTTTTTGTAAATTGTTTTGGCCATTCGCTGTTTGATTATTATTTTTCGATAAAAAAATTCACATAAAATCCATGTACAGGATTTTTTGAAATTTTTTCAGATGCTTGTAAATTGTGCTTTGAATTTTGTACCTTCTTTTTTCTTGTCAAAAAATCATTATGTGGTAACCAAAAAAAATGTATTAAAAAAAAGAACATGCCTTTTAGGGTTGTAGGAATTAATTAAAATATTGGGAATTAAATTCCATGGGGTGAAAATCAGGGACTTGTCAGTTTGGCCTGGAAAGCCCCATATATGTGTGTAATACATTAATATGGAACTGTCACTGAATTCTCGCCCATTAGGCCGTTTGGTGTTTGGGCCAATCGAAGTGTAATTAATGACTCGAGAGCCAACCAAGCACGCCCAAGCAACTTTTTGTAATTCGTGTAAAATTATGATGTTAGAAAAAAAAAATAGATCATTTTTTTTTTTGTTGTCAATTTTTTAGAGAACGATTTTTCCTGAAATATTTTTTTCTCCTCCATCAAGAGAAAATTAAATTGCTTCGGTCATTATTAACGTTGATCATCTTTTTCTCAATCAATTTTTCACATTCAACTTTATAATCCAAAATTATTATTTTTTCGCTGAAAATTTATACACAAAAATGATTGACAAACAAAGAATTCGTGCCAGTGAATATTGTGAATTCCAAATGAATGAAATGCTCTCGTGTACACTTTTCATCCCCAATGAGGACGAGGGAAGGACTCAAAAAGGACCTTCACTCGTTAAGTGAGGGAGAGAGGGAGAGAGAGATAGAGACCGAGAGAGAGAGAGCAATAGTACCCAATACCGTCGCTATTGTAACGTGAATAAAAATTCACCGTGTTGGGAGCGTGTGAGCACGCATTAAACACGCGAAGTACTTTTCGATGGTTCTCGCGTATGCTTGAGAATTGTACCCTCGAACGGTCCGCTATAGAAAAAGTTACAGCCACATATATACACGAGGGAGGAATATGTTATTATTCCTTGTCAAGAGCCAGCAACGAACGAAACGAAAAACAAAAGGAAACAAAAAACATTAAATATGTTAAAACATTTCTCGAGTAGTTTTTTTTTTTTTTTTTTTTTTATCGTGCTCGTGTGGGTAATAATTGTCGAGCTGTAAAAACGATTGTCGACAAAGTGGCCTGCACTGTGTGTGCTCACATTTTGGGTTCCAATTGTCAAAATCTTTCGATTACTCTCGACTTGAATTGCTCACTTTGTTGCCTGTAAGAAAAATCTTCAGGGGTGAAATTTATTTCATCAGATCTCTTTGTATGTTTTTTTTTTTTTATCACATCGTACACTTGACAAATTGTTATATTTCAATTGGTGGACTAACGAAAGTCTAATATTACAATATAAAATATTGTCACATTTCAATTAATCCACTAAAATAATTAAAATTACTAAAAAAAAAATTAACTTTTCGAATACAAATAATGTAATTTTAACTACAATTATTCTTTAGAAAAAAATGCAATTTTCATAAAATGATCAGAATTTCATGTACGATGTACTACGATACATATTGTGACTGTAAAGAGCAAGCAGGTTCGATTTGTTCGATAATCCACAAGAGATTGTAGAAACCGACGAGATAATCCTATTTCGTTTTCAGCCTATAGAGCCGCATATATGAGACTCACAGCGAAATGATATTTACGTTCACCATATATTTTTTCATCCCTTATATATATATATATATATAAAAGGGATGAAAAAAAAATATATATATATACAGACGACTGTGTGGACGACATTATGGACACGAGTGTTTGTTTTATGTCAACGGATCAAACAGGATTTACGGAATTTCGTGAGCGTGCTCTGATCCCCTCACATTATTACCGCTGGGTATGCCAAAATTCTCCCCCAATACTGTTCCCATGATGATTACGACGAGTCATCCCTCTCTCCTCTGCTCTTCAGTGGCCATTTCGACACACTTTATTCATCGTCCCTTGTTCAATGACTTTTGACTTTATTAGGCAATCACCAAAATCCCAAAGTAACCAAAAAAGTCAACAATTTCCTTAATTAGGGAAAAAAAAAAGATAATAAAAAATAAAATTATTTCGTTGCAGGGAATTTTTTTTTTTTGCCATAGTTAATTGACAATTAAACTTTCCCTGTCGGGTAAAAAATTTTAATCTGATTTTTTTTTTCAATTTACCCAAACTTCTGCCATTAAATTAAAATATGAATTAAATGATGAAAAAAAATGAACATCGTATGGCATGTTTCACGAAGAAAATCTGGGAATTCTCTCTCCAATCTCTCATTCCGACCATATATCATTGCTGTACACATTTTAATCTTTTTTTTTTTCTTTCTTTTTTTTTTTTTTTTTTTTTTTCTTCCTCGAGTCTCTCCTTCGTCACTTTATACGCTGTCTATCTCGTGTTCCTCTTTCCTCTCGTCCTCATATATGAGGTACATATCAGGTATACAAGTGATTCAAGGAGCAGGTGATTCTCGCGCTTATACGAGACACAGAGAGACAGCATTTTGAGTATGTGTGTGTGTGTGTGTGTGTGTGTGTGTGGTGGACGCGAGAAGAGTGCAACGAGCATATCTCGAATACAGATAAACCCGGGACGAGCGGGCGGTCGCTTCGTTGGGTGTAACCGAGCTCTGTCTCGCGATCTCGTTCGTTGAAAAAAAAAAAAAAAAAAAAAAAAAAATCATCCTCACAGAGTTTAATGGATTATATTATGGTTGCTCGACGTTTCGTGCATGTTGCACTCCACGCATCTATAACGCACATGTGTATACATATATATCGCGAAATAAAACGCAAAGTGACTATATCAAGAACGGTAGCTCATATACATCGTTAATATATACAAATATATATATCTATATAGACTCGTCTTACAGGAAACAGATGCCCCGTGCATTTCGAGAGGAGACACACCACGCGCGATTATTATGAAGAGATTAAAGCCACAGGCCAATTATAAATTTTACGAAGAGCTTCATGCGAGAGCTCTGCACCTAATGCTATATACGCGATCATCTCTTGCTTCTCGCACTATACATACATCGAGTCTCACAGAAAAAAAAAAAAAAAAAAAAAAAAAAACTTTTCTTATCCCAGCTCATTTCATACTTTAAATTATGTGAGATACGCCTTTTTGACTCTTTGGGCTTTGATATTTATTGAGCTACCGTATACTCGGAACGCACGAGAGTGGCCAACGACTTATCATTTCGTCTTCGTCGTACGCGTGTGTAAAAAAAAGATGACTGCGGTTGAAAAAAAAAAAAAAATTATACATATATATATATTTTGTTCACGTGCCCACGTTTTGCCCGTAACCGCCTTAATTGCCGGATACTCAGTGACGACTACGCACCACCTCTCGCGATCAAAAATCGATAGCATCGCGAATGATGCGGAAACATTGACGAGTGTATGTGTGTGTGAGAGTGATGGACAGGGAGAGAGAGAGAGAGAGAGAGAGAGAGAGAGTGAGAGAGAGAGAGAGAGAGAGAGAGAGAGAGAGAGAGAGAGAGAGAGAGAGAGAGAGAGAGAGAGAGAGAGAGAGAGAGGGGGGGAGGGAGGGAGGGAGGGAGGGAGGGAGGGAGGGAGGGAGGGAGGGAGGGAGGGAGGGAGGGAGAGAGAGAAAGAGAGAGAGAGAGAAAAGAGAGAAAAAGCTTCAATTATTACCTTTTTATAGCTATACATATATATAAGAGGTACACTTTTCTCGTATATATTTAACTATACACGATGGTAAAAGGCGAGAATTAAATTTCCATTTTTAAGTAAATTACATCACCGATAAATTATAAATAACACTAAGATTACATTTCAGCGTGCATGACTTTGAGTGATTTTTTTTTCGTTCACCAAATTACAGGAATAAATAATGATTACAGGCATTTATGGGGATGTGAGACAAAATTATAGCGTTATTGGCGGGAGGGGTGGGGGGGGGGGGCAAAAAAAATTATACATGGCCGGAGAATTAGCGTTTCCCAGGGTGATTACAATATTTTAAGTATTGTCGCACCCCCGCCTATGATTATTCTTTTCCCCCATGATACGCATACCGTGTGTGTGTGTGTGATGTCGGGGGTGAACTTCGTGAAAATCTATGAAAGGCTCGGTCAACCGTTAAGGATTCGTTTGGTTTTTGACTCGATCATCCCTTTCCTCTTTCTCATCGTCGCGTGCAAGAAATCATCCCTCTCTCTTTCGGTTATTTAATCTTTAATCCTGCCACTCGAGGGTGACTTTGAGCCCGTCAACGATACTACATGTATATATATATATATGACGTATCAGACTATGTATATATATATATATATATATATATATATATATATATATATATATATATACGACGTATCAGATTTTCTGTATATATAGAGTCTGATGCGATGCACCCCTCGATCTCTCTTCTGGTATCCATTCGCAACCCTCCCGACTGCAGAATCTTTCTACGGGGTATGGGAGAAGGGTAGGTACGAACTTTGTCACTTTATTTCATGAATGAGAGGGTTTCGTGCTGATCTCGTCCAGCATTGACCAGCATTTTAAGATATTGAATCAATTTTCGTTCATGCCATTTTGAACGATATGATTTTTTTTTTTATATATCGAAACGAAGGGATAATTAATTAAATTGTACTTGTAGATCGATTTTTTTTTTTTTACTTGCAGATTTAACAATATAAACTCTACTGGACTTGAGTTATCTCAATGAAGAAACAAGTGAGAGGGAAAATTGTGTTACCCCATGAGAAAATGGGGGGGCAAAAAATTTACGAAAATAACAAAAACGCGTGAAACGAGCGAATTTCTCCCACCAGGATATCATCTATTTCTTACTCAAAATGAAAACGAGATAACGAGAGTCAAAAATAATTTATGAGTGCCCCTCCCCTCGTACTATGATTAGAGGGATGCTCTCGTTTTTCTTTGTGTCATGAGAGGAAGAGATTTTCAGACTTCATGATTTACATGCACCCAAAAATTGTAAGATGGAGAAAGTACACATAAAAACATTAAATATGTTCCTACGATTTTTTTAAAATAAATTCTCAACGACAAAAATAAAAAAATACTCTAACTGGCATCACTTGTCGTATACATTATAAATTATTCTCAATAAAAGCTCAAATAACCAAAATTTTACCAAATCACATTCCTAGTTATTATTCTTCGCAACAAAAAAAAATATCTAGTTGAAAAACTTATTTGAACAATTCATTCATTGTCCATATGTTGTCGATGTACGCAATGCATAATCGATATATATATATATATATATATATATATATATGACGATGCTGTAACGAGATAATAAGTATGTGCGGTCGTTCGTCCGGCTTGGATAACCGGAAGACGTCTAACATATTGTCCCGTTTGAGCATGCCCTATATAAGGGTTGTAACAGAATCGCACACAAGCAGTACATACACAATAACGTACACAGACGCATATATATATACGTATAATGAGGCCAGGATTTGGTCCGGACGATGATATGGTGTGGCTGGTGAGCGTCTCCCTCAAAGTGTCCTGGGCGAGAAGGGACCCCCCATGGGAACATTTCACACCGGTAACCACCACAACCCCTCGTTGCCTCGATACGAATTCACCCCCTCCCTTCCTGTTTCACCCCCTACGCTTTGAACCCTCGACGAGGTCTGCATCGCTTTTGGTTATACAAAGTCGATTTAGTCAGGGATGGTTTAGTCCCGTTGATTTATAACCAACCAGATTATATATGTATTAGACTTTGACATATATATATATATATATATATATATATATATGTGCACACACATACAGAAGAGATGAAGCTACTCGGCTCTAAAAATGTATCAACTTTGAGTAAAACGAATACTTCCTGATTCTTAATACGAAAATACCAAAAACAATGTTTTTTTTTTTACATAAATAATTCACGTAAATTATTACATTGATTTGTAATCAGCAATATTATATATGTCAGATCACTTAAAAATAATAAAATTTTCCGAGATGCAATAATAATGTTGAATATATATATATATACAAAACTATAAAAAAAAACAACGATTTTATTACAATAATTCATAAATATTTATGAAATAAAAAAATTAAAAAAAATTAAATATATATAGCTTAGTCCTTTATTAAGATGTTTTTTTTTTCAATAGGCAGCATGGCTCTGTGAGACCCTCCACCCCTTCTCATATGGTGGGTTGGAAATTTTTTATTTTTTTTTGTTTCTATGTTTTTATTTTATTTTATTTTTTTCGAGAAATAAATAAAAGTTCTATAGCTTTGTCCACTATACAAGAATTGAGAAATCACGATTGTTATGACGATACCACCGATGATGAAAGCAGGTGCCTCATTATATCATTGTTGCTTTTCTCGTCCTCATAATAATACACGGAGACTCTCTCGGTGTATTCACATCGGTCATTATTAAACTCCGGTATATAAAATTTACGGTATAAAAAATTTACACACGCCACACGGAAATACTATACGTCAGCATTGGGAGATCTGCTGGATTTATTCTGCTGTTGCAAATGCACTCTCGTGCGTATATCATTTATATATAGAGCTGGAGAGACGCGAGAGAGGTGCATGATGGGCGTTTATATTCACGCGAAAGTAGGTCATAAACGATTAAATCGACGATTAATGTCGTTGGTCTGCGATATTATCGCGGTTCGAGTAACATTTGTGTTGTATAGAGATATACCACGCGACACACAGACGAGCTATTATTATTATTAATATTATTATTATTAATTTTTTTACACTTTATTAGAATAAATTTTGTTTTCTCGACAAGAATAAAGTTTTATTTTCGATGTGTAGTGTTTTAGATTTCAGTCTGTGCAACGCGCATTCATTCGGCTTTATTATATTATATATTATAGAGAGAGAGAGAGAGAGAGAGAGAGAGAGAGAGAAAGACTTTTATTAATTAGTGACTCAGGACTGTCGGATTTTTTTTAATTCTTATTTTAAAAATTTTATTCCAACTCCGCTCATCGCTTGCGTGGTCTCTCGCACCTTTGGCTTTCGGTAAAAAACACGCGGGAGGCGTGGAAGACGCGAGTCCTGCGCCTGCCGCAAGTTAAAGATGAAGATACCGCGTGGTGCGAGAGAGACGAGAGCAGACGGAGAGAGGGCGGATTTCTTCGCGTATATAACGATAAATCGTCGCTCTAGCGAACATCGAGGTGCTAGATCTGCAGACAAACACAGTTGAAAAAAAAAAAAAAAATGGATAAAAAAGATTTTCGACCCTGAGGTGATTCTGGAACTTTATCTCTCTCTCTCTCTTTCTCTCCCTTTTCCTCGCGCATCCCTCTTATATTTGCTTTTACACGTTCCCATCGACCATTTCGAGCCTCGTTAAAATTTCACACCTCGAAACACGTATGCAAAAATTCGTTAAATTTTTACGTCAATTAGTCCATTAATAATTCATTAATTAATAATTAATTAGTCCATTAATAATGAGGATTAATTTTTGTTTAATACTCTTCATTCAAAAATAATTATTTAATTATTGTAACGCTAATTTATTTAATTTAATACCTCTATCGAAATTTAACAAAAATGTGATAAAAAGAGAAAAAGACTTTGGTTTTTTTTTTTAAGCAGAAGCAAGTGGTTGGATATTCGATATGGTCGATATTGAGAAGGATAGAGTTTCGTATTCTTTTTTTTTTTCGTCGGCGAGATATGCAAGATTTACGGTGTTAGATTCGATTCAACGGCCTCCCAAGTGATCTCACAATAAGGGATGAAAATCGTAGTATATAAGCATTGTATGTATATATCGACGTGTATAGTGTAATGTGTATAGTACGAAGAGACGGGGATGAGAGTGACGAAAAAATGGGGCACGTGCCGTTCGCACCCCCTAAACTGGCGCACGCACCAACCCCAAAGAGAGAGGGAGAGAGAGAGAGGGAGATAGAGAGAAATTCGACTGACAAGTCAGCAGCCTAAATCGCCTGGCCATAAGGAAATAAAGCCTGGCTCTCAAGTATTTGTTCAGGCAAAGTTTTCACCCTGTTTGTCTCTCTCGTTTGTTGCTATAGGACTTATGACAATTTGCTACTGGAGTATTGTCTCGGTAAACTCGTCACCTCGAGAAGCCAAAAGTATATTTGCCCACTTATTTACTCAAATCCCAAAAATAACTGTAAAGATCATATTTGTTCAAGATATCTTATGTACATTTTCTTATCGGATTATAAATTACTTTATTATCTCACAGCTTGTAAAATTTTGACGATTATTATCACCGTGATAATTTAATATTTTAAAAGTATCAAGAAAAATATAATGAAGAAAAATTCAAATATCGTTTGTTCTCAAATATATAATCATCACAAGTGTATAATAGTTTGTAGCTCAATACAATTTATTTGATTAAAAATAAATTTTGATTGATTTAAGAAATAAAAATAAAAGAAATTTTTCTTTTGTTAATAAAATTATATTTATTTTTATGGGCCACAATTTCCAAATTGGTCAAATAAATTTTTCATCATGATAATGAGTTTTGCTGGATGAAAAAGAAATGTGTTTTTTTTTTTTTTTTCATTTTCGATGACACTTTCTCACATGCTTATTCCCACCAAGAACTCACGTTTTTACATTCTCGTTTGTTGCTACAGGACTTATGACAATTTGCCACTTGAATATTGTCTCAGTAAACTCGTCACCTCGAGAAGCCAAAAGTATATTTGCCCACTTATTTACTCAAATCCCAAAAATAACTGTAAAGATCATATTTGTTGAAAATATCCTATGTAAATTTTCTTATCGGATTATAAATTACTTTATTATCTCACAGCTTGTAAAATTTTGACGATTATTATCACCGTGATAATTTCATATTTTAAAAGTATCAAGAAAAATATAATTAAGAAAAATTCAAATATCGTTTGTCCTCAAATATATAATCATCACAAGTGCATAATAGTTTGTAGCTCAATACAATTTATTTGATTAAAAATAAATTTTGATTGATTTAAGAAATAAAAATAAAAGAAATTTTTCTTTTGTTAATAAAATTATATTTATTTTTATGGGCCACAATTTCCAAATTGGTCAAATAAATTTTTCATCATGATAATGAGTTTTGCTGGATGAAAAAGAAATGTGTTTTTTTTTTTTTTTTCATTTTCGATGACACTTTCTCACATGCTTATTCCCACCAAGAACTCACGTTTTTACATTCTCGTTTGTTGCTACAGGACTTATGACAATTTGCCACTTGAATATTGTCTCAGTAAACTCGTCACCTCGAGAAGCCAAAAGTATATTTGCCCACTTATTTACTCAAATCCCAAAAATAACTGTAAAGATCATATTTGTTCAAGATATCTTATGTACATTTTCTTATCGGATTATAAATTACTTTATTATCTCACAGCTTGTAAAATTTTGACGATTATTATCACCGTGATAATTTCATATTTTAAAAGTATCAAGAAAAATATAATTAAGAAAAATTCAAATATCGTTTGTCCTCAAATATATAATCATCACAAGTGCATAATAGTTTGTAGCTCAATACAATTTATTTGATTAAAAATAAATTTTGATTGATTTAAGAAATAAAAATAAAAGAAATTTTTCTTTTGTTAATAAAATTATATTTATTTTTATGGGCCACAATTTCCAAATTGGTCAAATAAATTTTTCATCATGATAATGAGTTTTGCTGGATGAAAAAGAAATGTGTTTTTTTTTTTTTTTTCATTTTCGATGACACTTTCTCACATGCTTATTCCCACCAAGAACTCACGTTTTTACATTCTCGTTTGTTGCTACAGGACTTATGACAATTTGCCACTTGAATATTGTCTCAGTAAACTCGTCACCTCGAGAAGCCAAAAGTATATTTGCCCACTTATTTACTCAAATCCCAAAAATAACTGTAAAGATCATATTTGTTGAAAATATCCTATGTAAATTTTCTTATCGGATTATAAATTACTTTATTATCTCACAGCTTGTAAAATTTTGACGATTATTATCACCGTGATAATTTCATATTTTAAAAGTATCAAGAAAAATATAATTAAGAAAAATTCAAATATCGTTTGTCCTCAAATATATAATCATCACAAGTGCATAATAGTTTGTAGCTCAATACAATTTATTTGATTAAAAATAAATTTTGATTGATTTAAGAAATAAAAATAAAAGAAATTTTTCTTTTGTTAATAAAATTATATTTATTTTTATGGGCCACAATTTCCAAATTGGTCAAATAAATTTTTCATTATGATAATGAGTTTTGCTGGATAAAAAAGAAATATGTTTTTTTTTTTTTCCGATGACACTTTCCCACATGCTTATTCCCACCAAGAACTCACGTTTTTACATTCTCTCTCGGATTTTTTCCTATCGTAATTCGCGAGGGTTGGTGATTCTTGTGAGTACTTGGTATGGTTTCCCATATCAGGCATGCAAAGCTTGATGTATCGATGCTTTATATGACAGCACGGGTGTCACACGATAAACGCGTGTATATATATATATATATATATATGCATAAGTGCGTAAAGTTGCACACAGACCGCCCATTTTCCCTATAGCAAAACTCCCCCAATCGAGGACTAATACTGTATATATACAGTCGCGGGTGTCCCTACATAACTCCGTTGGACGTCGGCGAGCCGGCAAAGTCACCCTAATGGTCGGATTATGTAATTTCCTACACAAGGCACGTAAACCTGGTCGCACGAGTCGAGGACACGAGCCCTTTCGTCGGCTAACCTATCACACACACACACACATATAAAATATATGTATATGCAGCATGATATTCCCTCAAACTTTATGAGAAAACATAATCTGCATTCATGAAAGAATCACGTCGATTAATGCCACATTAATATTATTCATAAATATGATCCCTCAAATATTCTTTCAAATCCACATGAGATAAGAATGGGAATTGATGGAAGGATTTTTATTTTTTTACGAAAAATTTGAATAAATTCAATTCTTACTTACCCATTTTTTGTTTTTTTTTTAACAAAAATCAATAATAATAATAAAAGCATTTTCCTCCGTCAGATGATTTTTCTACTCGATAGATCGATCTTTAATTAATAATAGTTGATAATTTTATCAAATTAATAACGTAACATATGAATGTCTCATAAATTTTTTGAATAAAATTGGAAAGTTTATCTGCGTCAAGATCGCTATTTAGATCTCGTATCGTTCGGGAGATACACGAAAGATTGGAGTGGAATATTTTTCTAGCTGTTGCTAAAATCCAGGGAGGTCTTGAGTATTAATTTTGCGACGAATCTTCGTGGATTTGTAAAATTAAATTGACAAAATGATCCTCGTTAGATTAGAAACGAACATGGAAATTGAAACATCGGTTAAAGATTGAATAAGGCTTAAAAGAAGAGATTCAACATGGGCCTCTTTTTTTAATTTATCCTTTTTCTTTTTTTTTTTTTTTTGGTCATCATCGATAAATATCGAAACTCTCAATGCCGTTGGAATTAAATCACAGAGAGATGGAACGAGTTTGGGCCTTTTATGTGACTTTTGGGCCTTGCTATTATATATATATAAATATATAAACGACCATATTAATGTATATCTTGAAAGTTTCACATCGTTCAAGCATTTTACTACCGTCCACTCGATGGAATTTTCTGATGAGATTTTTGGACTATAGGGTGCGTTTTGAGAAGAATTTGCTCGTGTATGTAACATTAGGAATCATCGATCGCGATCGATAGATCATTCTTTACGAGAATGAAAGAAAAAAGGCCATTGAACGATTCCATGGACCACACGAGAATGGACCGTCCAATGACATCCACGAAAAAAATTACCAACTATTATTTCAAGTCATTTCGCATGTATTTGTAATCCTTATGCGTATATATGGGGCATTCTTTGTCAACGTTGAACTGAGACGATTTCTAAAATTAACTGTGATTGAATAAGTCATTTAACAATAAAAGTTACAATAACAGTTACTAGTTACAATAAAATCGACAATTGTAACTTTTAAAAATAATATCTCTAAAATCAACGATCTTGTCATTTTTTTAAAATATTTTTTCACATATATTTTAATCAGCAATGGAATGCTGATTATAATATTCTGCTGACTAATTTATGACACTTGTTCCAAATAATAATAACTCGGATTTCGAACCTGATCCAATATTTTTCATTCCATTATTATTTCTCTAAAATGAACTGTGATTGAATAAGTCATTAAACAATAAAAGTTACAATAACAGTTACGAGTTACAATAAAATCGACAATTGTAACTTTTAAAAATAATATCTCTAAAATCAACGACCTTGTCATTTTTTTAAAATATTTTTTCACATATTATATTTTAATCAGCAATGGAATGGTGATTATAATATTCTGCTGTCGAATTTATGACACTTGTTCCAAATAATAATAACTCGGATTTCGAACCTGATCCAATATTTTTAATTCCATTATTATTTCTCTAAAATGAACTGTGATTGAATAAGTCATTTAACAATAAAAGTTGCAATAACAGTTACGAGTTACAATAAAATCGACAATTGTAACTTTTAAAAATAATATCTCTAAAATCAACGACCTTGTCATTTTTTTAAAATATTTTTTCACATATTATATTTTAATCAGCAATGGAATGCTGATTATAATATTCTGCTGACTAATTTATGACACTTGTTTCAAATAATAATAACTCGGATATTTTGAGATTGAGATGTATGAAATTGACGAGAAAGATTTTTTTTTTTTTTTTTTCATAGCATACAAAATAATTTTCATAAATCATCGAATATGGATACAATTATATTTCTTTTGTTGTTGCTCAAACGTGTGAAAAATATTTTTTCACGGTATTAAATGATTTTCATAAATCATCGAAATGCTTGGTACGATTGGTGTGTGTGTGACTTGTGCGAGACACATTTACATCGAATCTAATTAACATACAATAATAAATACGTCTCTCTCTCTCTCTCTCCTCCTCTCTCTCTGCTTATACTTGGTCTGTTAGGATATGCATACACATTTTTTCTTCTTCTTTTTTTTTCTCATTCGGTTCACACTCTGAGCGCGAAATTCTCAAGCGGGTGAGAATTTCCGACGATGAGTCGAGGCGATAGTGAAAAGTCATAACTATACATTGTACATTGCAATGTACAGAGCAGAATGGAGTTTTCTGCACGAGGGAAATAATGGCGAAGATCGTAAATTCTCGTCTCCCCTTGCGTGCAATACGTCATCGTTGTATTTTCTCATTCTCTTTTTTTTTTTTTTTAATTCATAAATTATTTTTCTAATTCATAAATCTCTGTCTGTCAGCCCGTGGAAAAAAAAGAAATATTAAACTCGCTCGTTTTTCTCATGAAAAAGTAAAATCATTTTTTCGATTATGTCACAACTTTTTATGAGTCCACTGAGATAAAATTATATTTCAAGTGGCTAAATTGACTTGAAATTTCCTCATATTATATATATATATATATATACATATTCACGACTTCGTTATATACTTTATGATATTCCTGTACGTGGAGATCTCTCGTGCGTATCTTTCACTCGTCTCGTCGTGACTCAGGAAATATTGGCAGGTTGAAATCGACCAGCATACACAATTATAAATCATAAAAAATCAAACTCGCTCGTGGAAAAATTCATTAAAAAGTAAAATTGACTTATCAATTTTTTTTTTTGCACCAATTTTCAGGATTTTTTCTTTTGTTTAAAATAAAGTCATTTTTCACGTAGCAAAATTTGCTTGAATTTTTATCATATTATATAGTATAATATTGATGATTTCCTTATACTTTGTGATATTTCTAATTCCTGTATATGGATATCTCGCCTGCGTAATATTTTTCACTCGCCTCGAGGTGACTCAGGAAATATTGGCGGACTGAAATTTACTGGCATAAACAATTATGGTGTTATATATATATATATATATATATTCTCTATTTCTCATATCACCGCTGCTAATGGTTCGGCGAAACGGCGATATATCGATTTTGTGAGCGAATAAAAAAAGAAAAAATTATCACAATCTAGGCCGGTAGTACATAAATCGACGGTTGCGTAATATCTGCTGGCTTGAACGCCGAGTTACATTCAAATCCTTATGCAGAATTATATCCCATTTAGGATCGCGTGATAGATTTTTTTTTCAAATTCCAAACTGCGAAACAATTTTTTCCATATAAGCAATTTCTCCGCTCTTTTTCTCACTTTTCCAGCCAATTAATCCGACATATTAATAATTTTTAATTTAACAAATTTCGCCAATAATTTTATCGATAATTTTTTTTTTTACCAATTTACTAATTTTTTTTTCTTTTTACATTTATTTTATAACCGAATGAAAAATTTCATGTCATGATGATCGAGCGAGGCTCGGAGCACGTTCATTCGTCTCTCGCTCTTTCGCGGTCTCATTATATTATATCGAAAATAGATTTGGCCGGTGCTACTGAAGGTGCTTTGCAGCTGCGGTGTGGGAAAGACGAGAGAAGGAACGTGCGAGAGACGACGACGACGACGACGACGACGACGACGACGACGAGGAGGAGATCGATCGAACGACATGAATTCTCGTATATTTATAATGTATAAGAGAGTCTCTCGCGCGCAAGGCTTGACCATTAGTCCTGGTGTCCGGTTGACAGTGCCAGGGAGCCCTCGTCCTGTCCACTCGCGTGTTTTATAAATGATTTCGTAATGACGATTCTTCGACCAATATATATATATATATACATATATATATATATATATATATATATATATATATATATATATATATATTGGTCGAATAATCGTCATATATATATTGAAGGGACAAAAGTGTGAGAGCGAGAGATATAATATGTTATATCTATACATTTATATGTATATAAGCCCGGACAGTTATTTATATATATATACATATTGGTCAGTTTCACGAGTTTTTTTTTTTTTTTTTTTTTTCATACGTCCACGAAACTGACCAAGATTTATATTAATCGTGGCTGTCTTCGGGACGCTCTGGCATACCTTCAGATTAATCGTTCATTCCTCTCGCGAGCGTAGGAACGTGCGTACCTTTTTTTTTTTTTTAATTATTCTATTTTTCTCAACTACCAATGCGTAATCTCCTGACGTATGTACGAGATATATGCTTGGTATATTATAGTGGTGAGAGAATAGAAGGAGAACAGGAGGGGGGAGGGGCCGGATAGCATGACATTTTTACACACACACACACACACACAAGACGTAATATATAATTAATATAATTATTAAGCTCGAAGTTGTACATTTGGTATATATATATATATATACATATGGGTCGAGTGGTTTTGCTATAAAAGAAAATCCGGCCAAATCACGTATCGATATCCCTCTGACTATTATTATCACAGAAGCCATTATTATTGCGTCAATAATCGAGTTAGTAGAGAAATTTGATGAATTTCACTTTTACAATGAAGAAAAAAAAAAAAAAAAAATCATTCACAGTTAAATGATTCGTGATAATATCCTGACGCAGATCTTGGGAATTTTGTTCTGAGTATATTTTTTCAAAGGTTTCGAGTGACCAGGATGAGAATTTATGAAATATATCGATGTATTTGATTTTCATGAATAATTATTACAAGTTTGCGAGAAAGAAGCTCGCATAGATAATCACTTTGAGCTATATACATATATATATCTCGAGTTCGCTAGCACATTACATAGAAAAAAGGCTCTTTGATTCCAAAAGTTTATTTGATTCTACCATCATATATATATATATATATATATATATATATATATATATATACATATGATGGTGGAATCAAAGATCCTTTTTTCTATCTAATGTGCTGGCGAACTCGAGAGAGAGAGAGAGAAAAAAATAAAAAATCATTCACAGTTAAATGATTCGTGATAATATCCTGACGCAGATCTTGGGAATTTTGTTCTGAGTATATTTTTTCAAAGGTTTCGAGTGACCAGGATGAGAATTTATGAAATATATCGATGTATTTGATTTTCATGAATAATTATTACAAGTTTGCGAGAAAGAAGCTCGCATAGATAATCACTTTGAGCTATATACATATATATATCTCGAGTTCGCTGGCACATTACATAGAAAAAAGGCTCTTTGATTCCAAAAGTTTATTTGATTCTACCATCATGTATATATATATATACATATATATATATATATATATATATATATATATATATATATATACATATATTTATGATGCACCAGGTTATAATATTGGCACTAAAGTGCTTCAATATGAAAAATGTTGATTCATCAGAAAATGTAACCTCGTAATACCTGGATTTCATCGACAGGAGCAGATTTCATAATAAAAAATCACTTAAGGTGTAAGGGTACTACAAAATACGATTACAAAACAAGTTTCAATCGATTCCATCGATTCGTTTTCGCTTAATCACCGATAACGTCCCCAAAAACCGGGAATCGCTTCCTGGACTGTAGCTCCATCTGGAGTAGACCAACCGAATTTTTTTAGGGGACTTTTTTGATCGCCACGAGCTGCCCTTTTGACTGATACCCATCGTTGAGGGACTTTCAACGAATTCAATATCAATTCTGGGGGTAGTTTCGCGTGGTCGCATAGCCTCGATTTACACCTGATCGTGCCATACCTTCGCACCAGGTCAATTCACATCCGATCTTAATGAAACTAGTTTCATTCGGACGATAATTGAATTACCTCGAAAGTACTTTTTTAGTTTTTCGAAATCGGTTCAAGTTTCGCTGAAATCGCCAAAAAACATATCGTCCCACTTCATGTGCCCTTCACTGTATATATCTCGAGTTCGCTAGCACATTACATAGAAAAAAGGCTCTTTGATTCCAAAAGTTTATTTGATTCTACCATCATATGTATATATATATATATATATATATATATATATATATATATACTGGTGAACTCGAGAGAGAGAGAGGGAGAGAGAGAGATTATTCAAAGGATGGAAAAGAAATTAAAAAAAAAAGTTGCGGGGCCGTCGCAAAGTTGTGTCACGCAATCGCGAGCGATATTTTAAACCGCAGGAAAGTTGACTCCGATTGGCTCACGACGATTCGCTATCAACGAGCGTAACGACGCCCTCGCGCACGCATATCTATCCGGCTCTCTCTCGTGGTTCGTTCTTTTCTTATTCCAAGAAACTTTAAACATTTCTGTTTCATACTTAAATAAATAAAAAATTAACCACTAAATCTGTCCAGTTGATGAAAAATTATTTCGACGCTTCTAATCCTACAAAATTATACAATTTGATTAATTTAATGCAAAGACAAAATTTATTTGAAAAAAGAAAAAAATTCAATCATTTATACCACAAAATATTCATTTGCCCCATATAATAATAATATTATATAATAATAATAATTTATACCCTTATAATAATAGTAACATGATCCAATATTTTTCATTCCATTATTATTTCTCTAAAATGAACTGTGATTGAATAAGTCATTTAACAATAAAAGTTACAATAACAGTTACGAGTTACAATAAAATCGACAATTGTAACTTTTAAAAATAATATCTCTAAAATCAACGAAATACCTTGTCATTTTTTTTAAATATTTTTTCACATATTATATTTTAATCAGCAATGGAATGCTGATTATAATATTCTGCTGACTAATTTATGACACTTGCTTCAAATAATAATAACTCGGATTTCGAACATGATCCAATATTTTTCATTCCATTATTATTTCTCTAAAATGAACTGTGATTGAATAAGTCATTTAACAATAAAAGTTACAATAACAGTTACGAGTTACGATAAAATCGACAATTGTAACTTTTAAAAATAATATCTCTTAAATATTGATTTGGCCCATATAATAATAATATTATATAATAATAATAATTCATACCCTTATAATAATAGTAACAAGGATCAGGATACTTTGACCTTTTTTGTTTTGTTTTATCATTTAGCGTTGAGACACAGCCGCGTTTCTTGTTGAATCCTTTTAACAAATATAATTCCCAGTACCCAGCATGCAATGGAAAATATGATGAAAAAAAATTACCATAAATTCTTCATAAAATTATTAATTTTCTCTCATGACAAAAAATTCCCTTTCTCGCAATCTCGCAGCTTTATCTTATTCCTTATATTATATATATATATGTTGAGGGTGGCTCGACAGCTATATAACAACCCCTATGTAATATGTATAACTTTACACACAAGTAATAAAACAACGTAGAGTATGCAAAACGCGAGAGCGAGCATACATATATCGACCTGAGCATAAATTCCTCACTTTATGTGACACACCAAGTGTAAGGGAACGGGTGGGGGGGGGGGGGGGGGGTTCGCATAATCTCAGGGGTAGTTTGTGTTTGACGTTTGCACACACGATCATACAGCAACACCTCGGTACGTTAAATTTGCGTTCCTGGCCTAATCACGAAATACATATGTATGTATATATATATATATATTTATGTGTTATATATCGTGTTTATGTATTATATATTGCACTAGCTCTTCGGGTATGTTATAGTTTCTCGTGCATAGCTACGCGAAGCTATTATAGCTGTGTGAGTGTCTGTGATCGTATGTGTTAGTGTGAGTGTCTACATCCCTTCAGATTCTTATACATGGGGGTGGCATCGAGAAATTTTCATAATATGAGATAAATATTACATATATATATATATATATATATATATATATATATATATATATACATATAATATATGTATAATTACGAGAGGCGTCCCGAGAGTAGTCCGGGAATCCAAGCTCTCATATATATATATATATATATATATATATATATATTCACTCGTGCAATATTGTGTCTCAGAATTTATGGTGCAAAGATAGCGTTGCCTCTAGAGCAGAAGCGATTCGTTACAGGATCAAATCACACATTTGCTCTCTCTCTCTCTCTCTCTCTCTCTCTTTCGCACATGACATATACTCTTGCACTCCTCTCGAGTGCTATATCCCTCTAATCGTTGCCTAATTGCTGAAATTGGTTAGCTAGAAGCTCTAACATGTTACGGAAGCGATGCATGTGCACGATGACATACGCAGAGGCTTTCTGACTAATAATACAACGCAACCGCATATTCCATGCACATGGGAAACAGCATTAATGCAACGCCCACGCGACATCGAGACGTATCGCGTCATGATATATATATATATTACGATTTAGGTCCATCCTAATCTGAGCTTGGGCATTTGAATTGATAAATATTTCAATCCAAGTTGAGAGACAGGACACAAAAGCGATAGCGTGAAATGAGGGAGAATATTATAGATTAATGGAGTCGAATACAAAATCGATTATTTAAAAAAATTGAGAATTTTTCAATTGTTTTACATTTGAACTGGAATATATAAGCTACTAGCGTAGCTTTGCAATCAGTCTTAAAACATTTTACCCCTTTTTATCCCGTTAGGGGTTGAATTTTGAAAAATTCCTTGTCAGTGAGTCTCTAAAATTATAAAATAAAACTACTGACCAAATGTCAAGTTTAAAGGCTTTAAAGTTCCTGAGATTTCGTTATGAGTCAGTGGCATTTTTGCTTATATATATTTATATATATATATAGATATAGATTTAGACAATTTAGAATGTCCAAATTTAATTGTAAAATCGAGACATCGAGACGTATCGCGTCACGATATATATATTACGATTTAGGTCCATCCTAATCTGAGCTTGGGCATTTGAATTGATAAATATTTCAATCCAAGTTGAGAGACAGGACAGAAAAGCGATAGCGTCAAATGAGGGAGAATGTTATAGATTAATCGAGTCGAATACAAAATCGATTATTTAAAAAAATTGAGAATTTTTCAATTGTTTTACATTTGAACTGGAATATATAAGCTACTAGCGTAGCTTTGCAATCAGTCTTAAAACATTTTACCCCTTTTTATCCCGTTAGGGGTTGAATTTTGAAAAATTCCTTGTCAGTGAGTCTCTAAAATTATAAAATAAAACTACTGACCAAATGTCAAGTTTAAAGGCTTTAAAGTTCCTGAGATTTCGTTATGAGTCAGTGGCATTTTTGCTTATATATATTTATATATATATATAGATATAGATTTAGACAATTTAGAATGTCCAAATTTAATTGTAAAATCGAGACATCGAGACGTATCGCGTCACGATATATATATTACGATTTAGGTCCATCCTAATCTGAGCTTGGGCATTTGAATTGATAAATATTTCAATCCAAGTTGAGAGACAGGACAGAAAAGCGATAGCGTCAAATGAGGGAGAATGTTATAGATTAATCGAGTCGAATACAAAATGGATTATTTAAAAAAATTGAGAATTTTTCAATTGTTTTACATTTGAACTGGAATATATAAGCTACTAGCGTAGCTTTGCAATCAGTCTTAAAACATTTTACCCCTTTTTATCCCGTTAGGGGTTGAATTTTGAAAAATTCCTTGTCAGTGAGTCTCTAAAATTATAAAATAAAACTACTGACCAAATTTCAAGTTTAAAGGCTTTAAAGTTCCTAAGATTTCGTTATGAGTCAGTGGCATTTTCGCTTATATATATTTATATATATATATATATATATATATAGATTTAGACAATTTAGATTGTCCAGATTTAATTGTAAAATAATTGATGGTTAAATAATAAATTTGAATGAAATACACAAAATCAGGAGGCCAATATATAAGGAAGTTGAAATTATGTCACGAAGATTTCTCGAGTACATAAAATAAAGGTATCAAATGAACCGTCATAGCCTTCGAGATCCTTGGACGATTATCATCCCTTATTTTACACAATATTATTTAATGCTTCATCGTTATAATTTCGTTGTAGTTTATTCTCTCTGCTGCGCATAGTACGAGAGTACTTCATTATCAATATATATATAACGATATTTCAGTAATAGGAGCAAAAAAAAAATATATATATATATATATATAAATAAAATATAGTTATACTGCAACGATAATGAATAAACTTGAGAAAACTCTCGTTTGAGTGATACACTCGAGGCGAGAGTGTGCATTGTACGACACGCGCTGGCACTACAGATGCCTCTCGCTCTTTGGTCCACTTGAATAATCGAGAGTGCAGCTCTCACTCATTCTCTCTCTCTCTCTCTCTCTCTCTCTCTCTCTCTCTCTCTCTCTCTCTCTCTCTCTCTCTCTCTCTCTCTCTCTCTCTCTCTCTCTCTCTCTCTCTCTCTCTCTCTCTCTCTCTCTCTCTCTCTCTCTCTCTCTCTCTCTCTTTCTCGTCGCATATGCTTCGAATCAGTTAGGAAACCGATCCGCTCGACCTTTCATGTGTGTGGGCCACCTTCGACCCTTTAAAATACTCAAGCATTTATATATAGAAACGAGACGATCCGGCTTGTCGTGTCATTTACCACCCGGAAATACAGGATGAAATGCTGCGTATTAAATTTTTTTTTTTTTTTTTCCTATAACATTTAAAACGTAATTTTTTATCTACCAGATCAAATTCTACTTATACTCAATTTATAATACAATTATTGAATTAAAATAATATGAAAAAATTTAACTATGGAGATATTGAATGAAATTAAATTCAATTAATTGAATTTTTAATCCAAATCAGCATTGAAATTTAATTCAGTCTCGAATAAATTATTTCCTTCAATTTTTTATGATGAATCTTTATCGTCAATCTTTATAAAGATTGACAACAATATATGAAAAAAATTATCGAGATATATCATAGAGGAAAAAGTTCGAATAACAAATACACGTGAATATGTAAGTCGAATGTATGAAAATAAAAATAATGTACGAACGTTTTTTTTTATCGTTCACATTCTCATCATTATCGTCATTCAATCACAATTTTCATCCACTCGTACACGGTTTTTGCCAGAGTAGAGCAGAGCAGAGCTCTCGAGGTTGCCGCAAGCAGCCTCGGAGAGTCGAAACAATGAGGCTTAACTACCACCGGGGCTGCACTCGGCAATGCCACACTTACTCCATCCCTTGTTTCGTCTATGTATATATATATATATTCACAAACACGAATATATATATATATATATATATATATATATATATTCGTGTGTGTGAGCTCGAGTGTGTATGACATATATATATATGTAATACACACTCGAGTCATCTTCGCAAAGTGCGCTTTGTGAGGGCACGCGCCCCATGTCATGGGCCCTTTTGTCAGGGCCTGCGGTAGGTTTTTGCGGATGTCTACAGTTGCAACATATGCACAGTACAGAGAGTACTGTGTGTATTATAATACGAATTTTAACTACTATATACACACAGAGTTTGAACTCTGTATATATATATATATATATATATATATATATATATATATATATATATATAAAGCTTTATATACCGAGAGGAAACGCATACGTCCAAGATATGATACTGAAAGCACACACAGACACGACACGTATGCCAGGAAGAGTATAAAGAATTTTTGCAAAATTTAACGTTCGTGTAATTGTAAATTTGTTGTCTGTAAAAAGTCGTCGCAGAGATCATCTAGAATTGGAGGGAATAAAAAATGTATCTGATATAAGAATATTTGCAGTAGAAATTTCAGTAGAAATGTCAGTAATGGGAATAAAGTAAAATTTTTAGAATATATAATAATGTAAATAGAGGAAAATAATATTAGAATTTAACAATTGAACATTATATGAAACTAATTTTTTTTTTTTTTTAATATTGCGACAATATTTTAACAATATTGTGGGGTTTGACAATGGGTGGGAGGATGCGTGGCCTGAGAACGTCAGAAGAAAAATGTCTGCGATAAATTTCATTGCTAAATAAATTAGATTTTAAAGTGGATTGAAAAAAATGTGGTAGGTGGAATCTTTCGATATCCGGAATATACTGAGCCAGCTCTGGAATTATTTAAAACTGGCTAAAAATAATTATCGAGGTGTCGCCTGGTGTGGCCTTACGAGCCCTCACGTCCTTTCATAGCTACGACAAGAGGATCCTGGCCCCCGTGACGATCCAAGCCTCTCGACAAACTCTCACAGTTTCAGGGAGCTCTTTGAGTTCAAGCACGTATCGCTAAACAACCCCATTCGTAATCCAGCCACCCATTATTCTGTTATGCATGATTTTATATTTTCCACACAATTTTTTCTCGTCCCCGAAATGCCAAAAAATAATTATCGTGTCTTTGACAAAATATATTGACCTCCCATCAACGTTATTATTATTTTTATCCATAAAAATTCGTTGGAACAAATTTTTTTATTCAAAAAATAATATTATTCGCTAATTTATCCCTCTCTGTTGAGGGTGGACTTTTTCATTAGTTTGGGCTGTCGAGTTTCCATTTATAAAAGTTTGTCAGATTTTTCTGGTAATTGTAGACTTTAGGATGAATTCATTTCGACCGGACGATTTTTTTTTTGGCGTCCTGGAAAAGATTTCTCTCGTTTTCATCGCGGGGGTTAGTTTTGTGGGGTGAGAGGGAGAAAATGGCAAATACGCGATAACAGAGGGCTCGGTTGTCTGATGGCAAGATGGCGTCCTACGATAGTGACGTCACGGCGAGAGGGAGAAGGGGGTTAGTTACGGCGGTGGCGAAGGGGGGGTGGGAGAGATATTCACAAGGAGTGAGGCTCGCGGGGGGGGTGGCGGAGAGGAGGACAGAGCCAATATATATATATATATAGGGAAGAGGGTGAGGGAACGAGAAGAGGGTGCAGAGGAGAGAAGAGTATAATATTGATCGCATCTCCGTGGCTGCAGACAGCATCTCTACACCCTCTGTTGACGGGGTTGTTACTCCACCCGCGCCACACAGCGTACAAGCACTGCGAGGGGATGAAAATCCCTCGTTCTCGTCCTCTCGTTATAGTGAACTGAATTTGAGAAATGGACGCCCCGAATTTCAGTACTTGATAAATTATTACGAACAAGATCGGCTTGAGAAAAATAAAAATTAAACTTTGAGCTTGAAAAAAAAAAATGAGACTTGGACTCAATCAGAAATATAAGATCGAGAAATTAATCTTTGGAGACCGATAATAATTGATTATTAAAAAAATTAAGCTTTAATTCATCGATAATTTGACAAAAAAATAATAATTAATGATTGAATCAATGATAATTTTACTGAAAAAAAAATGAGTCATCAGTAAAATTACGAAATTTAATTTCTCATAATTTTATATTTTTCTCGTTCTTATCAAATTGTATGGGTCAAAAAAAGGTTAAGGATCGATGAAAAGAAGGAAGTCACGAAGAGGGCGAGGAAAACTTTTGCAGCAACAAATTACGAAAGAGTGTCATGTCTCTATCAGTCCCGGATCAGAAAGAAAAAGGTGTCTCTTACGAGTAAAATGGTCGTTGAAGAAATTTATATGCATGAAAAACGAGCGAGGTTTACGTTCTCGTGTATCGTCTTGAAATTAAGACGATTATCGGATCGTAGACACGTCGCGATCTTACGCACTTCGCTATATATATGTTGGAGTAGGAGCCATATATATATATATATATATGCTCGGGTATCACAAGTATATATGTGGTATTTGGCAGCTGCTACAACCTGGTCAAAGTCCCAATCGTCGACGATCGCGCTTTATTATACGCTTGTACAAGTGCACATTATGTGGATACGTAAATCGAGCCAAATTATTCAGGGACTTGTGTTTGATCGTCCCTCAAAGTCCCCGCGATCTACTTATATGACACGTCATATAATATATTATACATCGAGCCAATAAATTTCTGTCTCTCGCATCGCACTAAAAAAAATTAAAAAACCCAATCGCCGGTATTAAATTTGCGTCGATAAATAATTTTTTTAAATTTAATTGAATATTTGAATATTTGAATTTTTTTAGAATTGAATATTTGAATATTTGAATTTTTTTAGAATTGAATATTTGAATATTTGAATTTTTTTAGAATTGAATATTTGAATATTTGAATTTTTTTAGAATTGAATATTTGAATATTTGAATTTTTTTAGAATTGAATATTTGAATATTTGAATTTTTTAAGACTTAAATATTTGAAAATGTGACAAAAAGCTCTAACTTATTTCACGTAAATCGAGCCAGTAAATTTCTGTGTCTCGCATCGCACTAAAAAAAAATAAAAAAAACCCAATCGCCGGTATTAAATTTGCGTCGATAAATAATTTTTTTAAATTGAGTTGATTATTTGAATTTTTGTAGAATGAAATATTTGAAAATGTGACAAAAAGCTGTAACTTATTTCAAAACGATTGTAACTTCCATAAGATAACTTTTGCTCAAAATATATTTTTTATTTGCTAATAAATTTGTCCCCGTGGTGTCAAAAAAAAACTTTTTTTTTTCTTTTTTTTTCATTTCAAAAATCATTTTTCGATCATAATAACAAAATTCATAATAAAATCGGGTGGCTAACGTAATACATATATCGGATTACTTATATGATACGTCAAAAAGCCAAACTCGTGAAGGCTCTTTGAGAGAACTGCGCGAAAGTAACTTCGTTAAATATACGAAGGTTCATGCGTTGTTTCTCCTTCGTGCTCTATACAGAAATATATCTATATATATACATATGTATTCATACTGTATGTATATTATAATGTATATACATATATATATATATATATATATATATATATATATATATATATATATATATATATGAGATATTATATATATATGAGAAGCAAGAGCCATGATACGCCAAGATAATTATGTGGGCGTGGCATAAGCTCGTTACAATAAAAACTGGAACGTAACGCCGGGGCCGTTTTCTGCGCCAACCGCCTCTCGCCACGGAGAGTCTCTTGTGCACATTTTGTACTCTTGCTCTGCGTGTATATGTTTGTGCACCATGGAAAATCTCGCGTGTTATCATGCCGGGGGGTACTTACGGTCGGATACGTGCTGCTGCTCTGTGGTCCGTTCTATACGAACTATATATATATATATATATATATATATATATATATATATATGTAGATTCGTTCCCCAACTCCTTTTATTTCTCTTCATTCTTCTCGGTTTCTCTTTTCTCGATTCTCTCCGAGGGAGCGAGCGCATCGCATCATTATGCGTAGGTATGTATATCTATCGCCGTGGCATATCGACATTGGCCTTTTCTCCTTTGCTCGTGCTGCACTCTGGTGTTGGCAGTCGCTCTCTTCTTTCGTTGTGCTGCCCTCTGTATGTTGGCTCGCGAGGCCATGCAATGCTCTTTCTGCCACTGCGAATGAGAAATGGAGAGAGAGAGAGAGAGAGAGAGAAAGAGAGAGAGAGAAAACGAAGAGCATAGGTGCAATCTTCGCACGCATCGACATGTGTATTTAAATTAGTCGCTCCTGCCGTTGGCAGAAACAAGTCTCTCTCTCTCTCTCTCTCTCTCTCTCGCTCTCTCTCTCTCTCTTTCTCTCTCTCTCGCTCTCTCCTCACTTGATTCTCCTTGCTTAGCTGTATATACGTTACATACACGAGATATTCCGTCCACTCTGATCAGAGACAGATCTTTTATTTACCCGGAGGGAAAACGAATAATTAAGGGTAGGAATGTACTATGTATATTGAAAGATGAAGGGAGAGGGGAATTTAAATAAATTGTATTCAAGTCGATAAAAAAAAAATTCCAATTGATATGCTCATTTTAATTCTAAATAAATTTTCGTCAATATTCTTCTTCGGTTCACGATGTACTCTGTGTCAAGTGGTAGACGTATTTACACTTTGATAAAAATATTTTTACGATGAAAAATTAATCGACACGGGTTCGCTTGTGCCAGTGTAAATATATTGCTAAATAGCAATAAAATTTATTGCAGACATTTTCCATTCTTTTTTTTTTATCCACTTTAAAATCTAATTTATTTAAATTAGATTTTAAAGTGGATAAAAAAAAATTGCGATATGTAAGGATGTATGTGGAAAGATGAAGGGAGAGGGGAATTTAAATAAAATGTATTGAAGTCGATAAAAAAAAATTCCAATTGATATGCTCATTTTAATTTCAAATAAATTTTCGTCAATATTCTTCTTCTGTTCACGATGTACTCTGTGTCAAGTGGTCAACGTGGATATATATTTACACTTTGATAAAAATACTCCTACGATGAAAAATTAATCGACACGGGTTCGCTTGTGTCAGTGTAAATATATTGCTAAATAGCAATAAAATTTATTGCAGACATTTTCCATTCTTTTTTTTTTATCCACTTTAAAATCTAATTTATTTAAATTAGATTATAAAGTGGATAAAAAAAAAATTTGCTATAGTTGGATAATCGTTTGATATCCGGAATATATTGAGCCAGATCTGGCATTATTTAAAGATGAAGGACGTATATTGAAAGATGAAGGGGGAAGGGAATTTAAATAAATTGTATTGAAGTCGATAAAAAAAAATTCCAATTGATATGCTCATTTTAATTTCAAATAAATTTTCGTCAATGTTCTTCTTCGGTTCACGATGTACTCTGTGTCAAGTGGTCGACGTGGATATATATTTACACTTTGATAAAAATATTCCTACGATGAAAAATTAATCGACACGGGTTCGCTTGTGTCAGTGTAAATATATTGCTAAATAGCAATAAAATTTATTGCAGACATTTTCCATTCTTTTTTTTTATCCACTTTAAAATCTAATTTATTTAAATTAGATTTTAAAGTGGATAAAAAAAAAATTTGCGATAGTTGGATAATCGTTTGATATCCGGAATATATTGAGCCAGTTCTGGCATTATTTAAAGATGAAGGACGTAAATAGCAATAAAATTTATTGCAGCCATTTACCATTCTTTTTTTTTATCCACTTTAAAATCTAATTTATTTAAATTAGATTTTAAAGTGGATAAAAAAAAATTGCGATATGTAAGGATGTATGTTGAAAGATGAAGGGAGAGGGGAATTTAAATAAATTGTATTGAAGTCGATAAAAAAAAATTCCAATTGATATGCTCATTTTAATTTCAAATAAATTTTCGTCAATATTCTTCTTCGGTTCACGATGTACTCTGTGTCAAGTGGTAGACGTGGGTATATATTTACACTTTGATAAAACTATTTTTACGATGAAAAATTAATCGACACGGGTTGGCTTGTGCCAGTCTATCCTGGCTCGACTGCGTTCTACCTCGCTGTACAATAATCCAAAATACATCCGATGCGTTTCTATGCAGCGACGAAAATCGAATGGGCTCTCGTGCGCGTCGTATTGTCCACACACAGTGTCAAAAAATAATGGAACAAAAAAAAATATATATATAATCGAACAAACGAGAGAAAGAGAACGTGATTGAGTAATAACAAAATGGACGAAATAACGAAAAGGGGGTTGGTGGAAAAAAAAAAAAAAATTCAAGCGATCGGATTCTCGGGTGTCGATCACGTGTCAGCTCGAGGTTGACAATGCTCGTATTGTGCACTACGCAGTACATAGGGATGCGAGCGTTAGCCCGGATCTGCAAATCTTTCTCGTTCGCTCATACATACATTTATATATATATATATATATATATATATATATATATATCCATGGCTCATGGTTATATATATATATTATCTGATGTGATAACGTGACCGTTATCAAGATCACATCACTCGATGACTGCGTCTACACACTTTATAGCCGATATATAAAAAAATCAATCACGAAAAATCTATCCTTTCGTTTGACTGTAAAAAGCACCGAATTAATTCACACCTTAAACGCTATAGCTATACCCTAATATGCTTTTTTCTTCAATAAAAAAAATGTAATCTCTTTTTATCCATATTAAAAATAATAATGACAACAATTATTATTATCGAATACTTCAAATAATGAAGAAATTGAGGATAAAAATTTTTGGAGTGACAATTTATACATTTCCTTTTTCATCTTTTCGAGCTGAATATTCTCGTTCTAAAAATTTTAATTCCCCGGAGATTCATACACGATTTATCTCTCG
Organism: Dyspetes luteomarginatus; assembly: GCA_963669185.1. Taxonomy (NCBI): domain Eukaryota; kingdom Metazoa; phylum Arthropoda; class Insecta; order Hymenoptera; family Ichneumonidae; genus Dyspetes; species Dyspetes luteomarginatus. The sequence goes on along the minus strand of OY769903.1, from coordinate 29,219,315 downwards.
TGCCAGATTTAGTTTTCTGTTTTTTTTTCCCTTGGAGAATATTCCGTGGTTGCGAGTGTGAAATGGACGAGCGTGGTACATGGTGGAAACGTCGTATATTTGAAACTCTCTTATCAGGGCTTTATGCCCTTATGTCGTGTACCACACGCGTTATACTTAATATTTTATTGCATATTCTGACGTCATCCCAGCGATGTACACAACTATGCAATTTTCACTGTACGCAGACCACGTGTAAATATATTATGTGCTTGTATAGGGTAACCTTAAGAGCGAATAAACAGGTCCCAGTAAATGAACACTTTCACCCAAAGTATATTTGTAATATAATTATTTGTCCCCGAGTGTTTATTCATTAGGGTTGATTTTTAAGCGTTCATTTAATGGCGTCTTTACATTAGTTCGTATAACTGCCGCTTTTTTTTATTTATGATTTTTAGTGACACGATTATGCAATTTGCACTGTATGTAGACCACGTGAAAATATATTATATGCATGCATGGGGCAGCCTTGCAATCGACATACAGAATGAAAAAAAAAAAAGAATTTTAAAAAATAAATTTTATTAGGATAAAAAAGAATTGAATTAAAACGAATTAGGCATGTAATTTTTATTCTTGAATCAATTGAATACATTTTATTTAAGGAGATTTGAAATGATTCATTTGCATCATTAATCCATTTGGAAAATGTTGAATCGTTAAATAATAAATCATTTTTATATTCACCCATCACGCCCTCCCTGAAATTTTTAAAAGCATAAAAAAATTATTTCCCCACGCGTCTGACACAATTTCCTGGCTTTATGTCCTTTTCTCGAATCTACACAATTGCCAGAGAAAATATCGAAGGTTCTTTTTTTTTTTTCACACGATTTCGAAACTTAGGCGTGATGTTTTTTTTTTTTTCACTGAAATGAAATATCATGGAGAGAGAGAATTGAAGACAGGGGCATACGTTTTCCCACTCCGCCCACTCGGACTCGTTTTAAAGCGTCACCCCTTTTTATCCGCCGTCAGACTCTCGGGATAATTCAAAATTTACACATCCATCATCCCTTCTGGCATCGTCTCCCCTCCACCTATATTCAACCCTTCTTAAACTCGTAATATACGGTGTAGATTCGTGTCTGGTAGGACGAGAGTCATCATATAGTATATATAGTATATATATATGTATATATATATGTATATATATATGTATATATATATATATATATATATATATATACACCTTGGGGCCCTTTTGCTCATGGCACGCGTCGTCATAATGCTCCAAACCCTCCCATATCAATCGTTCGGACCCGTTTGCGCACTTAAAATTTAACTGCCCCCTTTAAAATTTCGTGTTTCAGTTTTTTTTACGAGAACTCTTAAAATTTAAAGCCTCCACGACCTTAACTCGCTTGCATGCCAAGAAGTAGCTTTATTATATATTTTCTCGTAAAGAAACTGCAAACCTATACACAGGAGAACCGTGTGTATATTTCTGGAGAACAATCAGCATATATATTGTAAAAAAGCTCGTCACTTGTACAGATCGAGGTAATTTTATCCTTGACGAGAAACTTTCTTCAAGAAGGTTTTTTTTCGTACACAGATAGAATCGTTGAAATAAAAGCTAATTTTTGGCAAAATGTACACAAAATATTGTGGTGAAGGATAAGAGTTGTGATTAAAAAATTTCAAACTCGTAAAAGGCTATTTTGAGTTGAAAAAAAAAATACTTTTAACATAAATTATCGCTAAATCTCACAATTGCATTATTTCTTATCAGTTCGATAATAGAATGAAATATCTTAAGAGTCTCAAATGAGTATAAAATTCTTGCACAATTTTCTCGTAAAGAAACTGCAAACCTATACAGAGGAGAACTGTGTATATTTCTGGAGAGCAATCAGCATATATATTGTAAAAAAGCTCGTCACTTGTACAGATCGAGGTAATTTTATCCTTGACGAGAAACTTTCTTCAAGAAGGTTTTTTTTCGTACACAGATAGAATCGTTGAAATAAAAGCTAATTTTTGGCAAAATGTACACAAAATATTGTGGTGAAGGATAAGAGTTGTGATTAAAAAATTTCAAACTCGTAAAAGGCTATTTTGAGTTGAAAAAAAAATACTTTTAACATAAATTATCGCTAAATCTCACAATTGCATTATTTCTTATCAGTTCGATAATAGAATGAAATATCTTAAGAGTCCCAAATGAGTAAATCTCACGATTGCATTCGAATCTGAAAAATCTGAATAATAAAAAGAACGTCCCAGATAAATATTTCTTATCAGTTCGATAATAGAATGAAATATTTTAAGAGTCCCAAATCAGTATCAAATTCATGCACCGGTCAGATTTTTTTTATTCATTCTGATAATTTTTCTTTCCTCTTCGTGTAGTGGCACACAGCCCTTGGTCCGATTGGGTCAATGTTGCCCTATCATTGGAAATATACAGCTGCAAGAATCTAAAACTCTCTCTTACAACCCATCCCTGTCCATCGATATAAAACGGACACCTGCATTATTTTCGTACTGCACCTGCACCGGCATTGACAGCGATCATCCTGATTTTTTTTTTTTTTTATCTCATACGAATTAGCTACGATCCCCCATAATCGATTCACCCCTAAAACACATTTTTCGGTTAGCGAGATAAAAATCCGCAAAATCGCTCGATCTCCGCCTCACAAAAGTATCTATATAATACAACATGGCACGAGATGCAATTTACGACGTATGTAATGATATCGCGAATCGTTTATTATTCATGATGAGAATTTGGCTCGGTGTATTGGTTTTTTTTTTTTTACTTATTTTTTCTCTATCTTGCCATATCATCATCAGGGACTGTGCTGCTTGTCATGGGGCGATTTTGCGACTTCGCTTCGAATCCGAAAAATAATAAGACCTCGTTGGATTTATGGAGAGTAAAGGAAATCGTATGAGAAATACGACAGGGAAAGAGAGAGAGAGAAAGAGAGAGAGAGAGAGAGAGAGAGAGAGAGAGAGAGAGAGAGAAGGAGAGGGAGGGAGGGAGGAAGGGAAAAGATTCGCTGTCTCATAACCCGAGAAGAAATCTCTCGGCTATCTTTCACCAGAAGAAGAGAAAGAGAGAAGATGGCATGGCGGAGAGGAGTCTGCAGAGTGAGCGATCGTCTTTTAGTATCACGAATCACGACGTCGACTAGCTAACGTTTCGACTCTCAACGCTCTTTCCCAAGCCCGCCTTCTTCTTCACCCCTCTCCCTCTCCCTCTCCCATCCCCCACCCCCCTTCTCACCCATATTCGCCGCTCTTTTCCCTGTTTCCCACTACCGTCACCCCTGGTAAAACCGGAAATTACGTCTGGAGTTCCATCTCCGGTGTTGTGCCAAGTTGCTCCTTGCCAACGAGAGGCAAACTCCCAGAGTTGCCGGTGAGGGGCCTGAAGAGGGCGCCAGCGTCGCACTGCTCTCACCCTCCCGGAGAAGGAGCGAGATGGAAACTTTGAAGCGAGGGAGAAAGAAAAAAGATTCTCCGAGAGGTTGCTCCGAAACGACGACGACGACGACGACGACGATGACGATGACGACGACGGGAGGGGTGGGAGGGGGTAGCTTGGAAAAGCGACCCATAGGGGGGCTGCACGAACTCGCGAAAGCCTCCCCTACACCCCAAAGTTATTAAACTTGTAACGCGCCCAAGCACAACACACACACACACACACTGACACACATAAATATAAATGGCGTTACGATACTTCCTTGTGTTTATAATAATAAAGTTTTCCTTCGGTATCGCCGATAACGAAGAGGTAAAAGTTTTCCGTGCAACATGCTGCATCTTCTGTTTCTTGCATTCAACATATATATATATATATATATATATGTATATACATATCGTAGGAAGCGATAAGTATTTAACGAATAAACTCTGTAATAATTTTTCGTATTATCCACCAGAGCGACATCGATATTATATTTTATGTTCCATAAATGTTTTTCGTGAAAAGTAACCCAAACATCGTGAGTACAAAAGGATTGTAGAAAAAAAAATAATAACTTCATAGAGCCATTTTTACCCTAAAAATCGGAAATCGTTAAATTTGACCTCCCCTTGACCATTCAGCATCATTATCTAAAAAAAAAATCATCCAGATAAAAGATGAATTAGTGATGTTGTTCAATTTTCAAATTCACAGACTCTCCACGATTTTCCTGATTACCTTTATTTTGAATTTTCCCATTTGATGTCCTCATTGCTCATCTTGAATCTTAGAGATTCACTCACTAACCGTATATAATCTCTCTCTCTCTGGAGTTCTCTCTGTGTCAGTTTCCATGATCACCGAACAAATTTCGAGCTTCCTAGACCGTGAGTGTCCCGTCGTAGTTTATGCGTCATGTAGATAATATAATATCTATGTACATTGTACATACGTTAACCAGGAGCAATATTAGCAAAACGATAAATCTCAAGGGTGGCAACAACCCCCTTCTCCTTAACTCTCTCTCTCTCTCTCTCTCTCTCTCTCTCTCTCTCTCTCTCTCTCTCTCTCTCTCTCTCTCTCTCTCTCTCTCTCTCTCTCTCTCTCTCTCCCTCTCTCTCTCTCCCTCTCTCTCTGACACAGACACACACACGCGCGCGCACGCGCTTAAAAAGATTTGTAGCTTGGGGGTATTGGGCAAGTTGTGGGCAATGGAGAGCAACAGCAAAGTCATTTCCTATGTCGACATGCTGCGGCTGAAATCTCATGTGTTTTGTTATATAGACTGGTAGTTGCCCTTCTACTCCCCTCGCCCCTCCACCCCTCCACCCCCTTCCCCCTTCCAACCCTTCCCCATTCACCGCTTCCACACTATGAAAGATCTCAAGCTCTTATTCGTCAGGAGAGTTGGTGCTGCTTTTAGAAGAGGAAGAGGGTTCGGTGCACTCGGAAACACGAGCTATGTAGCGGCTTTATATACAGCGAGTTAGTCGGCCCGCGAGGCAACATCGCCTAGTTGGGGTGGTGTAAGCGCAAAAGGATGAGGAGGAGAAGGAGAAGGAGGATGAGGAGGAGGAGGAAGAGGAGGAAGAGGAGGAGGAGGAGGAGGAGGAGGAGGAGGAGGAGGAGGAGGAGGAGGAGGAGGAGGAGGAGGAGGAGGAGGAGGAGGTGAGAGAAAGCTCCGATAGAGGACTCCTCTACATGCACAGTGAGGGTAATAAAGCCATCTTGCCGGCTCCCAAGTTCGCAAAAGCGCGCCCGCGCACCCCATGTCTCTTTTGCAGGGCGGTAAACTATCCTGCACTACCCTCTTCCCGCGGACATATATACATATATATGTGGTATGGCTATGTAGAAATGAGGGGATGGTGGTGTAGGAGGAGAGGGTGCGGTGGAAGACGAGAAGAGGTGGAGAGGATAGCGATCTATACTGCTTCGTTGCACCCCTCTCGTCGTTGCCAGGCAACCCTTCGCCTCTGTTCAATCCTCCCGCGCCCCTGCTTGCTCCTTCTCTCTCTCTCTCTCTCTCTCTCTCCCTCTCTCTCTCTCTCTCACCTCTCTCTCTCTCTCTCTCTCTCTCTCTCTCACACACATACACTCACTCACTCTCTTTCCCGCCCTTGCAACTCTCCGACTCATCCCCTCCGCGAAAGCCCAGAGATAAGGGCGCAATCTTCTCCCCACCCCCCCACCGCGACTTCCACGACTAGCTTCTCCTTTACTCGCTGCATATAGCCTCTTGCTTTTGGTCTCTCTCCGTTCATCTCGTGCTTCCTCTCCCTCGCGGCCCAGCGATCCTCACCCGCTTCGGCGGGCTTCTTCGTCGAGAGGCTGATGCTTTTGCACCCAAACCCAAATCCAAAGTGTATGTATTTTCTTGAGATGGAAGTGCGAGGGGTTGCGGACTAAAAACGGGAGAATCTTGAGTCTCGTCTTCGTGTTTCACGGGGTTGAAGCGGCCATCGAGGCAGCCTCCATCTTGTCCTCGGGTTGCCCGAAGAGACCATGAGATGTCGCCCTGGAGTTAAATTCTAAATTCCATCCATTGGAACAGATGAGAAAAATTTTGCGACACTCGAGGTTCATGTCACTCTTTTATCATTCATCCCTTTATTCGATGATTCCATCACGTGCATAAATTATATCCCATTTAACGAGATCCCTGCAGCTTTTGGCTCAGACCTCAATCTCACTGAAAATGGATCGAAGAGAAAAAAAAAATACTATCGTAGGACATAATTCACATCATCGTCCTCGGGGTGTCCGAAGAGACCATGAGATGTCGCCCTGGAGTTAAATTCTAAATTCCATCCATTGGAACAGATGAGAAAAATTTTGAGACACTCGAGGTTCATGTCACTCTTTTATCATTTATCCCTTCATTCGATGATTCCATCACGTGCATAAATTATATCCCATTTAACGAGATCCCTGCAGCTTTTGGCTCAGACCTCAATCTCACTGAAAATAGATCGAAGAGAAAAAAAAAATACTATCGTTGGACATAATTCATATCATCGTCCTCGGGTTGCCCGAAGAGACCATGAGATGTCGCCCTGGAGTTAAATTCTAAATTCCATCCATTGGAACAGATGAGAAAAATTTTGAGACACTCGAGGTTCAGGTCACTCTTTTATCATTTATCCCTTTATTCGATGATTCCATCACGTGCATAAATTATATCCCATTTAACGAGATCCCTGCAGCTTTTGGCCCAGACCTCAATCTCACTGAAAATAGATCGAAGAGATAAAAAAAAAAAAAAAAAACTATCTCTCGTTAGACATAATTCATATCATTCCCAATCTCATGTAATATCAATCTGAGTGTCATTTGATTCATATCTCATACACGTTACATCATATTTTCGCTAAAAGTATTGCAGATAATAGAATTTCCGATAAGAATGACAATATCGAATACTTTTTTTGTCCTTCCATTCGTAATTCTTTCTCCATTTCCGAAAGCTCGTTAGACTCTTTCTCTCTCTCTCTCTCTCTCTCTCTCTCCCTCTCTGTTTCTTTTCGCCTTCAATTCCATCCCTCTCCTATATACACATATATATAGATTTTTACCACAGAGTCAGTGGCATAAATCAAAATCTCTCGTACAATCCAATTTACGCTGAGGTTAAAGAAAACCTTCTTCCCCTCAACGTTTCTGTCTCTTTCTCCTGTCTCGTTTGACTCTGCTCCCCCCCCCCACCCCCCACGCCTTGCCCAAGCGGCAAAAGCTTGCCCCTCTTTTTCCATCGCAGTTACATCATGGCTTCTCTCTCATTCTCCTTCTCATGCTGCCTCCTCCTTCTTCTTCTTCTTCTTCTTCTTCTTCTTCTTCTTCTTCTTCTTCTTCTTTTTCTTCTTCTTCTTCTTCTTCTTCTTCTTCTTCTTCTTCTTCTACTTCTTCTTCTTCTTCTTTATCTTCTTCTTCCTCTTTTTCTTATTCTTCGTCTTCTTCTTCTTCTTCTTCTTCTTCCTCTTTTTCTTATTCTCCTCTTTTTCCGTTCACACTCCCTCGGGGAAGGGTCGAAGGGGGCGGGGGAGAGCTCGCCGAACTGATAACGGTTTGATGTATGGCCCAGTGACGTCACTGGTCGAGGGGAAACCCGGGGCCAAGAACAGATTACACAAATCGATAGGGTTACGAACAAAGGAGAGGAGCTCCTGCTCCTGCTGCTTGCTGCTGCTGTTGGGCCGTCGGCGAACTCGCGCACCTCCTTCACGACGACGGGGCAAAATAGCGAAGATCCTCTCTCGCTTCTTTTCAATAATTCAATAATAAATAATGATTGTTTATTGCAAAGACGGAAATCATAGAAACGACCAGGCGAATAAACAGAAAATTTCATCAACCACAAACGATGATCAAGCGCCAAAAGCTTTGAATCAACGTGATGAAAATTACTCTGATAAGTGTCCAATTATACTTTGATAAGTAAATCAGAGCTGAAGATGGGAATTTAATTAGAAAAATTATCCATCGATTGTTCATGGATCCAAAAATGGTTACTTAAAAAAATGCGTGATATTTATAGCATTATTAATTTTTAAACAATTTTTTTTTTACTTTAAGGAGCTGTGAAAAATGGTCAGAAATTTTTCGTCCAAAATTTATATGATCGAAAGTTATCTAAATTATTATTTTTTTTTTTCTCTCTCAATGATCCGTTTTCTAAGCTTCGCGGCAATTCGAAGACTCTTCTGTGCATGGATAAACATTTGATGTACCTACGCGTAAAATTGTTTATGCACCCTCTGACCTGAGTCAATGACCGTTCATGGGCCACTGCGAGTCATTTCTCGCGATGAAAAGAAACGCTTTTTTTTTTTTTTTTTTGGCGAGTTATCTGAATAATCAAAAAATTATTTTGCACAAAAAAAATCAACGAAATATACTGGACAATCGTAGCAAAACCTGGTCATAAAACTTGCCAAGTTCCTCTTCGTAATATATATATATATATATATATATATATATAACACTAACGCACAGACGGAGATATCGAACGATTCGCGAGAGACTCTTCGCCTCTGCGCCGCCTGAGGCTGAGGATCTTCCAGGGAGATGAAGTAGAAAAAGAGGAAAGAGGAGAGAGAAAAATAAAATATCCAGAGAGTTTGCCTCGCTGGTATGTGGAGAGAGAGAGAGAGAGAGAGCGAGAGAGAGAGAGAGAGAGAGAGAGAGAGAGAGAGAGAGAGAGAGAGAGAGAGAGAGAGAGAGAGAGAGGGAGGGTGGGAGGGAGGGAGGGAGAGAGAGAGGGAGGGGGAGAGAGAGAGAGAGAGAGAGAGAGAGGGAGAGAGAGAGAAGGAGAAGAAGTTCATGGCAACGAAGGAGAAAAGAGCGAAGGGATTTGAAAAGACGAGAGAGGAAGACGGTGCGCGATTTCGCGACGAAGAACGAGGAGGGTCGACCGGACACGAGATAGGGGAGGAAATAAAAAGGTGGCGGAGCACGAGATGTCAGAAAGGAAGGGGAAGAGTTTGCAGAGGCGAATAAAAGAGCTTCGCAAGGGTTGCCAGGAGAATTTTAAAGAATGAAGAATAAGCACAGAGGAGAAGAAAACACGAGCTTGAAGCGATGGAGAGAAGCCCGCGGCGTAGTGCCGGCACGTCATTCTGCTCCTCGAGGAATTAAATTTTTATATCTTTCGCTGAGAGTTTGAGCGATAGAAGGACCAGCGATATTGCGATCAAGGGAGCCGAGAAAGAAATTCGAGAGAGGAAAACTCTGCGACAGGATCGGAAGAATCAAGGGGAAACGAGCTCCAGTGACGACAGATATGGCACAGCGAGAGAAAGAACAAAGAATATAAATTTTATATATATATTATATATATATTATATAATATATATATATATATATATATATCAGCTCGTATATATGTATAATCAGCAGCAAAAAAATTATAAAAGTCTGTTACAATATGTGTTATCTGTGCCAACATTTATTATACCAGCAGAGATAAGAATAAACACAACAGATAATAAAGATAATAAACGTTCAAATATGTACAAATGTGTAATATATATATATATATAGATATGATAATAATGATAATGTCGATGAATTATTATTCATCCATCATGTATCATATTCTATCTAATCAATACGAAAATTTTCCGTTTCACTGAAAAGTGACTCGACTTTGCACTGCTCATAGATTCTTCGATAAGGATGTTAAAAAAAATGGCGGACGTTATTTTATACCAGCGAAAAATTCTCTTTGAGGGGAATAATAGTAGATAGCGACGGTACGTAGCTCGACGTAGATACAAAATGGTGGCCAAATGGGAAACAAAGACAAAAAGAGAGAGAGAGAGAGAGAGAGAGAGAAATGACTCGAAGTGATCGTAAAACGTGCGCTCGAAAACTAAAGCGCACCCTGGTTATATAAGGGTTCAGAGGCTTAAGGGTCGACGAATATACAGTCTTATTATATGACATATACTATAAAAGAAGTAAAACACACACACACACATCGCGAACAAAACGGATATGGCGAGGGGGAAAGGGGAAGGGCAAAGCTCTTGTGGTACAGCCATCAGAGCCGGTGAGAGATAAAAATAGAGATAGAATGATAAAGGGAGAAGAGCACAGTCACGGCAGGAGAGTAAGATAAATCGCAAGAGAGAGAGAGAGAGAGAGAGAGAGAGAGAGAGAGAGAGAGAGAGAGAGAGAGAGAGAGAGAGAGAGAGAGAGAGAGAGAGGAGGGAGAGAGAGGGGGAGAGAGAGAGAGAGAGAGAGAGAGAGAGAGAGAGAGAGAGAGAGAGAGAGAGAGAGAGAGAGAGAGAGAGAGAGAGAGAGGGGGAGGGAGGGAGGGAGGGGGAGAGAGAGAGAGAGAGAGAGAGAGAGAGAAGAGAGAGAGAGGGTGAACCATAAACCGCGTAATCCATACTAAAATGTGCCATCACAGCGTACACTGCTCGTATAATAAATAACCTTCGTAACGATACCGCGGACGCACATTCCACCTCGGAGAAAGAGGGAGAAAAGCTGCGATGAACCCTGTCAAAATGTACTCGGGAGAAAATAATCCCGAGGGAGGAGGTGGGAGGGAGGCAACATTTACACGCATAGATCATATTATGTTACAGCAGGTCTGTATATTGTTATTTTTTAACCTCGATGGTAAAAAAATTAAAAATCTTCTCGTTTGAAGCAAAATATATTTTTGATTCCTGATTCAAGAAACTCGAGAATTGTTCGTAAGAATTTTCATTGTGTCGTCTCAGTGTTGATAATTCCAGGAGCAATTAAAGTATATTAGAAAACACATACTTTTTATATATATTCGGTCATGTAGCAAATCTTCAATTTCTTTTATGATGCCATTTTTTTTATTGTTAAATATTGATTTTTTTTGCTATAATAATAGTTTAATTGTGAAATGACAATAAAAAATCCGGTGTGTGCCGAATGATAGGACGTCCGGTTGGAAAATACATATTTTATTTATTAGGTCATATAGGGTCAATCTTAATTTTTTTTTTGTAATGAATAATACTTTTCTGTTATAATAGTTTAATTGTGAAATGACAATAAAAAATCCGGTGTGTGCTGAATGATAGGACGTCCGGTTGGAAAATACATATTTTATTTATTAGGTCATATAGGGTCAATCTTAATTTTTTTTTTGTAATGAATAATACTTTTCTGTTATAATAGTTTAATTGTGAAATGACAATAAAAAATCCGGTGTGTTCCGAATGATTGAACATCCAGTTGGAAAATACATATTTTATTTATTAGGTCATATAGGGTCAATCTTAATTTTTTTTTTGTAATGAATATTTTTTTGTTATAATAGTTTAATTGTGAAATAACAATAAAAACTCCAGTGTGTTCCGAATGATAGAACATCCGGTTGGAAAATACATATTTTATTTTATTAGGTCATATAGGGTCAATCTTAATTTTTTTTTTGTAATGAATAATACTTTTCTGTTATAATAGTTTAATTGTGAAATGACAATAAAAAATCCGGTGTGTTCCGAATGATTGAACATCCAGTTGGAAAATACATATTTTATTTATTAGGTCATATAGGGTCAATCTTAATTTTTTTTTTGTAATGAATATTTTTTTGTTATAATAGTTTAATTGTGAAATAACAATAAAAACTCCAGTGTGTTCCGAATGATAGAACATCCGGTTGGAAAATACATATTTTATTTTATTAGGTCATATAGGGTCAATCTTAATTTTTTTTTTGTAATGAATTATATTTTTTTGTTTATTATAATAATTTAATTGTGAAATAACAGTATAAAAAATCCGATGTGTTCCGAATGATCGAACATCCGGTTGGAAAATACATATTTTATTTATTCGGTCATATAGGGTCAATCTTAATTTTTTTTTGTAATGAATTATATTTTTTTGTTTATTATAATAATTTAATTGTGAAATAAGAGTATAAAAAATCCGATGTGTTCCGAATGATCGAACATCCGGTTGGAAAATACATATTTTATTTATTCGGTCATATAGGGTCAATCTTAATTTTTTTTTGTAATGAATTATATTTTTTTGTTTATTATAATAATTTAATTGTGAAATAAGAGTATAAAAAATCCGTTTTATATCAGATGGGGCAACTACTTTTTGAGGTATAGATATGAGCTATCAAAATCTTTGGTGTTTTTTTCGATCCACCGATCGATCTCAGTCTCAAACTCTGGTGTAATAACTTCTCCCCATCCTTGAACGCGACCCTTACCGATAAATGCTGACACATGTTGTTCCAAGCCCGGCAATTCGTTGACCATTGGATTATTACGAAACGTATCAATATCCAAATGGGCCGCGATTTGTGCAATTTCCTCGTCGCTGCAACTTTTACCCAAAAATGCAGCCACTTTTTTTATCGCTGCTGGCAAATCCTGCGGTAAGAAAAAAAAATATATATATATATATATATATATATATTTTAAATAAAAATATAAAATATATATATATTTTTTTAAATAAAAATATAAAATATATATATATTTTTTTCTGTGAATTCTTGTCTCGAGTAATTTGGTTTATTTTATTTTTGGCTGATATGCAAACTGACCTTCCTCAAATCTTCGTAATGCAGAAACAAAAGATTAGGATGATGACGGAGATTCCAGGCCTCCTTAACGTGCTGCCAATATGGACCAAATGCTTGCCCTAAAAGACGATATTGCAGTGATGGACTTTGTGATTAAAAAAAAATATTTTATACAGAAAATATTGATCCCTTTTTGTTTATTATGATTATTCCATTAGTCAATAATTTTTGTCATTATCGTTATGAATATAATTTTTGATGAATTTAAATATTTTTTTCACCTTTATCGCTGATAAATTCCTTCATGAAATTCTGCATTCCCCGTTTGTCCAAAGGATTAGGTCCACCAGCCACGAAACGTGCAAACGAGACTAAACAATCTTTTGGATTTCGTGCCACGTAAACGATCTGACAGAAAAGAAAATTTAATTCATCGTGACAATTTTTAATCGATCGATGAAAAATCAATATTATTTTACTTTGCATCCGGAATCCATAATTCCTCTGTGCACAGACAATGCCGTATGAATTTTTATGACTCTTGGAGAAATTGCATTAGCGTAAACCTCGTAGGAATATTTACTCGTGTCAATTGGAACGCACTCAAGAATTTTAGGGTCTTCGCTGCTGGGACGAATTAATTTGCAATTTTTCCATATTCTCGAAAATAAACTGACACTGGGATAAATAATTATTGGTATTAATATCGCATCAAGTAATTTTTGTCATTTATTTATTTATTTATTATTTTATAAAAATTTATAATTTACTTTAATTTTTGTATAAATAAATAAATTTCAAACTTACGATAATTCGGGTGATCTGTGTAGCAAGTGAAACTTTTTTGCAGTCTCAAAATCCAAATTATTGACGAGCAACCAAACGAGTTCTTGGGTCACGGTGGTGCCTAAATTATTCTTACGTCAATTTTACACTTTTCTATTTTAATATTTCGATAAATCAATAAAAATTAAAAGATTTTTTTCCATTTCGTATAAATTCGTTTATTATTTCTTGCCTGATCTTGGATGTGTCACTATCCACACATCGTCAGGCTTTGCCTGAAAATTTCGTAAACCTTCTCCTTGTTGTTCCCACGTGGGCGGAAGGATCCATCGTTTTCCGTCGATCTCGTATTCTTCGAAGAAAGTTTCCACATCTTCATCCCAATTATCCACTACAGGACCTTCACAATTTTCCATTATTTTATAATTTATCGATTTATAAAAAAAGGACACAAATTTATACCGGAAGTGAATTGTCCGGAAGTTCCGAACGTTGTGATATCAATGCTCAATTTCTTTTTATACTACGAAGCGTTATTCTGTTTCGTTCTATTTCACTAGAGATAAGGGAGATTATTCGTTAAACGCAACTTTATCACTCCTGATAAGATTATTCGAGCGCCCTGCATAATCATTCCGTCACAATTCCAGTATAATGATAGATCTCTCGAAACGATCATTTTTACGAAAGCATTGAGACTCGATATCGATAAAAATATTTTAACAATTCATCCAACGAGTTTCGATTAAAAAAAAAAAAAAAAATCGCCTACTCATCAGAAATCACAAGGGCAGTATTTTTCCAACCAGCATTTTAAGAGTGTCAATTTCCGGTGGTGAAATAAAAATAAAACGTTTAATTCATTGGAAAAAAAAAATGTTTTTATTTAAATATAAAAGGGTTGAAAATAAATAATGTTTATAATACAAATGCAAATAAATTTATTCCAAAACAAAATTTACACTGCCAATTTTTAGCCATTTAACAATTTATCAAACGAGTTTCGATTTAAAAAAAAAAAATCACCTCATCAGAAATCACAAGGGCAGTATTTTTCCAACCAGCATTTTAAGAGTGTCAATTTCCGGTGGTGAAATCAAAGGAAAACGTTTAATTCGTTGGAAAAAAAAATTGTTTTTATTTAAATATAAAAGGGTTGAAAATAAATAATGTTATAATACAAATGCAAATAAATTTATTCCAAAACAAAATTTACACTGCCAATTTTTAGCCATTTAACAATTTATCCAACGAGTTTCGATTTAAAAAAAAAAAATCACCTCATCAGAAATCACAAGGGCAGCATTTTTTCAACTAACATTTTAAGAGTGTCAATTTCCGGTGGTGAAATCAAAGTAAAACGTTTAATTCATTGGAAAAAAAATTGTTTTTATTTAAATATAAAAGGGTTGAAAATAAATAATGTTTATAATACAAATGCAAATAAATTTATTCTAAATCAAAATTTAGACTGCCAATTTCTTGCCATTTAACAATTCATCCAACGAGTTTCGAGGATTAAAAAAAAAAAATCACCTCAACAGAAATCACAAGGGCAGTATTTTTCCAACTAGCATTTTAAGAGTGTCAATTTCCGGTGGTGAAATAAAAATAAAACGTTTAATTCGTTGGAAAAAAAAATTGTTTTTATTTAAATATAAAAGGGTTGAAAATAAATAATGTTTACAATACAAATGCAAATAAATTTATTCTAAATCAAAATTTACTTGTGATTTTTCATCAGAAATCACAAGGGCAGTATTTTTCCAACTAGCATTTTAAGAGTGTCAATTTCCGGTGGTGAAATCAAAGTAAAACGTTTAATTCATTGGAAAAAAAAATTGTTTTTATTTAAATATAAAAGGGTTGAAAATAAATAATGTTTATAATACAAATGCAAATAAATTTATTCCAAAACAAAATTTACACTGCCAATTTTTAGCCATTTAACAATTTATCAAACGAGTTTCGATTTAAAAAAAAAAAATCATCTCATCAGAAATCACAAGGGCAGCATTTTTCCAACCAGCATTTTAAGAGTGTCAATTTCCGGTGGTGAAATAAAAATAAAACGTTTAATTCGTTGGAAAAAAAAATTGTTTTTATTTAAATATAAAAGGGTTGAAAATAAATAATGTTTATAATACAAATGCAAATAAATTTATTCCAAAACAAAATTTACACTGCCAATTTTTAGCCATTTAACAATTTATCAAACGAGTTTCGATTTAAAAAAAAAAAATCACCTCATCAGAAATCACAAGGGCAGCATTTTTCCAACCAGCATTTTAAGAGTGTCAATTTCCGGTGGTGAAATAAAAATAAAACGTTTAATTCGTTGGAAAAAAAAATTGTTTTTATTTAAATATAAAAGGGTTGAAAATAAAAAATATTTATAATACAAATGCAAATAAATTTATTCCAAAACAAAATTACACTGCCAATTTATAGCAATTTTTTTTTTAAATAATCCATGTACGCTTATGTAGATTAATTTTTATTACATATAATAATCAGTTTGAACTTCCGTATTTCGCATATATATATATACATATATACATATATATATACACGTTCTGTGAAAACCGATATAAAATCGTTCGAGCAGATTTCTCAAACAGGCGATTGGCAGTCAATATAAAATCGTCACGTATAAAGAAATGCAACAACGCTGTCGTTAGGAGACGATAAAAATCGCGATTTCTCTCGATCGGTATACACGACAACGAGACACATAATAACGACGTCCTTATGCGAGTCGTTCGAGCGATAGCCAAGCATAGATAAACCGCATGCATCGATCAAA
Source organism: Dyspetes luteomarginatus (assembly GCA_963669185.1). Lineage (NCBI taxonomy): Eukaryota > Metazoa > Arthropoda > Insecta > Hymenoptera > Ichneumonidae > Dyspetes > Dyspetes luteomarginatus. The sequence goes on along the minus strand of OY769903.1, from coordinate 29,203,220 downwards.
TTAATCCGTGGCCTGTGCAAGGGTGGAACGATACTCGGGGGTTTCGTTCTCGATGCATGCCAAAAGCTCTTCGTTTGTTTGCTCTCGGAATTTTTTACACGTACGCGGGCTCTTAATCGTGCCAGGTGATGTGAATGACTAATTCCATCACACATAATCTCGATCAATTCTTCAGAGAAAACTACAAAGCAAATTTTCAACCACCCATTCATCGATATAACGTAAAAATTCATCAAATAATAAAGTATGAAAATTTATTTTCGAATAAAAACGTAATAATAATAAAAATTTAAGGGTGATAAAAATAAATGTATGGGATCTTTGAGTTCGAGACTGCATCGCGTTTGCATTAGTGACGATTCGGCTGCTGCTGTACGAGGACGACGTGAGTAAACGTTCGAAATATATATATATATATTTCGAACGTTTACTCACGACGTATATATATATATATGAGGGTTTACTCACGATGTATATATATATGAACGTAACCACGTCTGTAGGGAGAAGAAGGAAAACGTATGCAAAGACGTTCAAGATGAAGGCTGCTTTGTATAGGTGGTAATCGGTAAGCAGAAATCAGTTGTTGGGTGGCGCCTTAACCGTTTGGTTGGGGGAACTTGCCGCTTTTATTTCAACGGCCGCTAGAGACAACCCCTTCTTCTTCTTTTCCCCTTTCCATCCTTCTTTTGCTCAAAGAGAGACGAAGAAGGAGCGAAATGAGAGAAGAGAGATATCATTATTTTCTTTTGACGCTCCTTAGCATTTAGCGTCTCGAATCTCTCGCTTCTGAGCTTTATCGAATCGACAAAACAGTCCGGCATTATGCAGACTGAAATACACGCTTGCGCCATGGTGTGATGTTTCGGGACGCCACCGCTAGTCGGCGCTGCGCGTTTAGCGTTTACCAAGAACTCTCTCTCTCTCTCTCTCTCTCTCTCTCTCTCTCTCTCTCTCTCTCTTTCTCTCTTACTTCTTCGTTAGGGAGCATTAGGGAGCATCTTCGTTATGAACGGGACTCTGTTGTCCCCTGACACGGTAAAATACAGTCTTGGAATGCTTATTTACTGTGTATCAGAGTTATATATACCGTTCGAGAGAACGAGAACGACAAAATAGAAGTAAACAAAAAAAAACGTCATACATCGAAAGACAAGGAGAGAAAGAACAAATTGCCTATTAAATTCAATTATTTGTATAAAGTTGTAAATATCAAGTTGAGTTATTTGGACTAATTATATATTACTAAATTACGTTTCTCTCATATATCGTTGAAATAATAACTTAATCAATGCTATTTTGTCGAGAGAATCGATCTGATTTAAATCTGCAAAAAAAAAAGCCCCAATTCGCTTCATTTCAATCCGTAAATTCTCAAATATGTGCCGGGTGACTTTTGTCCTGTGATTTGCACATTTGCACGTATCAGATAAAAATATCTATAAAAGTCTGATTAATATTGTAATCTTCATATTTTTGAAGAATCCGCGATATTGGGAGACAGGGAGACTGGAGAGCATGAAAAAAAATGATTTGATAAATGCGATTGCTTATAAAAGATAAAATAAGTCAATTATTGTAAAAAAAAAAAAAAAAATTGATTAATTGATTAATTTTGATTGGAATATTTAAAAATAATGAGCCAGGTGGAGTTTTTGTCGAGTGATGGGGCACATTTGCACGTATCAGATAAAAATATCTATAAAAGTCTGATAAATATTATAATCTTCATATTTATGAAGAATGCGCGATATTGGGAGACAGGGAGACTGGTGAGGATGAAAAAAAATGATTTGATAAATGCAATTGTTTATAAAAGATTGTAAAAAATAAATAAATTATTGCAAACAAAAAAATCTACAATGAGTTTGCAACTTTTCATTTTTCTAAATAAATATTTACAATCAAAATAATGACTCTAAGGATTTTTGTAAAAACGAAGTCGATCTGATTTATTAATGTGCAAAAAAAAAAAACTAATTTGATTAATTTTGATTGGAATATTTAAAAATAATGTGCCAGGTGGTGTTTTTGTCGAGTGATGGGGCAGATTTGCACGTATCAGATAAAAATATCTATAAAAGTCTGATAAATATTATAATCTTCATATTTGTGAAGAATGCGCGATATTGGGAGACAGGGAGACTGGTGAGGATAAAAAAAAATGATCTGATAAATGCAATTGTTTATAAAAGATTGTAAAAAATAAATAAATTATTGAAAACAAAAAAATCTACAATTCATTGTAGATTTTTTTTTTTTTCAATAATTTGATTACCTTTAATTGGAATATTTTAAAATAATGTGCCAGGTGGGCTTTTCGTCGAGTGATGGGGCACATTTGCACGTATTATCAGGTGGAAATATCTTAAAAGCCTGATAGTATGCCGTGAATTTTTATCGCGCTCTCTCGCCTCGTCGCGATGCAGTGCGAGAATTGCATTGCAACATTTGACGACGACGAGATGAACTATCCTGAGGATTTTATACTCGCAGCGAGCCAACAGAAGAAATAAAAAAAATAAAAAAATAAAACGAAATAAAGAGAGCTCGTCTTTAACCGACTGGATGACACACAGTGTTTCATAGTAACACCGCTAACGGCCAAGGACCACTCACGTCGTACGAGGAAGTTTTGTCTGTTTACTCTCATCGTGTCTCGTGCACGAGAACCTTGCCGACGTTTTTTGCTACCCAAGTCTAATTGAGCTTGTCCAGGGGCAGTCTGCTCATCCCCCCACCCTTCACGACGAAATGAGTTACGAGGCGCCTTCTCGCTTTATGGTATATATGTATATATATATATATATATATATATATATATATATATATATATATATATATATATATATATATATATATATATATATAAAGAGTACGCAAATGCAAAAGATTAATATATATATATAGAGAGAGAACGCAAATACAAAAGATTAATACATATATATATATATATATATATATATATATATATATATATATATATTAATCTTTTGCATTTGCGTACTTTTCTCCCTTCATTTCGATCCCATGTACACGCGCAATTTTTTTCAGAAATTCTATATTTCTCCAGACGACTGTATTTTATTTATCGAATTTCACATTGAAATTGAATTTAAATTATAAAAGTGAAAAATAATTATAATTCCAATCCAAGCCGAATTTCATTTTAAAAACTATTATTATTATTATTATTATTATATTCATGTTCTTCTCATTGTTTTATTATTCTTATTTTACGCTAAATATGCGGGATATAAATTCGTAAAAAACATTACTTACGCGCTACAGTTTGAATCGTTTATGATCATGGTGGCGCCATCTAGCGTAAATAGTCTCAACACCATCGCCACAAGAGCGCCACTGACCCGCCATCTAACGGAAATAGTCTCAACACCATCGCCACAAGAGCGCTACTGACCCGCCATCTAGCGGAAATAATCGCAACACCATCGCCACAAAAGCGCCACTGACCCGCCATCTGCCGTGAAATTTCAACAGCCCACAGTCCTATCAAACACAGACGCGACGCACGTGCCGATCAAACATAACCAAAAAAGTAATCAAAAATTATTGACAAGGCTTTGTCGTCAATTTAGTCCACAAGAGTATTGAAGTAATTGCTCGAAAAAACATAAACAAGTGGTGCGCTAAAAAAAATTCTCGCGATGTTACGAAGGCAAGCACGACTCAGGAGAGAATATCTCTACAGAAAATCGGTTCAGGACAAATTGAAGAACATTCAAGAGAAAAAGGAGCGATTGAAACGAAGCTTGGAGGAGAATACACCGATTCATCCCGATTTGAGGAAAACTGCTCTGCATCTGCAAAAGAAAATCGAGTGGGAAGATGCGGGACCTCAGATGGCTGTGGCAATGGGAACGGAAATGGGTGGGACTACGGGATCAAACGAGGACGATGAGTATCGTTGGGCAGGAGTTGAAGATCCAAAAATTGTCATAACAACATCGAGAGATCCAAGCTCGAGGCTTAAAATGTTTGTAAAAGAGCTTCGTCTTATATTTCCAAATTGTCAACGTATGAATCGCGGTAATTACGAAATGAAACAGCTGATTCACGCTTGTCGGGCAAATGACGTCACGGACTTTATAATGGTGCACGAGCATCGCGGTGTTCCCGATTCTCTAATTATTTGCCATTTGCCATATGGCCCAACCTCATATTTTACAATGACCGATGTCGTCATGAGACACGACATTCCCGATATCGGAACAATGTCCGAACAATTTCCCCATCTTGTTTTTCACAATTTTAAAACAAAATTGGGAAACAGAGCCATGAGCATACTCAAATATTTATTTCCGGTTCCCAAGGAGGATAGTAAGAGGGTCATGACATTTGCGAATCACGATGATTATATATCATTCAGGCATCACACATACAAAAAAGTCAATGGAAAAGACATTGAGATGACCGAGGTTGGACCGAGATTTCAGCTGAAATTGTATGAAATTAAATTGGGCACTTTGGATAGTGCATCTGCAGCAGATACGGAATGGGCACTGAGACCATACATGAATACGAGTCACAAAAGACGTTTTTTCTCCGATGATGATGGATGGCAACAAGAAGATGATTTATAGATTTTTTTTTTACAAATTACACAATTGAATTCTCCATACAAATACATTTTTGTAAAATACGCTTGTGTTGTGTTTTTATTTCATAGCCTAATATTAAATCTCATCTTAATAAAATATCGTTTTGGGGTTATAATTCGTATTTATGATATCAAAAGACGAGTCAACGTTTGAATTTCCCGCCATTTATCGCGGTCTCGGTCGGCCATGCGCTGCAGTGCATCATGGCTCTCTGTTCACCATGGTACAGTTGCGTTTTTAAAAACATTGCTTTCAACAATTAGCCAGTGTACATTGTTGCAACGTCGATAAATCGTCAACAATAACGAGCTTCGTATATTCGTGAAAGATAAAAAAAATTATAATATCACAAGAGGCTGTGATGGAGTCTGACATTCGTAAGCCCGCGAAATTGGAGAAGACAACGTCGCGCAAGAAACAACCCGACCAGCTGAGAGGCGCAATGGACTTGTTCGCATCACCGCAACGTCTGAAAACCGACGGTGAGAGAAGTTTCTTGTACACGCACGATTGTTTTTTCATAGTTCAGGATGATCCTTTTTTTATCGGGTCTCGTTGAGTATCTCTTTGTCGCATGAATTGTCCGATTTTTTCTTCAAACGCGATTAATTTCTCGCGTAATAAAAACACGGTGTCGATTATCCTTGCCAGCGCCACCTTGCGTTGTAGCGGCACGTTTTGTAAGCTCGACAATATCACTCGTCTGCTCGCATGCTCGTGCTATATCATATCTATAATTTAAACACGCATATTCGAAACAAATAGTGCTCGTCGATGAAAAAACGTTTGACAATCGTATTAAAAGAATAAAACTGATGAAAATTTCATTATGGAATCGTGAATTCTCTCGCAATCGAATTACACAATTGACCATTTGTACGTATTTCATATTCGTTCTTTGTTCTCGAAGCATGAAAATTTCCAAGCCGGCCTTTTTCTTAGCAAACCTTTTCGTTTCTCGTTGTTTCCTCATGTATGCTTTTTATAACATTATCGTTATTTTTTCTTTGCCCAATTTCATTTTATTATATCGTTATTTGAGTATCGCTTGTGCGTAGACAAATTTTTTTGGTTTTGTTCGTGGAAAGGATTTGTGGAGCATCCCCCTGTCTCTGTGTGATATCGATGTATAGCACAACACCTCTCGAGCAACATTGTTACATTCGGTATGATAAAATCATAAGAGTGGAGTGTGATTTTCAGGCGAGATTTTTTTTTTTAATTTTCGAAAAATCGTGGCCCAAAAAGAGCAATTATCCTTGGCAAACTCATAAGAGAGCTGTTCGAGTGTGAAAATAGCAATTATCCTTGACAAAGGTCAGTCGAAATGGTGGAGTGTGATTTTGGAGCCACGATATTTCGAATCAGAGCAATTGACCCAACTATTTTGCGTTTTCTTATCTTTCCCAAATTTTAATCTCCGAATATTCGAGTTTTCTAATTCGTCATGTGAATATCGCTCGTTCATAGACGATTTTTTCCGTCATAAAAAAATATAAATTGTGTTTTTGTGGGCCACGATATTCCGAATTATTCAAAAAAACAATTAACTCAAGTATTTTGGGCTTAATTTTTTTTTTTTATCATCTAGTTTCAACATAGAAAAAACAGAGCTTAAACTCCGATCGATGTCGGAGGGAAACGGAAGTTAAGGTAAACGACCGAGTAATCGGACAGGAACTAGTATCAGGACATGCTATGTTGATCTATACCAACGAATTCAAATCTTAATTCGTTGTCTGTACCAACAAATTCGGATATAGGCGTCTGAATTCGTTGTCTATACCAACAAATTCGGATATAGGCGTCTGAATTCGTTGTCTATACCAACAAATTCAGATATAGGCGTCTGAATTCGTTGTCTATACCAACAAATTCAGATATAGGCGTCTGAATTCGTTGTCTATACCTATATATATTTTTCACCAATGATTCAGCATAGGGCCGTCTGGCTACTGATTCGTGTCAAGCTATCGTGACGTTTACCTTATAACACGAATTCAAATTCTGAAATACAAACTCGAGTTTGTAATTCATAATTTTAATATTGCTCGTTCATTAATGAATTTTTCGGTTTTTTTTCGTCCAATTTTTTTTTAGAGCATCCCTTTTGCCTGCATGACATCGATATATGGCACTGCGTGAACAACAGTTGAACATTTTCGTTTGGTAAATCGATAAAAAAAGCGAGTTTGTAATTCATAATTTAACCCCCTGGTCTATACCATTTTCTGTCGCCACGTTGAAATGCCACAGTGCCATCGATTCACTGGTGACCCAGGTGTAGACCAGAGGGTTAAATATTGATCGTTCGTTAATGAATTTTTCGGTTTTCTTTCGTATACATTTTTTTAGAGCGTCCCCCTTGCTTGCATGACGTCGATATATCGTACTGCGTGAACAACAATTTAATATTTTCGTTTGGTAAATCGATAAAAAAATGTTAGACGTTGATTTTTGGGTGACGATATTTCAAATTAGCTAGAGAGCGATTGACCCAAGTATTTTGGGCTCTGTCCTATTCTTGGCAAGATGCAGTCTTCTGTTACTTTTCAGATTTAGAAGTCACTGGGATATCCCGAAGTGGCAGAGTAAGAAAAAAATCGTCAAAACTGATGGATTTCGAGTCACCCGATGATTTGGCCGATAAGCACAAGAGGCATAGACTCCAGCAGCAACAATTACATGCGCAACAGTTGATGGATCGTTTTGACACGCCACCACCTCCTATCTCGTCTCAGGGTGTCCTGACTCTTGGACAAGGAGCCAAAAAGCGAAAACATTCAGGATCTGATGGAACTTTGCAAAAAATCAAAATTGAAGCACAGCCATGTATTTCGGACACAGAGGTACATTATTCCGAATCAGATTCTGACGAGGCTGCTGCTATCAACGAGGAAGGGAGATTCAGCTCAGAATCAGCGAGCGACGATGAACTCGATCCTCTGATGATCGACGAGAAAGAGACTGGATTTCGTAAATTAGAACCACCCGAACAAGAAATTCCATCGTCCCAGGCAAACAGTCTTTATATGCTCGAGAAATGCAAGAAAAAACTTATCATAAAGGATGGAAAAATAATCGGCCGTATGAAGGCCCAACGTAAGGACAAGGGGGTGAGATTTTCAATAAATGAACAACTCCAAAAATTTAATCTACTTTGATCCTCTAGAGATCTTTAGATTTGTATACAGTAAAGTTATATTAATATAATATTATTTGATAGAAATTTCTTATTAAATTCTATTTGTATAAAATCAATCAATTTTTTTTTATTAAAAAAAAAATTGTCCCCATTTTTTTGTTTGTTTTTGAATCAATTTTACTTTCACGTTTAAATTTGAATATTAAACTCGGCCAAATGGATAGAATTTGAAACAAAATTGATTAATGTTTTTCGCTAAATTTGTAGAATTTTTTTCATTTCTACAGAAAACGAGATTTACTGCCTATATGCTGTGGGCTAAAGAGGTCAGACAAGAATTGAACGAGCAATCTCCACATATGGGTAAGAAAAACGAGAGACAAGAATTCTATAGTTATAATTTTAGATAAAATTATACTGAACGGAAAAAAAAAATGCCTTTTCTCAGATTTCACAGCAATCTCGAAACGTTTGGGAGAACTTTGGGCGACAGTCCCAAATTTGGAAAAGTACAATTGGCGTAGACGCGCAAAACGTTTGGCCTCAAAGCCGAACGCTCAATTGACGATAAAGGACGAGCCTATGTGGAAAAATTCATCGCCAGCTACGCGTAAAAAATTTATCAACAAAATTGGTACGTTCTCGATGAAAATTCGATATCTCGACATGAAGAAAACCTAAAAAAAAAAAACTAAATATTTCAGGGAATGGCAAAGAACCAAAATCGTCACCGACGAAAAAGACTATTAATCTGGGTGTACCATCGGTGGTTGGAAATATTCCAATCTCACCGCCGTCGAGTCGTGGTGGTAAAGATCTAGTCAACGAGCCGATAATCGGCACGGGAATGTACAAAGTCGTTGGTACAGAGCCAGTCGATGTTGCAGCGCATTTAAAACTTCTCGGCGAGAGTTTAACGATAATTGGCGAACGTTTGAAGGAACACGAGGGACAAATTGCCGTTTCTGGTAGTGTCTCGGTACTTCTCGATTCGCTTCTTTGCGCTTTTGGACCTCTGATGTGCCTCACCCAACAAGTGCCCGAGATGAATGGCGCTGATCCGGAAACACTCAAGAAATATCTCGACAATATTGCATATATAATGCCGGGTCTCTAAATAATTGCATAATGATAATTAAAGAAAAAAGTCTTTTGTTCTGCTCTTGCACCCTTTTTTCAACTTATGTCCTTCAATTTCACGAATCGAGGATAAACCCTTTCATCTTTTTTTTTTTTTTTTACCTATTTTAGGTAAATTTAAAGCTCCTGGTCGATTAATTACTTCAAGGAACTCTAATAGGGGTGCGAGGCGAAATTCACGCGCAACTTTTCGACAATATCGAGTACATAATTCCGGATTCGTGAATGATGACGAATCAAAAAAAGAGTTAATTTTTGTTTTTTCTAGTATCTATTTTAGATAATTTTAGGCGCCGCGTACAAGCGCGAGTTTTTTCTTTTTCATTACTTTTTATTTTTTTTCTTAACCATAAGCTTTGTATGTAAATATCTTGTAGTATATTATATAATTTATGAGAGTCTGAGCCTTGGATGCAAAAATGAAAATAAAATAAGCATAACATTTTATTTGCTAACTTTCTTCGTAGGGGAGAATTCAAAAAAAAAAAATATACAGGTACAAAAAATAAATGTCGAAGAAAATAAATATTTACATAGATACAAGGGTGGATTATTTTGTATGATGACAATGTGAAAGATCTTTCACTGCTGCTCGGGTAAAATCGGTGGACACGTGCAGAAGAGATTTTTGTCACCATAAATATCGTCGATTCTGCCAACACTCGGCCAAATTTTCTGAGTGCTCTTGAATGACTAAAAAAAAAAAAAATTGTACAATAAATGATTTATCTTGCATTTTGCGAAATAAAAATGTTAAATCTTTTCACGTGACTCACCACAGGAAAAGCAGCGAGTTCTCGTGAATAAGACCTGTTCCATTCGGATTGAATTACTTGCTGTTGAGTGTGAGGCGCCATTTTTAATGGATTTACATTAACGTCCATTTTTCCACTCTCTATATCCTCAATTTCTTTTCTAATGGCTGTGAAAAAAAAATCATCAATATATTTACGATTAATTTTGCGATTTTAATAAGGAAAATCTTACATATGAGAGCGTCGCAAAATCTATCGAGTTCAATTTTATCCTCAGATTCGGTGGGCTCGACCATGAGGGTACCAGCAACTGGCCAGCTCATGGTCGGCGCGTGAAATCCATAATCCATAAGTCTCTTTGCGACATCAACAGCTTCGATATTAGCCGTTTTTTTGAGATCTCGAATATCGAGTATAAATTCATGTGCAACAAGACCGGTATCGCCCTTGTAAAGCGTTTTGTAATACTTTTCCAAACGTTTGCTCATATAATTTGCGTTTAATATTGCTACTTGAGTGGCTTTTCGAAGTCCACGTGGTCCCATCATTTTTATGTAAGCCCATGAAATTGGTAAAATTGCCGAAGAGCCATAAGGAGCTGCTGAAACTGCTCCGACACCGGAAGTCTCTTTTATTGCACCGTTTGACGAATCGACAACCGGATGTCCCGGAAGAAATGGCATGAGATGACGCTTTCTGCAATAAAAATTAAACGTATAAATTGATTAAAGTAACATTTTTGTTGTTATTTATTAACTTTGAATAAAAATTATTAGATAAAAAAATGTTGCAATTTAGAAATTGCCACAAGAATTTGTTGAGTTTTTGTAAATATATATTTTTTTCCAAACTCTGAGCATGAACATATTGATAAATTTATTTTCCCTGAAAAAAAAATTCTATGATAAAAAAAATCTATGAAAAAGCGATGAAAGGGTTGAAAAAAAAACGAGAAAAAAAATTTCAACGATCTCAACTTACACCCCGATTGGTCCCATGCCTGGTCCACCACCACCATGTGGTATGCAAAAAGTTTTGTGAAGATTGAGATGAGACACGTCGCTGCCGTAATCTCCAGGTCGACAGAGACCAACCTGAGCATTCATATTGGCACCATCGAGATAAACTTGTCCACCAGCTTCGTGAACCATTTTGCAAACATCGCCAATCGTTTCTTCAAAAACGCCATTGGTCGATGGATAAGTAATCATCAAACAGGACAGACCTTTTTCATATTTCTCAATCATATCCTTGAGATGAACGATATCAACCGAACCGTCTTTTTTGACATAAATTGGCTCGACCCGCATACCAGCCATTTGGGCCGATGCAGGATTTGTACCATGAGCAGAAATTGGTATGAGGCAAACTTTTCTATTAACGTCACCACGTGACTCGTGATAACACTGAATTGCTCGCAAACCTGCGTATTCACCCTGAGCTCCGCTATTCGGCTGAAAACTTATTCCATCATAGCCCGTTATCGCGCATAAATCTTTTTCCAATTCGTCGAATAATTCTCGATATCCCTGAGTCTGTTCGACTGGAGCGAAGGGATGAATATTCGTAAATCCGGGCAAACTGCATGGCATCATTTCGGTCGTTGAGTTGAGCTTCATTGTGCAAGAACCCTGGGCGCCAAAAAAAAAATCAATTTTACATTTAGAATAAAAATAATAAGTAAGATGGATGTCCCAGTAATTGACCATCTAGCCAGTCATCGACACCCCGTATGAAAAATCAACGTGAGCAACGTGAAATAAAAACTTAAAGGAGATACAAAAATATAGATATAAGTTTCTACGGGTGTTTGATGACTGCCTAAGTGGTCGTTTACATCCACCTTTTATATCAAGGATATATCTAACATAAAAGGTCTCTTGAATATATTTTCGGCGAAAAGTTCTATATCTGAGATAAATTTTGTGATGTATCAGAAATTTTTATTCGAGCCTAAAATATATCAGAACTATATATCCAAGATATATTTGAAATACATGCTCGATATACAAACCAACGAAAGACTTTATATTTTGGCTACACGTCTCTTTCCCGTAAAAATTAGAGCCATTGGAAAAAAAAATAATAATGTCAAAATTAAGAGAAGAAAATCCTTACCAATGGAATCATACTGTGTACGAGAGACTCGTCATTGTTTTCGAGACTTTTCATATAAAGAAAAGAGATAAATTTTGTGATGTACCAGAAATTTTTATTCGAGCCTAAAATATATCAGAACTATATATCCAAGATATATTTGAAATACATGCTCGATATACAAACCAACGAAAGACTTTAGATTTTGGCTACACGTCTCTTTTCCGTAAAAATTAGAGACATTGGAAAAAAAAAAAAATTTCAAAATTAAGAGAAGAAAATCCTTACCAATGGAATCATACTGTGTACGAGGGAAACGTCCTTGTTTTCGAGACTTTTCATATAGCGCACAATTCTCGTTTCCGAGTGATAAATATTAAAGACCGGATGCTGCAAGTACGAAGTTGTGCGTTTGAATCTCGAATCCTCGAGATTTTGGCCCTCGATGAGTCCAGACTCAACGATCTCCTTGGCGCTCGTGTTGACCTTGAAAATTTTGAGAAGATCATTGACATCCTCGGACGTGGTTGTTTCGTCAAGAGCAATTCCTACAGAACCGTCGCTGTTGTATCTAAAAAAAAATTTATAAACATTTTCACGTAAATTCATAAAAAAGTTTTTTTTTTAACGAAATGTGCAAATTTTTCAACTGACCTTAAATTTATTTTTGCACTCTGGGCCATTTCTTTGACCGTCTGCTGAGATTCTTTCGTGGATAGAGTTATCGTGTCGAAAAATCGCTCATTGTGAATTTTGTGACCAGCTTTTTCGAGACCTTTGGCCAGAATTACAGTCAAATTGTGTACTCTCGTGGCAATATCGCGAATTCCTTGAGGGCCGTGATAAACCGCGTACATCGCTGACATGTTGGCCAAAAGAGCTTGAGCTGTGCAAATATTGCTCGTTGCTTTGTCTCTTCTTATATGCTGCTCACGAGTTTGAAGAGCCAAACGAAAAGCGTTTTTTCCATCGGCGTCTCGTGTCAGGCCAATCATTCTACCGGGCATAAGTCTGACGAGATCTTTACGACAGGCAAAGAATGCCGCGTGGGGTCCACCGTATCCCAAAGGAACACCGAAACGTTGACTCGTGCCTATGCAAATGTCCACGTCAAAGTCACCCGGTGGCCTCAATATCGCCAGGGATAAGAGATCGGCAGCTGCACAAATTAGCGTCTATGAAAAAAAAAAAAGAAGAAAAAGCAGCGACAATTATCATCCGCTGTAAGGAATTTTCGAGATTTTTTTTTAAATGACTCAGTCAATAATTTGATCCATTAATTTAATTTGATTGCATCACGCTGTGATGCATTGATTAAAAAATTGAGTCCAGCAAAAAAACAAATCGTAAATATTGTTTGAAATTAAAAAAAAATTATAAAATTTCATACCTTGTTCGCGTGAGCTTTTTCCACGACTTTTTCATAATCATAAATAGCACCTGTAGTATCAGGATACTGTATTAAAATACCAGCAATATCTTTAGTGCTTGTGTCGACCTCAAAAACATTTCCAACTTCGAGCATCAAGCCCAAAGATGTGGCTCTTGTCGTAATAACGCTAATTGTCTGAGGATGTACTTTGTCCGAAACGAAAAGTTTTTTTCGTTTATTTTGTCTGTAGGCCAGAGCCAAAGCTTCAGCAGCTGCTGTACCCTCGTCGAGGAGCGATGCATTTGCAACTTCCATACCAGTAAGATCGCAAATCATAGTCTGATAATTAATCAGACTCTCTAGTCTGCCCTGTGAAATTTCCGGCTGATAAGGAGTATATTGAGTCGTCCTGTAAATAAATCAGAGGACAATTATTATTATTTTTTTATTAAACAAAATTATCTCTATTGTAAAATCATAATTTTTTCGATATTTGGAAAATTATTTACCAGCCAGGATTTTCAAATATATTGCGCATTATTGTGTGGGGAACGCAACAATTGTAATATCCCATTCCAATATAAGTTCGCCATACATCATTTTTCTCCGACATCGCAGTGATTCGTTTTATCAACTCATATTCGGCTGTAATTTTTGAAAAATGGTTTCAATATTATTATTATTATTATTTTTGGTGATTAAAAAAAAATAAGAAAAAAAATTTGTCATCAATTTGTAAAATTATAACGAGAGGGATATGAAAAACGTGCACGAATTCATTCACACGAGAGAGAATCACGTGAGTCAAGATATGAGAACACGAGCTTGACCTACGAACTCGGCGAGATGAGATATACGACCGAGTGCCAACTAATCACAAATTATCACTCACGCATCGTTTACAAAAAAAAAATACATATATATATATATCATCAAGTTTTATTCCACAAGAAAATTGACGCAATCCGATACGTCTTTGTGACGCACTATTGTATAATTTATATTTATTCGATCCGGAAAATTGAATGAAACGATTCAACAATGTCATTTATTTATTTTATTGTTTATCTCCGGAATCTCGTTTGAAATTTTTTCGTCACCCTCCACGATCTCGATATCATAGGGTTATCGTTGCTCGAAATGTCTCGTGACTATCTCACGCTATTTGCAATAAAAAAAAAAAAAAGATAAAAGATTTCTCAATTGCATTTAATTGTGCAATCGAGAAATACTGAGATTATTTTTTTTTTTACGTTTTGGAGCCTTTATGTACTCACTGACTGGTTTTTCAATTTGAAGATCTTTTTCCAAGCGAATGTTGCTCGGCACAGCAGTCTTGGTCAGTTCTTCGAGGGACTGAAAATAATAAAATTGAGACATGAAAAAAAAGTAAAATTATAGTTTGAGAGGGTTGAATATTTTTTTCTTCATTAAATAAAAAATATTATTCCAATGTAAAAACTCTGACAAAATTTCCATTTTGCTGATAACCATTTTTAATTGATATAAATTTATTTAAATCGTCATTAGCGGCAAGAATTAAAATTTACGTTAGAAAATTTATCGATGCAGCTTAAATATGTGATAACAAAAATTCGACCTCTATTTTAGTTCATGATTTCGAGGCTCAAAGGCATCGCTGTATTAAAAAAAAATAAAAAAAAAACTGACCTACCTTAAACCCCACGAGTTCTAGCATCTCTCGCTGCTCATATTCCCTCGGTCCGATATGCCGTTTCTGAAATTCTTCACGATTGGGAAAAAGACTCTCAAATTTTGACGATTGTCCATTGCTCAGTGCAAAACACCTTATACGATTTTTAAGGCCATCCCGAATCCGCAAAATTTCAGAGCAACGCGAAACTCTCACGGTGCAGTGCATTTTTTTTTTTCTATTTTTTAATGCAATCAAAAAATAAGAAAAATAATAATAATTCAATTAATCTTTGATTATTGACAAGAATTTAACGAATCTCAATCGCGAGATAAACGTCAAGTCTCACTGAATGTATGAAACTAAATGATGAAAAATTTTGTGAGACAATTTTATAATCGTGTGAAATGATATCTCGAGAGTCACAACTTTACGATTACAGCTTGAACTTTAGTGACCCTGAGTCAAACACGAGACCGCCTCTGGACAACATCAGTGACGTTAAAAATAATTTTTACAATTTTTCAACATAATCCTGCAATCGGTCACGTCGTCACGTGCGGACTAAAAAAAAAAAATTTCCTTTCTCATTCAACGACAACAATCTTCAAACCAAATATTTCCGCGCCTTGACATTCTCTCCATTTTTTCTTTCCAGACGATCGAACAACAATCTTTAGAACAAATATTTTCTCTTTGTAATTATTTCACGATTTTTCCCAACATCGTCGTGGACAACAAACTCGTGATGTTTATTCCAGTCTTAATTTTTTTTTTTAATAAAGACATAAATTCGTTGAAATAATTTTTCAGTGTTGAGACACTGAGACGTCGTTCTGCAATCAATTGGGCCTTCTCGTCGGGACTCGAAAAGTTTTCGCCTTACGGGCCCGAGAATATTAAAACGAGGCTCCCTCTCGGCCACTCGATGTTCGAAAAATGGCCGCAATTTTCTGTTTTCCCTCAAAATTATCACGCCATTTTTTCCAAGATGATCGGAGATAAAATCGATCGATATTTACAATTGAATTTGTAAATTTCCAAACTAAGCAAAACGTAAATTTGAATGAATGAAAAAATACAATTTTTATATATTTAAACCAGCATTTTTCTTATTAACAATCTTAAAAATACTACAGAAGCGACCATTTCGGGTCATTGTCCTTGAACATTTTTTTTTCTCTCCATGGAACGTAATTATCATATTTCATGAATTCACTCGGTGTGCAAAAAATGAACATTTCTTTTTTCCCCACTCGGTCTCGTTATATTAAAACCGACGCACGTGGAATGAGAAAAAAAAAAAAAAACGTGAATCGGAAACGATAAAAATGGCAAAAGAAATTCAACAGATTAATTATTGAAATTATTACGTTGGAAAAGACAAAAATTGCTTCATTTCATAAATTTGTCCTTATTTTGTGTAAGAATTTTTGCGGATGATTTTGCATCTAGGAAAAGAGCTCCAACTTCCTCGATGTCTTCCTTTTTGATGTTTGTTCGTCCATTGACCTTGGCGGTGAGAGCAGCCGGGGTCAAAAGTTGAATAACATATCTGAGAGTAGTTTTTGTTCCCAATTCGGCAAGAGCAGCGACAGCCTCGTCATCAATTTGCAAGCCTTCCGTAACAGCTCGAATTTTAACAATTTGTGATATTTCATCTCGCGAGTATGGTAAAGTCCGAATTATTAAAAGTCTGTCGAGCAAATCGAGGGGTATTCCATGAGGCGCGACGATATCCTCGGTACCGCGAATAACGCAGTGACCTCTGTTGGTGGCAAATATTACTATTGGAGCAATTGCGCTTTCGAGGGAACGATGAAGATACGTAAATGTCTCAATATCGAGCATGTGAACTTCATCGACGAAAAGTACACCGGGTACAAGTTCAGCGATACCCTGATCGATATATTGATTTACAACTTTATTTATCTCTTTGCGTAATTTGTCAGTTATCTCAGTTTTACGAGGTTTCATCAATTGTCCCATCATCGACATCAGATCCTGATTTCCTTGTGGTTTTGCATTTGCTATGTCGAGATCGTGCAATGTTACATCCTGAACGACTTCTTTTTTCTTATGAACGTCACCCTTGGGCAATGGAACGTATTCCTCGGCCTCGAGGTCAAATTCTGTCGCGTAATTGTCACTTCTCCCTTGTCTTTTGACTGCTCCGCTATTCGCCTCGATATAAATCACATCGCCCGTCTCGACTTTTTCTTTTTGAAGCGATTGATAAACGAGTGGATCGAGTTTCAATTGTTTTGTACCCTTTGCCGTTTTAAGTCCAATCACAACGTGAGATATTGTCTTCCCATAACCACCCATTGGATTTTCAGTTTCCAGCGGCGTGAGCTCCGTTACTTCTCCCTCGTAAATTTCTTTTGTTTCCCGAATTCGAAGACCTATCGCTCGCCGAAAATTTTCCATCAGTACCTCCGTCTTTTTTATTTCCGTACTGTAAACCTCAGACCCAACCATCGGGCAAAATGGCACTTTGTTGCCAAGTTCCTGGGCTATGGCGAGAGCTATCGCTGTTTTCCCGGTGCCTGGAGGACCCGCGAGAAGAATTGCTCGACCGGCCATCTTTTTTGACTTGATCATGTCGACGACTATTCCAGCAGCCTGAAGAAAATTGATGATGATATTGAATTGTTGAAAAGTTATTGATATTGATATTAATTTTTTAGGACAATGGCTAGTATAATAGACATTAGTGTCATTTTTTTCTTGTTTCTTAACTTATTCATATAGAAAATAAATGATAAAAAAATAAATGTATAATGAAATTTACAGAAAAAATACTATAATAAAAAAATTACGAAAATTAAAATGAACACAGAAATTTTGTATAAAACTGAAAAAATCTTGTAAAATTTGATACTGTTAAACAATTGTGAAAAAAATGTAGAAAATACACGGACATTTTTTCGGAATAATGTAAAATAATTTTTAGCTCTAGCATAAATTTTTTAAAAAAAACTTCACGAGCAGATATCTGAAAAAATAAATAAAAATAATGTGGAGCACCCTGGTGAGTTTTAGTGGCAATTTGTGTGCGTATGACTCCACGAGCTTTTTACTTCATTATAGTTGCTAAAAATATATAACGTGATGATGAATAAAAGCTTTTTTGACATTGGACTAACCTCTCGTGCCATCTCCTGTCCCACGAGGCCCGCAGCCATCGGAATAGCTGTCCCATTATCGTCAAGACCCAAACCCTTTATGTGTGTATGAGCTGATACTCTTTGCGCCTTTGCCGAACTTTTTACTTCCTCGATCTTCATTCTCGTTGTCTTTTTTACTGAATTTTCGTCACGCTCGTTTTAACGATTACTAGAAACGTGTTTTTATTGATAAAACAACCGGCGAGTTTCCTATGCCCATGCGTAGCAGCGTAGCGCCAAAAGCGTGGAATTCCAACTTGTGTGAAGTTGGCTGTGTAAATTTTTAGCGCTTCTTCTTCTTCTTTTATTTTACGAAAAAGCAAAAGCGCAAAAGTAATTAACAATACAGTGAGTTTTTCAAGAAGATATAAATAATGTAAGTTATATAATAAAAATGTGTACATTATGTGTAAAAGAAAGATACATGTCATTTTTTTATACCGATCGAGCTGGGCCGCACCTAACATCATCTTTAGTTCACCGCAGAAAGTATCAAGTCGCCTAGAGGGAGGCACTGCATCGTGAATATTCACGGATATGCTAAAAACATTGACCTCTCGGTGTTTAAATTAGTACTGTCTCTCTTCTTTCTTGCTCTCTTCGCAGGTGAGCGCAGTAATATATAAACGACTTCTACTAATTTTTTTTCAGCGTCTAAAACGTCATTCTGACACTGACAGGGCATAATGAAGGCGAGTGTTTGCTCTAAGAATTTCAACGATTTAACGTACGTTTCACGATTGTTTCGTAATACCATTCACGTGCCTACGAGACAAACACGTCATTAAATCTTCAATCTTCATTAACGAGAAATTAAAATGCGACCATTGTGAAAATCGTGTTTATTTTTAATGTCGTACTTTCGATTGTCGAAACATTGAAATAATAATACAACGATAAAGGAAAAAAAAAGGGGAAAGTTTCGTAATTTTCTTCGAAGCGCATCGCGTCAAGGTGAGCGGTCGTAAAAGAGAGTGTATATTTATTTCAACGATCACATACATATATGGAGCACTAAAAGAGCAGAGGAGTTCCATGTTACTTTTTTTTTTGCTCGAGTGAACAAATGCAATGGAAGATTACAAGTTTCTATTCAAAGTGGTTGTTGTCGGCAATGCCGGGGTCGGCAAAACTTGCCTCGTTCGTAGATTCACCCAGGTATGTTATTCAACAATAATAAACGGTTTGCTGTCAATTTCTCGTTGCTTTTGATCGATGTATATATATATATATATATATATATATACGCGTATAAGGATGATGTCTGCAACAAAAATTTCTTCAATTTCTTCGATAAGGATTTGAACTAAGATGTTTAGCAAGAATGTCGGAGACACGAATGGCTTTCATCGATATATATATATTTATAGAAAAATGCTGGTATAAGTTTTTCCCAATGGAGAGTGTCTGGAAGAGGAATATTTGGAAGAATAATATGTCTGACAGCCGAATGTATGAAACAAAAATTTCTGAAACAAGGAACATGGATGTGTGAATGTGAAATGTATGAAAAAATAATGTCTGGAAGCAAAAAGGTGTGGATAAAAATGTATGGATAAATGGATCAACGATGTTTGCAATATGGATGTCTGGGGGAGGAGTTGTTGGTAGAATAATTCCCGGAAACATGAAACAAAAATGGCTGAAATAAAAATTTTAGGTAAAAAAATCTTATTGAATTTGATCACATAATTTCAGGGTCTCTATCCACCCGGCCAAGGAGCAACTATCGGCGTTGACTTTATGATCAAAACCGTGGAAATTGAAAACGAAAAAATTAAGGTATTATATCTCAGAATATTATTCGAATGTTTTTCTGTACACGAGCGTACACTCGACTTTGATCGCACTTTGATCTCAAAATATAAATATACGATTGATTTTACAGCTTCAAATTTGGGACACAGCCGGCCAAGAGAGATTTCGTTCGATCACTCAAAGTTACTACAGATCGGCTCATGCCTTGATACTAGTTTACGACATATCTTGTCAGCCAACTTTCGACTGCCTCCCCGATTGGCTCAGAGAAATAGAAGAATATGCCAGCAACAATGTACTCAGGATATTAGTTGGTTCGTTTTTTTCTCATCCTCATAAATTCTAAAAAATCTCCTCGACAGTGAGATGAGAAAAAAAATTACTAAAAAAAAATAATTCATCACATTCACAGGTAATAAAATCGATCGTGAAGATCGAGAAATTCCGACGCATGTAGGCTCGGGTTTTGCGCAACAGCATGGAATGTACTTTTTGGAGACATCAGCAAAAGAGGCGGAAAATGTCGAGAGGTTGTTTATGGAAATAGCAGCTGAGCTCATGGAGGTAGGAAAATGTTTTTTTTTTTTTTTCTAATTTCTTAAATTACAAATCGTTGAATTTATCTCGGAAAATTTTTCAAAATTCACGAGATTTTTCTATTTTTCGCGAGTTCAGCAAGCACGAAGCCAGGAATTGCCGAGGTACGAGACTAACGCGACAACGATAAATGGGAAAACAACATCGATCGGGGACAACAATAATTGCGGCTGCAGTCGATTGTCCTAAAAAAAAAAAAAAAAAAAAAAATATTCAATTGTCTCCGGAGCTAAGAAGCATGCAGGATTATTATTAAGACAAAAGGAAAGTCAGTAATTTCGGACCAACGATTCACGATGTTTTCCGGGACCATTTGCCGGTATCGCGAATTTTCTTAATCGTTGACAACAAACTGACAATTTTTTCACTTGCCCGTTTAACGAGACAAATTAATGATTAATGGAGAAAAAGAAGAAAAAAAAGATAAATTTTTCTAAAATTTTCCTCAATTAATCGAATTTTTAGTATTTCCACATCACTCGATCAATGTGATTTAATTTTTTTATATATTTTATCGTAGCTTTTAGTGAATACACAACAGTTACCTTTGAGAAATATGCGTGATTATCTCGCACAAGCGAAATTTCCGAGAGATTCGTTTGTACGATTTTTTCCAACGTGTTCGTTTAGTATCGTTAATTTATTTTACGAGGTATGGAGACGAAATTTTTTGCCCTCGCGTGATTAAGCTGGATCTCATTCCGCGAAATCAAGCATAAAAATTCAGGCACACGTGTGTGTGTGTGCCTGTGTGTGCTCGTGAATATTTTTATCAATGGACCACAGTGACAATTGTTCCAATTTTATTCTCCTCACTTTAGTGCTATTCGTTGAAGCGCCGTAACGCATAAAAAGTCTCAATTATCGCTAGAACGAGGTACAAAAACAAAAAGCATTTCCTGTAATGAGATTTTTTTTTTTTTTTTTTTGTTTCCATTGGAAATGTGCAATTTTAGCCAAGTATTCGTCGCGAATATTGTATATTTTGCATCCTCGTAGAGTAGAAATCTGTATTGATGTAGTGATCGGCCGCGAGTCAATTTAAAAAAAAAAAAAAAAAGAAAAAAAAATCCCCCGCGAGTATTAACAAAAATAATGCGCAATATCGAAACTTTGTACTGCTAATGAATATGCCGTGAGTGGTTAGAAAAAAAAAAACGAAATTCATTCCGTTTTGTATGAAAATTGTTCCATTGCATTCTTCGCGTTTTTTTTTTTTTTTTTTTTATCGCCTCAGAAGATTATTCGACTTTACGTTCAACGTTGTACAATATAGAGATTAATTTATTGCGTTAATGTTTTGATTTTTGATATATATATATCTATATATATATATATCGGAAACGAGATGTATTACAATTTGATATTTGCAAATGTTAAGTCTTTTTTAGTGCGCCACTCTAGTCTGCAAGTGAATTTTTTCGGTGAAATGTTTAAACGTACGTTATGATGTATTATAAGTGGCTTAACGCTTGTGTGAATTTGAAGCAATTACTTTTTTTTTTTTTTTTTAATTGAGCAAATTCAACCAAAAACGTGAACTGTATTCTTGCATACATTATTTCAAATCGATGTACGACACTGAATATTTCATTCACGCTCTCATTAATGGCTGATAAATTGGAATATTTTTTTTTATTTTTTTTTTATCGTCATCGTCGTCTGACAAATGATGCTGATGCATTTTAATGTTGCATTTGCTGCTTCCCTTTGTGAGAAAAAAAAAAGAACGCTTTAATAGTGTCCACGCTCCATTAATCGACGCTTCATCAGTGTGTTAAGTATAATCGATGCTGGTACTTTTCCAGATGGCATTAATTTTTTTTTATTAATCCCGCCTAGTTTTTACGATCTGTGACTCTGCGAGACAAGAATTCAACATGCCCCAAACAGTCAAAGTAATATCGTAAAAAGGAGCTACAAAAAAAAAACGCAAAAAAAAAAGAAAACTCTGAAACATATCAATTCGTCGTTGCGTTACGTACCTTTTTTTCCCTTTTTTTTTTTTTTAATCATGCAACGATACTTCAATCCATAAAGTTCATGATGCCCCAAGATCGTTCGAGCGAAAGAAACGGTGAAAAAAATAAGAGAATTGAAAAAAAAAAAAAAACAATCTGCCAGACGACTTAGATCACACATGTTGAACTAATTGTTATGCTAAATGAACGTTTTTTCGTATTAGCATACAATGGGCCACGCGTCACCTGACTGGGAGACACACACGATGCTCATTAGAGTACTACATTGTCTATATTCACTGTAAGAATCAATGAAAAAAAAAAAAAAAAAAAAAAAAAAGAGAAAGAAAAAAAATGAAATTAAAATAGGAGATTACGGCGTACAAAAAGAAAAACTAATTATTTCTGTTGAATACGCATTATTTCATCAGACTTCGATACATATTTATAATATGTAAATGTTCATAATTTTCATTTTATTGATTCTTTTTGTTTCAAAATTGTACACAGAACCCTTGAGAGTTAAACTCTCGGGGATTTCTCAGGCATTTTCATTATTGTATGATTAATCTTCGAGATTTTTTTAGATTGTACATTTTTTTTAACGTTATTTCATACAAGCCCACCATTTGACCTGCTGCAATAAACTTATTGATGCGTATGAAATTTTTTTATCTGTGCTATGAATTTCTTTATTTTGGAAAGACACAATTTTATCGTAACAGAAACGTCGATTTGCCTAATAAAATATGTCGCGATTTAAAATTAAGTTAAAAAATCTTCACAATCTTATTATTATTATTATTATTATTTCAGTTATCCCGCCCGCGAGAGTTTGCCCTGAAGAATTAATATCTCGCAGGATTTCACGAATTTTGAGTATTGTACGGTGAGGACCAAAAATGCCTGGACCGCGCGCCAGGCATTTATCTTCCTCAGTTACGATTAATTTTTGAAATTTTAGATTGTACATTTTTTTTAACGTTATTTCATACAAGTCCACCATTGGACCTGCTACAATAAACTTATTGATGCGTATGAAATTTTTTTGCCTGTGCTATGAATTTCTTTATTTTGGAAACTCACAATTTTATCGTAACAAAAATGTCGATTTGCCTAATAAAATATGTCGCGATTTAAAATTAAGTTAAAAAATCTTCACAATCTTATTATTATTATTAATATTTTCAGTTATCCCGCCCGCGAGAGTTTGCCCCGAAGAATTAATATCTCGCAGGATTTCACGAATTTTGAGAATTGTAAGATTAATTTTGGACATTTTAGATTGTACATTTTTTGTTTTTCTCTCGTTATATTTCAAAAAAAGCCCACGATTCTATATTTTCTTTTTATATAAAAAAAAAAAAAATGCACAACTTTACCATAACGGAAACATCGAGTTTCTTTAAAAAAAAAATATCTCGTGATTAAAAATTAAATTAAAAAAGATTATTTCGTGTATGTAAAAAAAATACTAGAGGTGACAAAATATCAATTGTAGCTTAAAGCTGCGAAATCGAACGTTTTTTTTTTGTTTTTTTTTCTTACAAATATTCAAAGAAATCTTTGAGCTTGACTTGGTCGAGACTGAGCTTGAAAAGACGTTCGCCAATGGAGAGATCACTGGCCAAATGATTTACGTTGGTGTTGCGACAATTGCTGAGATAAATTCCACCGCTGTTCTCAATATCTTTGCTCACTGCCGCGTATACCGTCGTCATTGCTCCTTTAACTGGACTCTGTGGGAAAAAAAAAAAATCGCTACAAAACTTGAACAATCGATAATTTTACCATTCGAATTCTCTCTTTTTGGCTTTGTATTATTTGTCCAAAATAATATGAAGGATCAGAAATTAAATAGTTGAGAGGCTGAGAAAGAATTAAATATTTTTGAGCCTCAAAAATGAGATCCCTCTGATTGATAAAATTCCAATCGATGCGGTGCAACTAACAATATTAATAATAATAATATGTCTAAGTCGAAAAATTTAGCGTTGATTTTCGTTTGGCTCATACCTTAAAAATAAATCTGGTAATGGCCTTGAATCTCTTGAAAATTGTGTGCTCGAACAAATCTGTATCGACGATTCCCGGATGTACCGAGTAACACTGAACATTTAAATTTTTCTCCATGAAAAGCCGTTGAAGAGTTTTAGCCGATGTCACAGAGGCTAATTTGCTCTGAGCGTAAGCCGCAGCAGTGAGAAAGCGTTTTCTGTAAATAATATAAATGATGAAGAAAATTTGAGTTTAAAAAAAAATAATGAAAATATGTGCAATTTTGTTTTTTTTTTTTTTTTTCAAACTCAAGAGTTTACTTGTAATTGACATCGTCAAAATTTATCGTTCCCAGATAATGAGCGCACGAAGATACGTTGATAATTCTCGAACGAGCATCAGCACTGCCCGCACTTTGCAGCAATGGCAAAAGCAGCGCAGTCAGTAAAAAGTGTGACAAATAATTAACGCCCCATTGCTGCTCGAAACCGTCTTTAGTCTCGACATAGGGAGTAAACATGACACCAGCTAAAAAAAAAAAAAGAAAAGAAATAAATCGTTATCGTGAACTTTTTTTTCTGTCAGCACATTTGACGACAGTAAAATTCTAGACGGCTATTATGCCGTTTTATTATCTACCGTTATTGATGAGAATGTCGACTTTTTTGTAATCGCGCTTGATGGCCTCGGAAAATTTTCTCACCGACTCGAGACTCGCGTTGTCCAACTCGTATACTTTAGCTTTTCCATCTTCAACTCCAGATCCTCTGATATCCTTTATGACTTTTTCTCCTGCTGCTGTATTTCTGCATGCTGTAATTTTTATGAGATTAGAAAAATTTTCTCATTGCAGACGGAAAAAAAAAATACTCAAATTTTCATTTTAACTTAATTTTTTTTTCTAATTTACCAAGAATTATTTCCATGTCACATTTCATCAACATTTTCACGACTTCGACTCCTATTCCCCTTGAGCCACCTGTTACAACCGCCACACATCCCGTTTTTTGTGGTAAATCTTGGAAAAGAGGAAAAAATAAATAATTATTATAAATTTCTATCGTTCAGCCAAAATATAATACTCGTTTGATGAAAAAAATCGTATCGTCGATTACAAATGTAATTTAATTCCTGAAAATTTATAATTGAAAAATTGTTTATACCGATAATTCCAATTCCAAGTAGAATTTATACTTAGTTTATTTTCGTTGATATAATTTTTGTAAATCTCTGCTGGGCAATCGACAATAAAACACAAGTATATCGTCACGAATGAAGAAAATGGATATTTTGGTGAGTCAAAAAAATGATTAATGAAGCATTTTTTGTAAAATGTTAGCAAGTTTTGTAAATGAGTTTTTTTTTAGATTTATACGTTTGTATCATAATTGCATATATCGAATAATAAAAAAATTCATTAATTACAAAAAATAGTATTTTTTTTTATATTTTATATTTTTCAAATATATAATTGGGCATAGAATTATTTCTGTCTTACCAATATTGTTGTATTTTGCCTGATCAATGTCACGAAAAATTTCTTTGGTAACTAAATTTTGATATTTAAAATGTAAAATAATTCTACTCGCGAGTATGGAAAAATATTGTCGAATATCTGACATTGCGAATAAAAGAGCTATTAATAACGCGATAATAAATACCAAAAATAGCATTATGTTAATTATTAAATTTTCTTTTCTTGCACGTATTTGATGGTTTTCGCCACTGTGAATGTTGCCAGTAGCGCATCAGCGATGAGACTGAAACGTTTATATGGACCTGACAATTAAATACAGATTGACAAGTGAACATTGTACCCCTTCGGGTTCTCAGTAAGGAAGCACGATCGGACGTGTGATTTTTGTCCAACTCTACGTGCGTAACCGTTGATGAAGAACGAACTAAATATCGGGCACAAAGATATGCACGAATTGTTTTGCGACTACAAAATGAGGAAATAAGTTTTCAACACATTATAAGTTGATTACGAAAAATTGGGGGTTTATCTGATTTTGAAAAATAAAACAAATATACCATCAGAATTTATAACAATACAAGCAATCAGATTTTAAAAATCATACATATCGTCCAAAATGAATGAAAGTTGATATTTGTCATTCATAAAATACGAATAACATTTTGGTCATTTTAATTAGGGATCAATTTTAGAATTTATCAATTCATTATAGAGAATTTTTATTTATCACAATAAAATTTTATGAAAAATTGTCAATACCTTAAAAATATTAAAAAAAAACTGGCGGTTGAGCTGATTTTTAAGAAAAACAAAACAGCATCAAAATTTATAACAATACAAGCTACCAAATTAGAAAATGATATATATATATATCGTCTAAAATTTATAAGGATATTTATCAGGGCTGGACAATTATGTTCTGTTATCGATAATGATGATGATGATTGATGATTTGTTAAAAAATTATTGACAATTGATTACGAAAGAGGCGAAATTATGCAGCACGTTCTGCAGTCACAATATTTGAATCACTTTTGTGGAGCTTGTCTATCTGGCATGTGAAATCCTTAAATTATTCCTAAAATATATATCTGAGTAAAATACGCAATTCTGATATTTATATATAGGCAAAAATATTCGTGACTTACCGGTTTTATTGTACTTTGCATCACGAAGATCGCATAAAATTTCTTTGGCCCCCAAAACTTGAAATCTCAATTGTAAAAATATTTTATTAGCCAATAAGGAAAAGAATTTTCGTCCTTTCGGCCATGCGCAAAAACTGCCGATTAACGCGATAGTAGAACCGAACAGTATCATCATGGATTTGTACTTTTTTCGTACAGGCTGATGGCGTTCGATGTTTTGCATCCGGTAACTTTTTTCGGCACGAGCAAACGTAAATATATATCAAGTGACTTTGAACCTTTTGCAATTGTCGTTTGTTGTGTCGTGGAATGTTAAAAAAAAGAATTTCTGTCTCTTAACGGAGAGTCAAAAATTTTCAAATGAAAAAGTTTATAATAATAATAATATTAGTCGCGTGTTACTTTTTTTATACAGGTTGGCGTTCGATGCCGTGCATCCGGTAAGTTTTTGGGACACGAGTGAACGTAAATTAGAGGCTTAGAGAAAAGGCAACGACCACGAAAAATAATTTTAATTCAACGGTAAGACGAATATATATATATATATATATATATATATATATATATATCAACTGACTTTAAACCTTTTGCAATTATCGTTTGTTGTCTCTGGACTGTTACAAAAGAACGCGATCCTCTCTTATCACCGCGTTGTCGAAAAATTTCGAAACGAAAAAGTTGATAATAATTATAATAATAACAATAATATTAGTCGCGTGTAAAAAAACCGTTTAGGATGGATCCTCGCGTGTCAGTAAACGAAACAACTTGGTGTATAATCGATAATTTCTTTGGGTTACCGTAACTCGTGCAAAAAACAATATTTTATATTAAAATCATCGAAGATAATATAATTTTGTAATTAAATTCCCCACAGTGGAAAATAAATTATAAAACACTATCGAAGCCGATGAACCATTTGCGTTTTATTCAATTACAATATTTCTTCCCGGTCCGATCGATTCGAGGGAAAACGTACTACTACGAAACGACCTAAGCATATTATACATTAATATTGTCGTAACGCGTAACTGTATGTTACTGTCATAGTGACAGAGGGGAAGTCGTTTGCCGAAGCTCGAGAATTTGGGCCACGTGTGTGGAATGAAACGGTCAGGTGTATCATCTCTTTCTCCATCGGAAAGTAGGAAGTAGGTCCTCGAGTCGACGGCCTGAATTATTTCTCGTCGAGCTGTGCCGCGTGTTAGAAAGCAAATGCCGCTGCATCGTAAAATTAACAAATTTTTACCTCTTTCGTAACTCTCAAACACTGCGAACTACCCGTGGCGCCATCGCACGGAAACGGACCGCACTAGCAACGCAAATTATGGAGCTACAGTCGATAAAGAGAAAGAGAAAAGAAGAAATAAATTCTGTAACGCGCACCATCTGCCACCGGTTTATAAAATCACAAAAACGATACTCATCTGTGCCCTCGTACACTTTATATACACGTATATTCCCACATATACATTATATACTATATATATATGTATATATACATATATATATATATACACAAACGAAGAAATTATAAAGCGCCTCCGCTAAATTACACGTAGATCGTATATATGCGACAAAACTTGAATACGTGTGACTTTTTTTTTCCTCACTCGGCCACGAGAGATCAGTGAATAATATCGAGTTGTTGCTATTCAGCATAAAAGCAGCAGATCACCGAAGTTAATAAATATACACGTAAGAATCTATTTTTGATAATTTTTTTTTTTTCTGTACTTTCACGTTTACGCGATTCGTCCTGATATTATTGAAATACGTTCGAGCGTCGTTTCCGGCACGCTCTGAGAAGTAAAAGTAGGGCTATACTCGTGATTTCTCTCGACTTTAACTGTAAATTGGAAAACGCCTTGGGAAAATATGACTGTATACGGAATGACTATGGAATTTTTACATTTGTTTTCGTATCTTATATACCCATTTGACGATATGCGTAGATTCTTGTTAATTGTTTTTTAATTTTAATTGTCGTTAATTGATCAATAATTCAGGCAGAATGGCTGATAGTCCAAGCTCTGGATCGGGAAATACATCACCACAGGTAGAAAAAGGATGGGGTGCCTTGAAGCAACACGTCATCGAAAACAAAGTAGAAGTAGGATTATGGGCTACGAGGATATTTAGCATACTCTTTACCATAGGATACATCATTCCACTTTTTGGGTGAGTTCAATAAAAAATCATTAAAAAATAACAATTATTAATTTAAAAGGACAAAAAAAAATTACACCCATCGATTTATATTTCGAATTTTGTTCTAGAAATCCTTACAATGCGTACTACAAAGTATTGATGAGCAGCGCGGCAACAAGTGCCCTCAGACTTCATCAGAGAGTACCCAGAGTTCAGTTCAACACACAATTTGTGGAGCTTTTGTTACTCGAGGATTCGTGTCACTATTTGCTCTACTCTCTCATATTTTTATATGTATCGCCAGTAACGCGTATCCTTTTTTTTTCAACTAAATCATCGATTAGCCAATGACACGGCGATTTTTTTTCTCATTATTATGGGTCGAACATTCAACAATCGATCGTTAAATGAAAAAAAAAAAAAAATGTTCATTCCTTAATTAAAATATTATACAGTTGTACTGGCTCCGGTTGTTCTTTTTGCAATTATGCACTCTGCGAGCTATTCCCTGACGTTGCTCGATGTAAGTCTTCTCGTTTGAGAAATTTCCATTATGTAAGAAAATTGTCAAGTTGATTGAATTAATAACTGGTTCTATTTTTTTCTTCAATAGTCTCTCGGTCACAACAGCTGGTGGGGAGCCAGATTTTTAATATCACTGGTTGAATTCCAGACACGGAACATCTTGCGTTTGTCTGCATTGTGCGAAATCATGATTTTGCCACTCAGCATCATTCTCGTATTTACGTGAGTATTTTTTATTCACTTTAGTAATTATAAGTTATTTAATATTTCGCCATTTTTCATAAGCGATAAATCTTAATGGGTACCTTTTCGCTTATTCTTGTCGGCCATATTACATCCGCCATTTGGAATTTACAAATTTTAACATTGAATTCGAAATCAGTGAGCTCAATAAACTTCAGGCACGAATTTTCCATGTTTTTCAGCAGCCATATTGTATCGACCATATTGAATTTCGAAATTTTTACTTCGAATGCAAAATCAGCGAATTCAATAACTTTCAGCTGCTAATTTGTATTAAAATCGGATGATTTTTTTTGTCGGCCATATTGAATTTGTCAGTTTTTTGTCATCCATTTTGATATTTCTTGGGATGGGATTTTGGCCAGTTAGATAAATATTTATTCGGATGTTGTGTCCTGCCGGATGAATTGATTTTTGGTTAAATATCCATTTGAGACATTTGGAGTTCATATGACCATCGAGTTTTAGCCATTTTGTGAGTATGATCTGTTCGGGATTTTGTAATTTTGGGGACTTTATAGCAAGGTGGACAGACCAGGCAGACAGATGAAAGCAAAAATGGCAAAGGGTTGATTTAAAAGCGTCGATTTAAAAATAATTTGCTCAATTCAACAATTGTAATATTCTTTTTTTTTTCACTCATTATAGCGGACGTGCTGGACTCTTCACACCATTCATTTACTACCAATTTCTCAAGATGCGTCTATCATCGAGAAGAAATCCATCGACGCGTAACATTTTCCACGAAATAAGAAACGCTCTGAGCGCAGTATCGGCAAAACCCTCGATGCCCGGGGTTATAAGATGGTTGATAAACCTTTTGCTGACTGTGACCCAGCAAATGATGCCGAATCCTATTCAACAGCAGCATTAATACAAACGATCGTGCGTGTTCGTTGCTAATTACGAAACGTGCTAATCTCGCCTTTATTTTTTCTTTCTTCCAAAATTTACGAAATCAGCTCTTTAAGATCGACTCGATCGTGCTCATTTGTACGCGAAATTTTTTCACACGCATGCTAAACAGCGGATCGTAATTTTTACGAAAATCGAATTGTGAGATTGAACGAATATATCAAATTTCATCTCGCCATCTTTTTACATTACGCCGGAATGTAAAAAGCAAAAGGAGAACAGACAAAAAAAAAATTCTCGATCAATTTTTTAAGAGATTCATATGAATTTTCACGATTTTCTTGCGTCTGATCTATCAATAAATCTAAACTCTTTAGTGGTGTAGATTTGTTACGGAATTTATAGTTGGGAAAGGAGAATTTCGTGTTGCGTTTAAAAAACTCGATACACGGCTGAGATCGCGGATAGAAAAATAAAAAGAAAAAAAATAATAATGATAAAACGATCGAGTTGACACGAAAAACGTATTTTATAGGGATTGGTGCCGGTTCCAAGCGCAATTTGTCGGGTTTGTGTTGCGCATGGATGGAATTAATGGTACTCATCGTGTTATAGTCGTGTAAAAATTACAATGCCATAATTATTTTGTGACGCTCGTAGCTATCATTTTGTTTCGTTTGTTTGTTTTTTTCCTTATACTATGATAATAATGATAATAATAACGAAATGGTGATTGCAAGTTTATCTCTATTGTCATGTGTAAAAAAAAAAAATAATCCGTTATCGCGAGAGAACATATAAATGTGCTACTATTTGAAAAGCTCACCTTCCCATATTAAAGACGAACAATGGCGTCGTAACTGCACCGCAGTGTTGCCAATCTCGATTGATGCGCACCTTTTCACATTGTTTATCTCGTGGCTGGTGTGCAATAATTGAACAAAGTCCTCAAATTCATGTTTTTTAATGAAAAATGCAATGATATAACCCGCTGATGAATTTTCACAAAATTTCGCACATGTTCACTCTACTTTCAGTAAATACTTCAAATTTGCTATATGAAATCGACGAACAAACATGAAAAAAAAAATGTCTCCCGAAGACAGAGTCGTTATTTGTAAAACGTGATTGCATTTCTTTTTGTTTTTCGTACATCACTCACGTTACGTTTATAACCTTATTTATAATTTTTGTTTACATGATTTAGTACTGATTTATCGTAGCAAATGATTTTGCGTTATGGTCCGTGGATGTTTCATTAATAAAATATAAAAATTACATGTTTTTTTTTTATTCAATCATTTCCCTCGAAGCTCTGACAAATTGTCTTTTATTTTCGTTGACACTCTTCAAACGTTTTAAACTCGAGCGGGTACCAGCGCTGTCACGCGGCGGGACGCTGAACTGCAACCGGAAAAGGAAAAGTACCAACGGGGTCAAGCGCAGAACTGTTATGGAACATATAATTTTTCTATTTCAAAGTTTTTTCATGACAATCCTCCTGATTTTGTTGCGAAATCATTAGAATTACACGAATTTAAATCAATTATACATCTAAGAATGGATGCAAGAGTAATAAAGATCGTATTATTCCTTGATCAATTTTCCATTGAATTGGAGCGCCACTTCCGGTTATTCAAACTTTCTTAAAAGCCTGACACTCCACAAAACAAAATTTTACAAGCCCCCAATACACCATGCAACACGATATCCAATATTTTTTTGCGATATTATCAAAGAAATGACTATTGAATTGAAACTTTAGCGATAACGATGCAAGTTTTTTTCTAATTTTTCCAAAATGCAATGACGAACTATCCTAGCTCGTATTTGAATGTTGCTCTCTTGGTTCGCGGGCAATTTGACCAAACACCTGACCGTCTTGAAAAGCATCATTGAGCCACGCAGTTGTTATTATGAACGACTTGTAGTGCTTGTGAGTTTCGTAAGAGGCTGCAGGTCTCGGCTTTGGTTGCATCGTCGCGGGGCAGTAACATGCAATCTTTCGGTCATGGAGTGGAAGACTGTTGTTGTGACGGTGTTGGGAATAAGTCTTTGTTTTTTGGTCATACCGATAAGAGTCGGTCCCAGCAATTCGATCGAGGATGTCAAATTATTCGAGTCTTATGTACAGCATTATAATAAATCTTACAAGCACAAACCAGAAGAGTATGATAAGAGATTTGAGAGATTTCAGGTGAGTCATTGATAAAAAAAAAAAAAGTTTCCACTTTAAAAATAGTAGTTAGGCCCATTTTTTGATCAGACAACATTTTTCATATACAATAAAAATACAATAGTGGTAATAAGTGATGATCAATTATGATTATTATTATTGTGTTTGTTGTTATTGTCAGTATTAATATTATGTTAACTGTAATTACAGCTTAAACTTTACAAAAATTGTCAAGAAAAAACTTCGATAATGATAATAATAATATACTATTATTATTATCATAATTTTTATTACGAGAGATGGAATTATCGCGTAAAATACTAGAATCTATTAACGTCGTTGCATTCCACTGGCTGTGGCGTCGTATAATTCAATTAACTCATCGAATTATATAAATCGATGATTTTTCTTGATTTTTTTTTCTTTCTTATTCATTTTTTTCATTCGCAGAGATCTTTGCGGTACATTGAGAGAATGAATAAATTGCGGAATAGCGAGGAGAGTGCGGTGTATGGAGAAACGGAATTTTCCGACATGTCAGAGGATGAATTTCTCACTTTAACGTTGCGCCCGGATTTGTCGACACGAGGCGAGAGACATGTCAATGGACCGCATCACAAGGATCATCATTATCACGGGAAGGAAAATCGTGTAAAAAGGACTGCGGGACTTGCACCGAAATTTGATTGGCGATTAAAGGGTGCGATCACACCAATTCGTAGTCAGGGCTCGTGTGGTGCTTGCTGGGCATACAGTACAATCGAGTGTGTCGAATCAATGGTGGCGATTCAAAATGGAACTCTCACCTATTACAGTGTACAGGAGGTAAAATAATAATAATAATAATAATAATAATAATAATAATAATAATAAATAATAATAATAATAATAATAATAATAATAATAATAATAATAAATATTTTTTTTTAAGTTTTTTGGCAATAAATTTGACTCTTTAATCCATTAAATTTTTAGATGATCGATTGCGCGGGTAATAGTAATTTTGGCTGCGAGGGTGGTGACATTTGTAGTCTATTAACGTGGCTCGTTAATAATAAAATTGCTATTTTACCGGAAAAGGAATATCCCGTGAGTGGAAAATCAGCTGCCTGTAAATTGGACAAGTGAGAAATGATTTTTGTTTTTTTAATTTACATACATCGAACGTGTACGAGGTTAAAAAAAAAAAAAATTAATTAACATTTCCAATAATAATTTTATATTTCAGAACGAAGACATCGAGTGTACGCGTTACCGATTTCACCTGCGACAGGTAAAAAATTATTTCTAATATTTTTTTTGTATATTTTGGAAAATATTTATTAATATCTATCGCGTGTGTTAAAATCATAAGGGTGTATTTTTGTGTGTATAAAAGCGTGAAATAAACTCCGCTTTGGGTAAGCGAGATATATATATATATATATATAAGTAAATGAATGTGATTCATTTTGTGTATTTATGACGTACACACATGCAATATTAATAGAGACATAGTTATGCACGTTTAGTCGTAATCATATTTATCCGGGCAGGAGAGCTGAGACGTGAGGAATTCAATCAGCATCGCGTCTCCCTCGCACACATTTATAAAATATTATCCACTATACACAATATTTTACTATATCATTTGCGTTACGTAAAAGCAAATGAACGACGTTTCATTTAATCCGAGAGCTTAGCCTCGAGTGTTCTGCCATTCTCTACCTGTTATTTATTTATTTTTATTTATTTATTTATGATTATTTATTATTATTTTTAATGCGTGTTAAAGAGACCGATTAAAACTAGAAAACCTTATATAAATTTTTGACCTGAATGTTTATAATCTTCTTGAGGAAATATCTGACGAACATCGGTCATCTTCCATTCTTCTAATTTGATTTTATTTGATTTTATTTTATTTTAGTTTATTTTATTAAAGAAATATTAAATTGATAAATTTTTTTTTTTTCGTCTTTAAGGGAATATTTCGTGAACATTTGAGTTTTTTTTTAATTTTATTTTGTTCCCAAAATAAATCAATAAAACTAGATAGTACAAAAAAAAATGTATTTTGTGTATTAAGAATAATTTTAATTACTCTAAAATTCTTTTTTTTTTTTCAGTTTTGTCGGGGCCGAAGACGAGTTACTCTCTTCTCTCGTAAATCACGGGCCAATGGCAGCAGCTGTGAATGCCCTTTCTTGGCAAAATTATCTCGGTGGAATAATACAATTTCACTGTGACGGAGCATTCACGAGCTTGAATCATGCTGTACAAATTGTCGGTTACGACAAAACAGGCAAAACGCCATATTACATTGTGAGAAATTCGTGGGGACCATCATTCGGTAACAAGGGTTACGTTTACATTGCCATTGGTGATAATATGTGTGGTAAGTAATATAGAAATTATTATTATTATTTTTGTTTACCAAAAATATAAAAATAAAATATATGAAAAATATTTAAAACAATTTTTTTAAATTTGTTTCTCGAAGTATTCATGTGAATGCCATTTTATTTAAAAAAAAGATAGCTCAAAAATTGTCATTTTCTTCTTCAACAATTACTGTTTGCATATTACTCGATCTTACCCTTACGCAAAAAAAAAATGATCTCTCTAATAATTTCATGGGGGAATTTTTTTTTATATCGCTAAAATTTATCTTATCACGTATCCGTACTGATACGTACTGACGTATAAATTATCTCATCACGTACTGATCTATACGTAATATTTATTTGAAAATATTTTTAACCGTAATGTCTAATTTGCTTAAAAAACCATCACAAGGGAAATTAAAAAAAAAGATAGCTCAAAAATTTACATTTTCTTCTTCATCAATTACTGTTTGCATATTACTCGACTTTACCCTTATGCAAAAAAAAAAAAAAATTATCTCTAATAATTTCATGGGGGATTTTTTTTTTATATGGCTAAAATTTATCTTATCACGTATACTGATCCGTATTGATACGTACTGACGTATAAATTATCTCATCACGTACTGATCTATACGTAATATTTATTTGAAAATATTTTTAACCGTAATGTCTAATTTGCTTAAAAAAACCATCACAAGGGAAAGTAAAAAAATGAATAATCAAAAATTTGGGAACTTCTCTTAACTTGGTTTTTTTGAGCTTTTTTTTTTAAATAAAATTTGCTGAAAAAATTCCAAAAAGACGCTCAAAATTCTTTTATGTAAATTATTATTGGCTCATCCGCACAAAAAAAATCTTTAATCCACTATAAAAATTTCTTGATCAAAAAAATGTTTTGTTCCCTATGAAAAATCTCATATATACATTTACACGTGAAATTTTTACTGAGAACTTTCAATTGTCATGATTAACAACGATTTTAATTGCAAATCGATTAAAAAGTCTTCGTTAATACACGCAGGTATAGCAAATCAGGTGTCATCAGTTGACATTCTCTGGAAGTGACGAAATTCAAAGGCCAAAAAAATAAACGGCTCATCAGTGATGAAAAAAAAAAAAAAAATCGAAGCTACGTACCAAGTGCCTTACACAAAGGAGATCCAGTTTAACGATGAAATATCTCGGGAGGATCGTCGTTTTGTCCATGACGCGTAAAAATACGAACAAATAGAAACTTTTGCCTACATAGTTATATATTTATACTGCATTAACTCGTATATTGTGTACTAATATATGTATATATATATATATATATATTTATGTGTGTGTGTGTGTGTAAATTTGTTACATGTGTTCAGTAAAAAAGCGACAGGATGAGAGCTGTGAAAAAAAGATAAAAATTAATTTTAATAAAAACGTCGTAACATTATTTTCGTCTGCGTTATCAAATAAATAAATAAATCCCCCTTTTTGATGATTTTTTTTTACGGTTCAAGGTGTATTGGAAAAAAAAAATCAGTTGTATGGGATTTTCATTGATGAATATTTCCATCTTCAGAGCGATCCGTCGACCGAACTCTCGGAATTGTTCAATTCGAGTGTATCGTCGTCTTGTCCCCAGCATCCCCACACAACGCCCAATTGTTTCTTCATTTGTTTCGTCAATGGTGGTATGAGATTTCTCGGTATGAGAAAAGTCGAGAGATTGAACAGATCGAGAAAAACTTTGTAACGATCGCTGTGACGAAATAAATAAATAAATAAATAAATAAATAAATAAATAAATAAATAAATAAATAAATAAATAAATAAATAAATAAATAAATAAATAAATAAATAAATAAATAAATAAATAAATAAATAAATAAATAAATAAATAAATAAATAAATAAATAAATAAATAAATAAATAAATAAATAAATAAATAAATAAATAAATAAATAAATAAATAAATAAATAAATAAATAAATAAATAAATAAATAAATAAATAAATAAATAAATAAATAAATAAATAAATAAATAAATAAATAAATAAATAAATAAATAAATAAATAAATAAATAAATAAATAAATGAATGAATGAATGAATGAATGAATGAATGAATGAATGAATGAATGAATGAATGAATGAATGAATGAATGAATGAATGAATGAATGAATGAATGAATGAATGAATGAATGAATGAATGAATGAATGAATGAATGAATGAATGAATGAATGAATGAATGAATGAATGAATGAATGAATGAATGAATGAATAAATAAATAAATAAATAAATAAATAAATAAATAAATAAATAAATAAATAAATAAATAAATAAATAAATAAATAAATAAATAAATAAATAAATAAATAAATAAATAAATAAATAAATAAATAAATAAATAAATAAATAAATAAATAAATAAATAAATAAATAAATAAATAAATAAATAAATAAATAAATAAATAAATAAATAAATAAATAAATAAATAAATAATATTTTTACCTAAGAGTTGACTTGAGATAATGATAACCGGAAGAGCCGCCAGTTCCAAGCTGCTGTGTACCAATCATTCTCTGTACCATGATAACGTGATTATCTGAGAAAAAATAAATAAATATAATTTCAAACTTATACGAGATAATAAAAATAATGAGAAAATGTGAAAATCATTGAAGAAGATTTAATTCGGAGAAAGTTTTAAAAGATCGCATAACTCTTACATCTCCATTTCGTGATGAGAGAGTCAATGTCCATGAGGGCGGTGAGAATCTGATGAGGTTGACTGAATCTTGGTTCGTCACGATAAAGAGTTATCATGACAGCGCCTTGGAGAGCAGCATGAGTAAATCTTCTCTCGCCCCTTAACACGAGTGCTTTGTGGTGTGACTCGTTAAATATCGTCTCAAAAACTGCACGACGCGATGCCACATTTCCCGTCATATATTTTTGCAATTGTTCTTTCGTCACTTTCTGCAAATTTTTTTATTTTTTTTAATCGTATTTAATAATTTTTTTTAATAAAAATATTCAATCTAATTTTAACCCTTCCCATACGAACAAATTTCGTATCTGGCCGATTCAATTTATTTCCTCAATTATTGTTTATTTTTCCATAATTAAATGACACTAAACTTAATTTTTTTCAAAAATAAAGTAAAGCTATTTATTCTACAAAGTTTAAAGTACATCCAGAATTTTTTGGGGATTTTTAGGGAACGGCACGAGGCTATTTTATTTATTTTTTTATCGTATTTAATAATTTTCTTTAATAAAAATATTCAATCTAATTTTAACCCTTCCCGTACGAACGAATTTCGTATCTGACCGATTCAATTTATTTCTTCAATTATTAATTATTTTTCGATAATTAAATCACACTAAACTTATTTTTTTGCAAAAATAAAGTAAAGCTATTTATTCTACAAAGTTTAAAGTACATCCAGAATTTTTTGGGAATTTTTAGGGAACGGCACGAGGCAATTTTATTTATTTTTTTATCGTATTTAATAATTTTCTTTAATAAAAATATTCAATCTAATTTTAACCCGTCCCGTACGAACAAATTTCGTATCCGGCGATTCAATTTATTTCCCCAATATTGATTATTTTTCGATAATTAAATGAGACCAAACTTAATTTTTTTCCAAAATGAAGTAAAGCGGGCATTTATTTTTAAAAGTTCAAAGTACAATCACAAATTTTTATGGATTTTTCAAAACCATTTTGAATAGGCTAAAAACTCGAAAGACTCATATTTGTATATGGATCAGGTGGCGTTTTTCACATGGTATGAAAAGGGTTAAACAATTATTTTATGATTAATTGACAATTAAAAAAATGTAAATGATAAAAATTACATTAATAAATTTTTATTAAAATTAATTTGTTTTTATTTTTGTTTAATAATTTACCTTGGCAGTATCTTCTTGCTCGGCCAGCATAAGTTCGACTGATTTTTGAAACTTTCCCCAAAAATCAAAACTCGTCTCCTCGAGTCCAGGAGTTCTCGCGAGCCATGCCTGGACGAGACAACTCAGACTTGGCTCTTCCTGTGAACGTTTTATCGCCTCTAGCGCTTTTGGATCTCGTCCGAATACCTTCGTGTAACACTGATTGTAACGGACCCGATGTTCCTGCTTAACGCCCAATTTATTTTCCAAAAGACGAAATTGCAATGACTGAAAACCTGATGCGGGACAGAGATAGTCCCTGAATGCCATGAAATCCAATGGTGTCATTGTCTCAAGTATTTCCACTTGATCGACGAGAAGCTGGAAAAAAAAGGAGCCATTTTTTTATTTTTTTCCTCTCTTAATTCTCCATTTTGTTATTTCTCGATTCTGTCAATTATTATCGATCCTGTCAATTGTCAATTTTGTTAATTCTTTCATCGATCAATTTTGAATTTTATCAATTTTGCAATTGTCATTTTTGTCAAATTCATTTGTTAACTTTTCGATCCGTACATTGGTCAATATTTCATTGTCTCAGCGTACAATTTTAGACTCTTCATTTTTTTTAAATCAGACGCTAATCAATAATATGGCATTTATTATAAGGTTGACGATCAGGCATTATAACCCCATCGTCGGACTATTTTTTCTACGTTTATTCTATTGTCGTTGGTAAATAAGTAAAAATAATAAAGTCTGGAGAAGTATAAGTTATATTATCAATAGACTCGAGACACAAAGAGCTCTCGTATGACGAGATATAGTTTTCGTGTCACATGTACAAGACTCTCTCAAGGCTCAGACCTTGCACGTAATTTTTTCTACTGTAATATTAAAAGTATCAGCAAGATCTGTTACAATAAACAATAATTATTAATTTATTTACCGCAAAATAAAAAGCTCGAGTAAAACGCCCTTCAACATGCTATATCTACGATTATTAATAGACTCGAGACACAAAGATCGGGAAAACCTGTTAACGATTTGTAAATTGATCGTTTTATTAGCCAACAGCCCAAAGTCATTTTTTCTCACACTATTTAACTACGATCGGTGGTAAACCGCGAAATAAAATCTCCGATAAATTTCCTAGCACGTTAAATCGACAATAATAATAATAATAATAATTGAATCAAAATATAATATATAACTAAAATTCTCGTCTTATTCCCATACGATATTAAAATGATAAATTTTTAATTGTTTATTTATTAAGAGTCACACGAAACCACTGATAATTATTGCAATATTTCCATGGCCATACGTTTTAAATAATAAATTTTTAACTATTTATTTATTAAGAGTCACACGAAACCACTGATAATTATTGCAATATTTCCATGGCCATACGTTTTAAAGCTCTCGTATGACGAGATATAGTTTCGTGTCACATGTACAAGACTCTCTGAAGGCTCAGACCTTGCACGTAATTTTTTCTACTGTAATATTAAAAGTATCAGCAAGATCTATTACAATAAACAATAATTATTAATTTATTTACCGCAAAATAAAAAGCTCGAGTAAAACGCCCTTTAACATGCTATATCTACGATAAAAATTATTGAAATTTTAAATTCAATGACTTCAAGTTTCATCGAATATTCATATAATATTTAAATGTTCATTTTTTGTTTAAATTTATTCAGCGCGTAACTAAAGTCACGTTAGTGATAATCGAATATTCCCACGGGATATTATATGATTTAAGGTCTTTAAACCACGAGAATGGTTTTTGCATATCGTATGATCGTATTTAACACTCGTACAAAATTCAAGCTTTTGTCATCGTTGTTGTTTTCGTTATCTTGACCACACCTGGACAACTCGTACGATGCATTGCGGTATCGAAAGGGCGTCAATAAAAAATTGTGACCTAACTAAAATGGGAATATATATATATATGTATATATATGTATATATGTGTATATATATATATATATATATATATATATATATATATATATATCTGTATATATGCAGAAGAGAGAGCTATCTCGGTGCATGTGTCGTTGCGGCCAGAGTGGCAAAATCGTATCGGATATCGTACGATGATATTAATTTACATCCAGGATCCCTGGTACACTTTTTACCGCATGCAGATGCTGCATAGGGCAATGTCATTTGTACCGATGGTTCCCACAATGCGCGAGAGTCACTTGGAAATTGAGAGCTCGGGGCAAACGACGAACGAAATCAAGATGAAAAAAAATAATAAAAAAATATACAAATATATTTATGACATTAATTTTCACACACGAGATGATGATTTATTATTAAAAAATTAACATATTATCGTGAAATTTTTCAATTTTTTTTCGTAAAAACTTTGGGTTATTCGTATTTGGCGGATTTTTTTTCGATCGGATAGAGTAGACTTGGATAGAAGAAGAAAAAAAATTGATTTTGAAAATATTTATAAAATCTTTTCGATCGGACAGAGTAGACTCGGATAGAAAAAAAAAAAAAAAATCATTTTGAAAATATTTATAAAATCTTTTCGATCGGATAGAAGTAGGCTCGGATAGAAGAAGAAAAAAAAAATGATTTTGAAAATATTTATAAAATCTTTTAGTATGGCTGTAACTTTATTTCGGCTTTATTTCGACTTCAAGTTCGTTGAAAAATCTGAAAGCGTTTTTTTTTCGGTGGTTTAACTGAATTCCCGAGTGTCCCATGAATATAAAAATCGATCATTATTGAGTAAAGAAAAGTTTTGAAATTTCAAAAACTATGGAATTCTTTCATTTTCTTTATCTTTTTTTTTAAATTTTTTTCCTTTGGCTCCACGAGGCGACGGTTTAGACGTAACCAGAGTTGTAACAAATCGAATTAGCACCCCGACGGTAATGCAACACCCTCGTACTAACCGTGACTAGTTTTCAGCCCCTTGGGCATATATAAACTCTCTACACCCCCTTCTTGTTCAAGAGCCATACGCCAGATCTCTCTCTGTCTCTCGCTTTGTCTCTCTCTCTCTCTCTCTCTCTCTCTCTCTCTCTCTCTCTCTCTCTCTCTCTCTCTCTCTCTCTCTCTCTCTCTCTCTCTCTCTCTCTCTCTCTCTCTCTCTCTCTCTCTCTCTCTCTCTCTCTCTCTCTCTCTCTCTCTCTCTCTCTCTCTCTCCCCCTCTCTCTCTCCCTCTCT
This sequence comes from Dyspetes luteomarginatus, assembly GCA_963669185.1. NCBI lineage: Eukaryota > Metazoa > Arthropoda > Insecta > Hymenoptera > Ichneumonidae > Dyspetes > Dyspetes luteomarginatus. The sequence continues at coordinate 29,160,922 of OY769903.1, read as the reverse complement.
CTCTCCCTCTCTCTCTCCCTCTCTGTCTCTCTGTCTCTCTCTGTCTCTCTCTGTCTCTCTCTGTCTCTCTCTCTCCCCCCTCTCTCTGTCTCTCTCTCTCTCTCTCTCTCTCTCTCTCTCTCTCTCTCTCTCTCTCTCTCCCCCTCTCTCTCTCCCTCTCTCTCTCCCTCTCTGTCTCTCTGTCTCTCTCTGTCTCTCTCTCTCTCCCCCTCTCTCTCTCCCTCTCTCTCTCCCTCTCTGTCTCTCTCTCTCTCTCTGTCTCTCTCTCTGGCTGTCTTTCTTTCTTTCTCTGTGTGTCTGTCTGTCTGTCTGTCTCTCTCTCTCTCTCTCTTTCTCTCTCTCTGTGTGTGTTTCTCTCGCTCTGCTAATTGGCTTGTTGTAGTCAGGGGGTTCGTTCAACCCTTCAACGTTCTATCACTGTCATTGTCATTCAGACAGTCAAAAGTCACATTAGGATTTATCGAGCGCATTACGAATGCTTTTAATATCATTTCCAATGCACCCATTTTTTTCTATCACAAAAAAAGAAATTCTTAAAAAATAATTACCATTTCAAAAATATTTGTAATTTTTTTGTTTTTCTTTGTGACTTTTTAAAAAAAAAATTCACTCAATTTTAGTACGATAACGATACGATTTTTCAACTCACAAAAGAGTCAAATGTTTCGTTGCATATTTATCAAGCAATTTTTCAAATGTGACTGTGCAGCCATTTTTATTTTAATCGCGTAAAATTAAATGCTCATAAAAAAAAAAAAAGTAGCCATGTAAGTTTTCCGATTTCTTTTTCATTATTTTTGGACTATTTTATGATTTTTTTTTCCACCTACTTTTAATATAAGAACGATGCGATTTAGTCGTTTCAGAATCTCGAGAGTTCTTGACTCATCGAGATGCTGACAGGTAGCCGATCCTTTTGTGTACGAACTCCCATCGCTGCAAGGATCCGATCTGTTGTAATCCTCGACTTCCGTGTTGAACAAATGCCTGACCGAGTCGAGCTCGTAAATAATTTGCTTGAACCAAAGTTCGTAAGCTTGACAATAAATAATTGATTATTGTTTTAGTTATTTTTTTTTTTAATTAAAATTTGAATTAATAATTAATTAATTTTTTTAAATTAATTTTCATCAATGTAATTTGAAATATTTATTTAATTTGTTAATTTTTTTTTTAATTTCCACCTTGATGCGTGATGATGAAAAGATGCTCATCGTGAACCGCTTTGTCGTATTCGGCGCTAAGCAGCCTCTGGGCCGAGAGAATTTTGTCAAGACAGAGATATTCAGCGTACAAAATTCCTGCCTTAGGACCTTCGGTCAGCTGATCACCGTCCTGAGAGCCGTCGTCTCTAAAACGAAAGAATGTTTTTTTTTTTTCTTTCGAGTCACAAATAATTTAGTGGGGTGGTGATTTTTTTTTGTTATAGTTCCAAATAATTTCCTATTTAAGTAAAAATCTTCGATACTGTAACAAATTATTTTCAATTCGAGGATATATTTTTGCTTCACGGAGCTGAGGGAAAAAAAAAATTTGCGATCTATTTAACGAGGAGATGCATGACGCCATTTATGAAACTTGGCAAATTTTTTTTTAATCAACATCTGACGCGGAGAATAATTTTTTTTCATCGCTCTTTGCTGACCGGTCACATCAATTGAAAATGTGGTAAACATCTCATGTTTAGCCTGTGGATTGCGCAGCTTCGAACGCAGGTCGAGAGATTATCGTTTTTCAGCGTTTTTTTTATAACGAATTGAAACGATTAAGAATTCGTTGTGATTCAATTATTACGATTATCGTAAAATAATAATAATGATAATAATTGGTGTCAGAATTATTATTATTATTATTTACTTATTTATGAGAATTATGATTATAATAAAATGATTATTTTTAATGGTTGTTACTCACATTCCATTTGCCATAGGACAAGCCATAATTTTTAATTTCCTCGTATATCGACGAGGATTTACACGCTTTAAAAATTAAGAAAAAATGATTCGTCCGATATTTAAAATGTGGAAAAATTTATTTTTCACTCGCTTATAATCATTGTTTGTTGTAAAAATTCACACGCATTTTTCCACAGAGAATTTTATTTATCTTACTATCAGTGAAATTATTAAGATTTACTTTGCCTCGATCTAATATTTTCGATTGTTAAAATTCGATGAAGAAAAAATAATTAGAAAAAAAACGACGAAATTGTTGAGTTCGTAATTAAGAGAAAATTTTTAATGAAGAAGATAAAAATCGACGGTCCTATATAGCCTTAAGGATTAAATGAAAATTAATAAATTATCGATAAAAATATGCGATAGGAAAGTAATTTACTCGAAGCACAATTGTTTTATGAAAGGAGAAAGAAACCTCGAGTTATGTGGTGCGAACTCGTGGAAGGCCAGCTATAAACTGGCTTATACTTCGTATCCGTCTATATGCGCCCCTATCGTGCTGAGACAGTGAATCGTGAAAATATTGCAATTATCCAATGGGCTGTATGTGCGGGAAAAAAAAACTTACGAGGAAATAATATCTTACCCTGCCCCCAGATAGTTCGGTTCGATGAAATATTACTATCTCATGCCAGGGTAATAGATAAATATAAATATCATACTGAACACGCGAGATTTCAATTTTTTTTTAAATAAGAAATTTCCCGAGCATGTGCGATAGATCAGTAAAAGAGTCTAATATTTTATCATCATGAGCTACGAAGGATCTTATCATAATTAATTAAATTAATTAAATTAAATTTTCTTTCTTACGATTATACGACTTATTCATATGTATATAATCATATTACATTAAATTTAACAATTGAGAGATTTAGAGAATGATGGAATAATTATGTAAAACGTTTTATGATAAAGTTAGAAAATAAAAAAAATTTCATGATAGGAAAAAAATTGCGGAAAATAGGAACATCTATTTGTTGAGTTTGAGTTTTTTGATTTAGAGAATGATGGAATAATTATGTAAAACGTTTTATGATAATGTTAGAAAATAAGAGATTTTTTATGATAGAAAAAAATTGCTGAAAATAGGCACATATAGTTTTTGAGTAACGCAATGATTATTAATTTTTTGTCTCCTGTTTAATCAATTGGAAAATATATATTTTCAAAATTCCGTTTGTTGGAATAAAAACTGACGATGAGTGGATGTTCATGAGTTCATATTATAATGCTTCGAGCTATACAAGTGCGTAAGTGTGAAAAATAGTGACAGCATATCGATGTTAAATAATTAAAAAAAAAAGTTGATAGTTGCACCAATATATTTATTTAAATTGTTATGTGCAATAATTCTTGTTTGCTCGAGTAATTGAATTTAAGCGCTCCAATACGACATAGACAGGTGCTGCTTCGATGACAAATCCACCAAGCTCTGAGAGCCAAGCTGAGACATCTGGTGGCGGATTGAGTAATATATGATTGCAAGTTCGCGGCTCTTGTAAATGTAGAACGCGACAATATTCCACACAACAGATTGTGAATATTTTAAACCAACTCGAATGAGTTACCCTTCGAAAATAAACCATTTAATAAAATTAATTTTTAACTTGTTTTTCAGCATTTTTTTGTTTAAAATAAATTAACATTCAAATATTTAAAACAAACAAATTTGTTTAAAAAAACAAAATTCAATTTTGGACTAAGTGCCATTTGGCATGAAATACCCCATATATGCATATCTGCCGGATATATCGCTTCCCGGAAGACGAGATATCACTCTCGCTGGTACAGAGAGATTATTTAGAAGAGTCACGATACAGACAAAACATCCAACCAACAATTTCGATTGACAAATTAACATTTGAATTTTTTTAATGCACAAACTTTCTCGTTTATTAAAAAAAAAAAAACAAAAATATGACAATGTTGACTCTCGTTTTATAAGTTTGAGGGCTGTGAACTCTGACTCATTTTTAAACGTTAATAAGGAATAAATGATTCTTTATCGGGAGGATGGCCTCTTTTGTCAAAATCTCAGTATAAAAATTCTCCATATAATGTAAAATTTTTTTTATTATAATAATATTCTCCATACGGGTAATTTTATTTTTATCTCAAATTGTATTTTGTGTAAAACTCTATCGAGTCTCTTAATAAGGGGTTATGAGAAATAAAAAATAAAATTTCTTTTTACAATTAGAAATAATTCTCCATGACAAATTTGAATGTAGGCAATTTTTTATACTTTTTATTTTTAATTATATTTTACATATGGATAAAAATCCTTTAAAATATTTCACTACGATGAAAATTTATTTCTTGAAAGATCTTGAAATATCTAAATAGTGTAATGCTGAATTTGACATTTGTTGCAATGAGAAATAATTTGGATTTTATAATGCGTTTCGTAATAATTTTATTAATCGTGGACGTCTCTTATAAATGATTCTCTTTTTTTCCTTAACGATCAAAATTTATCTCGAGAGATTTTGAAATATCTAAATAGTGTAATGCTGAATTTGACATTTGTTGCAATGAGAAATAATTTGGATTTTATAATGCGTTTCGTAATAATTTTATTAATCGGGCACGTCTCTTATAAACGATTCTCTTTTTTTCCTTAACGATTAAAATTTATCTCGAGAGATTTTGAAATATCTAAATAGTATAATGCTGAATTTGACATTTGTTGCAATGAGAAATAATTTGGATTTTATAATGCGTCTCGTAATAATTTTATTAATCGGGCACGTCTCTTATAAATGATTCTCTTTTTTTCCTTAACGATTAAAATTTATCTCGAGAGATTTTGAAATATCTAAATAGTGTAATGCTGAATTTAACATTTGTTGCAATGAGAAATAATTTGGATTTTATAATGCGTTTCGTAATAATTTAATTAAGCGCGTACGTCACTTATAAATGATCCTCTTTTTTTCCTTAACGATTAAAATTTATCTCGAGAGATCTTGAAATATTTAAATAGTGTAATGCTGAATTTGACATTTGTTGCAATGAGAAATAATTTGGATTTTATAATGCGTTTCGTAATAATTTTATTAATCGGGCACGTCTCTTGTAAATGATTCTCTTTTTTTCCTTAACGATTAAAATTTATCTCGAGAGATTTTGAAATATCTAAATAGTGTAATGCTGAATTTGACATTTGTTGCAATGAGAAATATTTTGGATTTTATAATGCGTTTCGTAATAATTATATTAATCGCGTACGTCTCTTGTAAATGATTCTCTTTTTTTCCTTAACGATTAAAATTTATCTCGAGAGATTTTGAAATATCTAAATAGTGTAATGCTGAATTTGACATTTGTTGCAATGAGAAATATTTTGGATTTTATAATGCGTTTCGTAATAATTATATTAATCGCGTACGTCTCTTATAAATGATTCGTAAAAGGTTCGTTGCTGCGTTATGTCAAGGCCTGACCGGCGGTCTCTCCGTCTGTCGTATGAAACGGAGGCGGAAGTAACGACGCTCTTTGACTCTCTTTTTCCTCCATAATTAACGTTAATTATATAACAAAGATTCAGCCTTATTCATTGTGCTTCGATCGTTTTCTTCTATGCAAGTCGTTATATATATATATATATATATACAGTTCTGTGTGGTTTAAATGGCCAGAAGTTAAATCTCGATATCGGTAGCTCAAAGTTCGTGGCATTCTTCTCGCATAATCACAGGTCTAGAGAAACGATCCCTCCTCCAGATATATAACATTATATCCTCAGTTATAATTTTTTTTTTTATTCTTGAGCTCTCCTTTTGTCAAAGCGCGTGACAGCCTCGTCGCAAACGGTCAATTTGCATGAATTACCCAACCGTTGTTTTCCGGTGATTTTCCTCAGATCTCGACATTCTTTTTTCTTCTTCTCGATCCATTTTTTTTTTTTTTTTCTTAAACTTTTACACGATACTTTTCGTCACGAGCTTTCTTGGGATAATCCTTCTTAATTTGAGACGATTTAATCTTTGACGTAAAGTCAATTGCCCTCGAATTATTTATTTAAATGGCTTAAAATAAAATTTGTATTCAGAAATTATTAATGGAATTATTTTTATTTTTTCAATCCGATGAAATTTTGAGGAAGGAGGTAAAAGTTGTAGGTAATTATGGATTTTTTTTTGGCGCGATCCACCCTTAATTTATGCCAAAAAATTATGTATGAATTGGTTCTATGTAATAATCGCAATTTGAAAATATTTAATTTTTAAAACGAGTATGAATTTTCATGCCTTTCTGATCACTCTGAAAGGATTCGGAGCGTTGGACAAGATTTGCGAGCCACCCGGAGCGAAACAGCAGGGGTTTATCTTCCTATTATATATATTTTATTGTTAATATTTATTTAATTTTATTTTACATAATTTTATTTTATTTTATTTTATATCTTATGGTGTCTTATGTTACAGTTCCACGAATTTCGTCTCGTCTGTATAATACTGTTGTGGTTTATTAGCCCAGCATCGAAAGCGTTCAGGCGATTTAGCGCATATACAGTCGAATCTCCAATAACGAAATTCAAAATAATTTTATTTGACAAATAAATAATTCTACTTCCACAAAGTAAAAAAAAAGGAATGATCTTCAAGACTTGCACTTTGAGAAAATTGCAATTCGCGCAATAACTATTAACTGATGACGAAAAATGTTTCGTTTGTAAAATTATTTTTTATTTCATAATAACTAAAATTGTTCACTATTAATGGATAAATATAAATTTCAAGTCGTTAATTAATATTTGAATTTGCTACAAATGGATAGCTTATAAAATTATTTTGTGTGAAATAATGATTTTTTTCTAAAAATTAGTAGCATGAAATATTAAGATTTCGTTGTCTCCTGATATTGAATTGTCTTTAAATTTTTTTGTGTGCACGTGACGATAAAATTTGTATAAATGAGATGAGAGTAGAAATTTAATTTACTTTAAAATTCGTCAGTCCTAAATAATAAACTTATTGGCAGTTTAACTGTATTCCCTTAAATCTACGTAGGTACAAGTTAATATGAATTTATATATACTCGGATCAACTTTTCGAAGAATTCTATAATCTTTGGTATATACATATAGGTACACTTTTACCTTCTCAATATCGGGTGCGAGACCGCATCTTTGTTGCACTCGCTTGATATTTCTCTCCATCTCACCGAGTCCCCTCGTTGATAATGAGACTGCATTTTGTTTTTTTTTTTTTCATTGGGTTTACCACAGTAATTATGCTTGCAAAACCGTTCATTATTATCCATTTGCGTATTTTGCCAAAGAAAAAAATCGTTTTCTCATCACAGACATTATCTCCTTGATATTTTTTTTTGCCAAATAATTATTAAAAAGTATTTTTGTGGAAAATCGAAAATTTACATTTTGCAATCCTTTTATTTTTTTCCAAATTTTTCGTCATTCATGTTTCTTTTTCATAACCCTTCGTGTATAGCCTAAAAATTTTAAACACGAAATATGTGCCACGTCCAAGTTTCAATGTTCCTTCAATCTTCTTACTGAATTCTTCGTATGATTATAATAACAATAATATACGCGAATAATAAAAAGTAGGAGATTGAAAAAATCGAAAAATACAAGCAAAAATTTTGATGCCCGTCTGATAGAAATGAAAATTATTGAGATATGATAATTATTTTTTTGTCAGTCTCAATTTTTTTCTCATTCGCAAATTCTGTTTACACTTCTCTCACAGGCATATATATATATATATTTTCACGTCATAGCCGCATTTTTTCATTTTTCCTATCTTCAACTTTTAATTATTCTCTTATCACGGATGTGGCCTTTAAATACCAAACTTCATCGTTTGTTTAGTGACATCGTCAATTTTTTTATTGTTCGTTTAATCGTCTTTTGACGAGTAGCACGTACTAAAATGATAAGTTGCGATGAAAATTTCACGATTCGCTGTATTTTATTTCGTATATAAAATTCGAATTGCATCGCTCGACTGCATGCTATAAGCTATATATATACACACACATATATATACATATATATATACATATATATATACATATATACACACACATATATATATATATATATATATATATATATATATATATATATATATATATAAAAAGGCACAATGTTCGGACCAATGCCCAGCCACGCAGACTCGATTCTAAGCCTGCCAGACGAGTTCTGGACTTTTTGGTTCAGCGTTATTTCCTTTTTTTTCTTTCATGCGTTTTGTTTTGTTTTTTTTTTTTTTTTTTTTTTCGTTAAATCGTCTCCCTTCTCTCGCAGTCCTTTTCATCCTGCGAAGTCTCCTGTAAGTATTTTTAGATCCGGTCTGTTGCCTTTCGTGGTAAAAGAAGGATCGCAAACTGCCGAGCAAAGGAGGCGAATGGGAGAGACCGCGTCTTGGACGAGAAAAAGGATCGGGTCCATTGAGCTCTTTGCCCAACGTGATGCAAGGGCGAGCCTCTGTATAAATGGGAGATGCATCTGAGAGATATTTTTCGAACAAGCATAAATCGCGATTTTTTTTTTTTTACGTCCCTCGTATAGGTCTATCGAGCTTTTTACATTCTCATATCGTGGCGGATTTTTTTTTTCTTTGCAACGTGTAAAATTGTAATATTTTTATAGGGTGGGAATCGCTGATTGGAAAAAATGGTCCAGGTGGTCAATTTTATCGAATAAAACGAAATATCGAAAAAATGTATGGTAAGATGGACCACCAAATAATCAATTTTATTTTTATCCCAAAAATGTGTAAATTTTTAATTGTGTAATTTTTCGAGACACGGGAGATCGGGTCCATTGAGCTCTTTATAAGCTCTGTATAAATGGGAGATGCATCTGAGAGATATTTTTCGAACAAGCATAAATCGCGATTTTTTTTTTTTTACGTCCCTCGTATAGGTCTATCGAGCTTTTTACATTCTCATATCGTGGCGGATTTTTTTTTTTCTTTGCAACGTGTAAAATTGTAATATTTTTATAGGGTGGGAATCGCTGATTGGAAAAAATGGTCCAGGTGGTCAATTTTATCGAATAAAACGAAATATCGAAAAAATGTATGGTAAGATGGACCACCAAATAATCAATTTTATTTTTATCCCAAAAATGTGTAAATTTTTAATTGTGTAATTTTTCGAGACACGGGAGATCGGGTCCATTGAGCTCTTTATAAGCTCTGTATAAATGGGAGATGCATCTGAGAGATATTTTTCGAACAAGCATAAATCGCGATTTTTTTTTTTACGTCCCTCGTGTAGGTCTATCGAGCTTTTTACATTCTTATATCGTGGAGGATTTTTTTTCTTCTTTGTAACGTGTAAAATTGTAATATTTTTATAGGGTGGGAATCGCTGATTGGCAAAAATGGTCCAGGTGGTCAATTTTATCGAATAAAACGAAATATCGAAAAAATGTATGGTAAGATGGACCACCGTATAATCAATTTTATTTTTATCCCAAAAATGTGTAAATTTTTAATTGTGTAATTTTTCGAGACGAGCTGTGTCAATGGGTCATTGTTCCTTTAAAGATCCAGTATACCCACGCAGGGTTAAAATTATAAAATTGCCACTTTGATATTCATGTGTTGAATTTTTCAAATTTTCCTTATTGCTTCTGTATTCGTTGGGAATTTTTTATTTCTTGTTTTTCTCGGCCAATGTCTTCTTCGTGATTTCAAAACTTGCTCAGGATTAACCCTTTCGGTTTATTCGATGCTCGAGACGCCATAATCAAGACACACAGACACACACACGAATACACAAATTTACAGACTTTTATTCGTCGTGTGTGCGTGCGTGTGTGTGTTTGCATTTGTATATAACGCATAAATACATAATTTACAAGTGGGTATCGAGCCTTTGCGCGAAGGTCCACGTGGTCATTCAGTTGCGTTGTGGCTACAGTCGCACACGGATCGCCGTCCAAGCGTGTAAGAAGCGAGCGTATATACGAGAAAGAGAGAAAGATACCGATAGAGCAAAATCTGTGACGGCTACAGTGTGTGATTTTGTGGCCGGTGAGAAGGATCTCGAGAGTGCGGAAAATATTTTATTATCATCGATGTTATTTCGTATTAGGTCTAAAAAAGGTATCAAATAATAATAAAAAAATTATTACAAAAAACACCAAAAAAGAATTTTAATTCAGGAGCGAAAAAATTATCACAAATTTGCAATTTATAATCGAAGGATATTATTTTGAGAGAAATAAATTTTAGAACAGTGCGTGATATTAAATAATCTCGCTTTCATGTGGATCGATTATAGGTAAGCTCTGAGTGATCGATATATATAATTTGAAAAAAAACTAACAGTAAATATCGATTATTATTATCATTATTATTATTAATATTATAATATTTTGTGGCCGGTGAGAAGGATCTCGAGAGTGCGGAAAATATTTTATTATCATCGACGTTATTTCGTATTACGTCTAAAAAAGGTATCAAATAATAATAAAAAAATTATTACAAAAAACACCAATAAAGAATTTAAATTCAGGAGCAAAAAAATTATCACAAATTTGCAATTTATAACCGAAGGATATTATTTTGAGAGAAATAAATTTTAGAACAGTGCGTGATATTAAATAATCTCGCTTTCATGTGGATCGATTATAGGTAAGCTCTGAGTGATCGATATATATAATTTGAAAAAAACTAACAGTAAATATCGATTATTATTATCATTATCATTATTAATATTATAATATTCGTTATATAATATTTAAAATTTCGTTTAATGATAAGACATCGTAGATCAGCATCTCTCTAGCTACATTTTTGTCCCTCTTAGAGATCAACACACTGACCCTCAAATGGGAGCCAATTGTTTTGTCAACAATCTCGTTATTCATCGGTTTATAATAAGCTGATACTGTACCGAGAAATCCTCTTCGATTATACACAAGTGCGTGTACATGCCGATTATAAGGATCATAGGTGATCGCTATATATATATATATATATGTATATATATATGTATATGGATATATATATATATATATATATATATATATATATATATATAATCGTGAGAGCCGATAACAGTCACAATAAGCTTCCTATATACTCCACATACGGACTTTGTAATACACATTGATCGTATATTGACGTCAAGCCACGTTTAATTTCAAAATGACGACAAAAACCGGTATGAAACCGGTAAAATATATCGTGAATCCAGAGTGCCTATATCGTCTATGAATTTTTTATTTCCATCGTTTGTGTTTATCTATTGAATTCTTTGCGTTTATGCGCAAAAAAAAATTCATTCAAGGCCAAAAAAAAAAGAATCAATCAATCATTTTTTTGGTGTAGTTTATAAATTAATTAATTCATCAATCATCTTTTACTTGTCGATTTATTTATATTCATGAGTGAATGTTTGTCGGTGCAAAATATTATTGAAGAGAGCAAAAAAAATATATATATACATTTTGGGTTTGAGATCTCTCTCTCTCTCTCTCTTCTTCGCTCTCTCTGTGGTCAAGCGAGGGGGAAACCCAAAGACCGTGAGAGAGCCAAAAATGATTATCACTCTCGAAGATGAAGACTCGCGCGGGATTTAATCGACTACCAGGAAAAATGTAAAAAATCCGCAAACAGGTTTTTATTCGATTTATGACGAGAAAAGCAAAAATAGACTTTGATAAAAGAGACCGCGATCGTTTATCCCGGGAATTTAAAACTTTTGGATCGAACGTGTGAGAAATGAGACAAGTGTGTGTGTGTGAAAAATATTCTGTCGATCGTGATTGCCATTGAACCCTGAACTCGGCTGCTTTGTCCCCACCACGAATACGAAAAGCTCGATAAATAGCACGACGATTCTTGATTGGGAAAAATGTTACAATGAAAGACGATTAGAATCGTTATTGACGATCGAATTATATCGATTTTTCAAAAATCGAATTGTACAATAAGGTCAAATTTTCGTAATCGATTTTCTTTCTTTCTTTCAATTCCACTGTGAAACTAGAAAAAAATATATTATAATACATTTTTTTTAATATTTAATTAAAATATATATATTTAAAAAATTTAATTTAAATTTAATTTTGTGTGAAAGGAAAATTTGTTGATTTTTATTCAAAAATTTATTTAACTCAAATATATTTTCTTTTTTTTTTTGTTTTCATTAAAATAAATGATTTTATTTTATTTTATTTTTCTCGGAATGGTGAGAAAGAGAACGTGAATGGGACCCATCGTGGTCTGTCGAATGCCAATTGGGTCTGTACGGCAATTGCGTTTACGCGGTTTATTACACACTGGCGCGATTATGAGAACGCGATATATACAATAGGCGAGGAGTGAAAACTTTTCGTAACAATTACGTGATATGATTTAAATAGAAATTAAATTGATGTCGCACGGACTTTTCGATCGAAGACTTGATAACGCTATTAAATTGTCGCGTGTACTTCCAAGTCTAAAGCTTGAAGAGTTCATATATATGGGCTATTCCATGTCAACTTTGACCTCTGAAAAAAATGCGTCCATCTTAGTTAAATTTGTTTTATTTTATTATTATTTTTTTTTCAATCTAAAGCCAAGTCTCAAGCGTGAAGAGTGCATATATATGGGCTATTCCATGTGAACTTTGACCACTGAAAAAAATGCGTCCATCTTAGTCTTATTTTATTATTATTTTTTTTCAATCAGTTGATACGATCACGAAAATTCTGCAAAGGTTCAAATTCATATCTTGCTGCAAATTATTAGATATCCTCGTATTTGTCGATTTTTTATTTCACAATTTTTCAAAATTTTCATTAAAAACGTCAGAATAATTTTTTTTTTACTGATCAATAAACATTGCAATTTTTTTCTCAGCTGTAAATACGACGCAACGTTCGAGAAACACGAGAGCATTTTGTAAATTGGGAGGATGATGGCATCGAATCTATGCGTTGGAATTATTTTATTTGTAGTCACAAAAAAAAAAATCAGGTAAATTTATTTTTTGAGTGGCATAAAGTTGCCTGGAATGGCTTATATACTCGCGTTAGACATATACGTGGTGGAGTATAACGTGGTTTGCACCGCGACTGGAGGTGAAAGTATTTTCTCAGAGTCGTCCGACGTCAATTTTTTTTTTTTTTTTTTTTTTTTTTTCTCATTGTGACGTCTCGCCTCGTGTGTTGTAAAAAAAAAAAAAAACAAAATTCCCTCTCGATGCTCCGGAATTCTTCCTTCCTGCTCGACGAGTTCTCGAGATCTCCGATCGATCTTGAAAAATTTCAGGGACAATTTAAAGCTAATGAGAGAGAGAGAGAGAGAGAGAGAGAGATCGAGATAAGATAAAAGATACACGATTATAATACGAAAAAAAATATATATATATATAGTAATAGGCAATGGGGGTAAAATGGACACAAAGGCTAAAATTTATAATTTTATCAAAATTTATATTGAGGGGACGAAAAAAAAAAAAAAATGTCATGGGTACTTCGAGGATTCTGCAAAAAGGTGCTATTGAATTTTTTTTCCCATGTTCAAGGTTCAGACTTTACTTCAGTTCGATAAGGCACGTTCAAGTTCGTGCCTTTTCTCGTATAGCGTCGCTCGTTTGGACATGCGATACGCATTTCCGTCGACACATGATAAATTATAGCTTACAGTGCGAGAATTTATCTCATTTTATATATATTTATCACGCAGAAGCTCTCGCAGAAGCAGAACCTATTTTAAGCTCGCCTACATATTATTTAAAAAATGGAAGAGATTAATAATCTTTCTCTGTGAAATTTAGATTAATAATATACATAAATAGGGATCGATCGCAAAATTATTTCATTCGTGACTGTCTTTGGCCTCTTCAACATTCCCCTCAGAGATTCTACGCTGAGAACTTTGCGTTCACTTAGAATGTCTCATGTATATAGAAGAGAATATACATTATATATATATATATATATATATAATGTATATATATATATATTACATTATATACATTATATATATATATATATATATATATATAAGAGCCCGAGGTCTCAAGATTGCAGTGTACGCTTTGCTGTACAAACTGCCTCGTTCGGATATTATAACGACGATATACAAAGCCCAGAGAAGAGAAGAGAACGGAATTTCTTGGTCGAATATCGCATCGATTCTCTCTCTCTCTCATTCTCACACACACGAATTATCGTGAGCTTGATCCTTCCGCGTCTCTTCTCATCTCTTCGTTGTATGTATGTATATATCATGTCCTCTCTTATATCTCCAGGAGTATCGAGATAAGGACAAAGAGATGAGAACGCCATATGAGATATTCCAAGCATTCCATTTAGTACAAAAGCCCTCTCGAATCGATCAGACTTGCCTCTAAAACTTGTAACCGAATTACAGACAAAATTTAATAAAAAAAATCATAATTCTAAACTCTATTTATAACGAGAACATTTACATTTTTCTTAATTAAAAAATTAATTTTTTAATTTAAGTTAATGGTGACGATAAGTTTAATACTGATGGTCTGCTTGATTTGTCCTCGAATATGCTCCATAATATTCATAGATGTTGGAAAACTTCTTTTGGTATGTTGAGAATCTTCGTAGAATGTTTTATACGAGGATAATTATAATACAAGATTTGTCGAATCGATCAGACCCGCCTCTAAAACTTGCCCTAAGCTGAATGACAGGCAACATTAAATTTAAAAAATTATTATTCCAAATTTTACTTATAACGAGTACGATTATTATTTTTTTAATTACAAAAAATTGATTTTTTATATTCTGCCCTACAACATATTGAAAGAATTTGTTAAATATTGAATGGTGATGGTTTGCTTGATTTGTCCTCGAATATGCTCCATAATATTCATAGATGTTGGAAAACTTCTTTTGGTATGTTGAGAATCTTCGTAGAATGTTTTATACGAGGATAATTATAATACAAGATTTGTCGAATCGATCAGACCCGCCTCTAAAACTTGCCCTAAGCTGAATGACAGGCAACATTAAATTTAAAAAATTATTATTCCAAATTTTACTTATAACGAGTACGATTATTATTTTTTTAATTACAAAAAATTGATTTTTTATATTCTGCCCTACAACATATTGAAAGAATTTGTTAAATATTGAATGGTGATGGTTTGCTTGATTTGTCCTCGAATATGCTCCATAATATTCATAGATGTTGGAAAACTTCTTTTGGTATGTTGAGAATCTTCGTAGAATGTTTTATACGAGGATAATTATAATACAAGATTTGTCGAATCGATCAGACCCGCCTCTAAAACTTGCCCTAAGCTGAATGACAGGCAACATTAAATTTAAAAAATTATTATTCCAAATTTTACTTATAACGAGTACGATTATTATTTTTTTAATTACAAAAAATTGATTTTTTATATTCTGCCCTACAACATATTGAAAGAATTTGTTAAATATTGAATGGTGATGGTCTGCTTGATTTGTCCTCGAAAATGCTCCATAATATTCATAGATGTTGGCAAAGTTCTTTCGGTATGTTAAGAATCTTCGTAGAATGTTTTATACGAGGATAATTATAATAGAAGGTTTGAGGAATCGATCAGAATTACTCTCAAAACTTGTCCATAAAGCTCACTATACATGTATATGAGTATTTTAAAGTGGTTGGTATAAGGCTAGGAGGAGAATTCGAAGATATTCGCGATGGTGAAACTAATCGAGCACGGCGGGCAGTTTGATCTTTCGAGAGTCAGAGGTGAATTGCCTTCAAAGTTCCTGAACCTCGAAGTTTTCCATCAAAGGGAATATTAACTTTTCCTCATTTGCTGAGAAAATTTAGTGCTGCAAGATTGCGTATTATTTCCAATTTTATTTCCAATTTGTTTCGCTCTTGAGAATATTTTTTCACTATTCAAAAATTTAAAAACAAAATATTAAAAAAAGTGGTAAATTAATTTTTACACAGATCCACTTTTTTCTTAAAAAAAAAAACTTTTGCCATGTCTCAAATTTTTCAATTACCGACATAATTAATTAAATTTTTAATGAATAATTTCTTTATTTTTGCAATGAAATAAAAAAAATTATCATAAAAATGATAAATCAAGCTCGATGATTAATTTTTAACTCGGCCAAATAAATATCACTTAAAGGAAATATATTCATTTTTCATGTGTCGTTAATTCTTTTAGGCGGTGATTGAGTTACGTCGTGAGGAAGATGAGAGGCGGCCAGCTTGGGCTTCTCCTCTGGAAGAATTACATAGTCCGGAAACGTCGACCGGTAAGTTCAACCCAGAGAGTAAAATCTATATATGAACATAGCTACGTTCATATATAGATTTTACTCTATAGGTATAGGTAGTAAATGCATAAAGGCATATATATAGCTGGTGTATGTGTCGTCACAGATTTACATATTTTTCTTTTTTTCCTTCCTTCTCACCTTTTTTCTCTTTCGCGATTCCGACCACGTGTCGAGAAAGAACAGTCGCTAATTGATGACTATTTGAGTAACGAGCTGCTTCACGATACATGGGCTGAAAAAGATTCTCACATACTCGCAATTTCACTCTCTCGTTCTATTGTTTTTATCTCTCTCTCTCTCTCTCTCTCTCTCTCTCTCTCTTTCTTTCCCTCTTTCTCTCCATCTTCGCATTTTTATTCCTCTCGTATTAATTTTTTTCTTCTATCTAATTATGCATGCATACGTGTATCTTACGTAGCGTCCTTTAATAATTGTACATTGAGCAACAACAACAGTAAATAAAATGACTTGATCCTAGAAACCGAGAAAAAAATGATTATACATTTTTTTTTTTTAATGATTAAATATTATCGTGTTATTAGACATGTAGTAATGATTACAATTATGCTTGTGTGTCAGCGAGTGAGAGGTGAAGATGCAGAAAAATATATAATTTAATTTCCCAAGAATTTTCTTCCTTCGAAAATCCTTGAAATTGTAATAATTTATAAATTATTGCAAATGTACTTTCTTTTTACTCATTAAAGGAACGAAATTTATTTGATTTGAATTTTATCTCTGTTTAAAAAAAAAACAAAAAATTGTTACAATTGATTAGGAAATTGTGTAAAAAATAAAATTAACAAAATCATTAAAAAAAATTTGTTTCACAACAAATAATGTTACAGCTTATTGCAACTCTACAAAAAAAAAACGAGAAGGTCTCAAGCCTATTAATAATCAGCCCAGAATACAATTAACGTATTTTAGTAAAATTAAATCTGGCAGAAAATACGCCGGAAATGACTAAATTTATTTTTTGACAGCGTCAGTTTCTTTTTTGTTTGTTTTTTTTTGCCACCAAATAATACGCAGTAGAAAATATTGTTTGTGTTGATGATTTATAAATAAAAATATTGAAAATTAATTTTATTTCTCAGGCTATTCTTGGCTTGGTACTTTTGTGGCCAGTCGCTGTATTTTTGTTGCTGTACACTGTACGTGACAATGTCGAACCCGAGTACAATCCAACATGCCAATTTCCTTCGAGGCTCATGCCCCACGATGGATTGTTGCCATTCGTTCAGAGCTACATATGCAGCATTGGAAATACTTGCGAGTCACTCGACGAGTACGAGGAGGTGCCCACGTACAAAAACTCCACGTGAGTCCTTTATCCTTCACGAGCTGTGTATTACTCGCAAAACAAGATCGTGCACCTTGCGCACATTTTTTGTCTTTTTTTTTTTTTTTTTTATCACACCGAGAAGACGATGCACAGCTGCTGCAAGTAAAACATGACAATTTGCCACACGACCCTTTTTCTTTTTCCTGTTAATTTTTTTTTTTCTCCATTTTTTTGTTCGTTTGTTTCTTCGACTCGTCAGCCTTGGACCGCTTATGATGGAGTTGCAACCGGTACTGATGAACGATACGATACTAACGGCTGTGAAAACATTGCCGAAGAGCATAAAACTGTTGAAATCAATGGCTCAAATTCTCACGAGACCGGAAATTAAAAAATTATTTGGTAATAATTGTTAATAATAATTAATCTTTCATTGATTATATAGGGAATCTAAAAAAATAAAAATAATAGTTTTCGTCAATCTAATTTTTTTTTTTGTCAATGATTTAATGATTTTTGGTACGATTTTGGTTTTTTTTTAATACGATACGATTTTGGTTTTTTTTTAATACGATACGATTTTGATACGATACTAACGGCCGTGAAAACATTGCCGAAGAGTATCAAACTGTTGAAATCAATGGCTCAAATTCTCACGAGACCGGAAATTAAAAAATTATTTGGTAATAATTGTTAATAATAATTAATCTTTCATTGATTATATAGGGAATCTAAAAAAATAAAAATAATAGTTTTCGTCAATCTAATTTTTTTTTTTGTCAATGATTTAATGATTTTTCGTACGATTTTGGTTTTTTTTTAATACGATACGATTTTTTATACGATACTAATGGCCGTGAAAATATTGCCGAAGAGTATCAAACTGTTGAAATCGAAGGCTCAAATCTCACGAGACCGGAAATTAAAAAATTATTTGGTAATAATTGTTAATAATAATTAATCTTTCATTGATTATATACGAAATCCAAAAAAAAATTGTTTTCGTCAATCTAATTTTTTTTTTTGTCAATGATTTAATGATTTTTAATGATTAACGGCCGTGAAAATATTGCCGAAGAGTATCAAACTGTTGAAATCAAAGGCTCAAATCTCACGAGACCGGAAATTAAAAAATTATTTGGTAATAATTGATAATAATAATTAATCTTTCATTGATTATATACGAAATCCAAAAAAAAATTGTTTTCGTTAATTTAATTTTATTTGTTAATGATTTAATGATTTTTTGCACCATTTTGTTTTTTTTTTAATAAAAAAAAAAATAACAGACAGGGGTATACGTCTTGGCGATTTGTTCAACAATCACGAAATTATTAAGGGGGTTTTGAGGGCACATTTGCCAAAAGCAGAACCAGCCTTGATTGACGGTCTTCTCAATGCATCGATAAAACTCTATTACGTAAGTTAATAGAAAAGAAAAACATATTTTATTTTTCAACGATTTATCCCTCGTCATGTTCAATGATTAATAATTTTTTCAGCTCATTGAGACCTTTGGCTCTTCAAACCTCGATGGTATTATTTGTTCACCGGAGAGTTTGAAAAAATATCTGATACTCGAGAACGAGGATGATCTTTTCGAGATATCGCGAATTCTTTGCAATATCGAATCCAGCAAAATTCCTGATATTCTCGAGCATTTAACGAGACATTTGGATTTTGCTGGACTTTTGGAAATGGTCAGTCGTGCTATGGCGAAATTTCGCGAATACGACTTCATCGATGATCTTATCAGGGCAATTAATACCGTGTTGGATTTAAATACGGTCAAGAAATATGTTCCTGAAGAATTGAAACTTCAAGAATGGTTACCGAAGGTCGTTGCACTTTTCAGGGACGTGAATCTCAAGGAAATCGATCTCACCCTGTGAGTCTTGCTTCAAACCACAAAAATCATGCATATATATATATATATATATATATATATATATATATATATGTATGTATAAATATAAATATATATGTTTCCATGTAGCACAGTATGTATGGGACACTCCAGGCAAAAATTTACAGGGCCAAGGATGAATATAACACTTTTATTTTTCTCCATTTTAATAAACGATTTGAACGTTCAATTCAAAACCATTGAAAATTATGAATAATTATTTTGCCATAAAAATAGCGTGAGCCCTGTCAATTAGGACTGGAATTCTTTCTAAATATTGCTGCCTAAATTGCCTCTAGTGTGCTAAAAACAAGCATGAATAATTATGTTGCCATAAAATCATTCGTTCGCTTTGAAATAAAGAAAATTTCGTATCAAAAGAATTTAAATATTTTTATAGCAATAAACTGATTTTATAAATATGAAAGAAAGAGAAGCAAAAATAAAAATAGCGTGAGCCCTGTCAATTAGGACTGGAATTTTTTGTAAATATTCTTGCGTCATTGAGTAATTACTCATCAGCTGCCTAAGTTGCCTCTAGTGTGCTAAAAACAAGCATGAATAATTATTTTGCCATAAAATCATTCGTTCGCTTTGAAATAAAGAAAATTTCGTATCAAAAGAATTTAAATATTTTTGTAGCAATAAACTGATTTTATTAAATATGAAAGAAAGAGAAGCAAAAATAAAAATAGCGTGAGCCCTGTAAATTAGGACTGGAATTTTTTCTAAATATTCTTGCTTCATTGAGTAATTATTCATCAGCTGCCTAAATTGCCTCTGGTGTGCTAAAAACGAGCATGAATAATTATTTTGCCATAAAATCATTCGTTCGCTTTGAAATAAAGAAAATTTCGTATCAAAAGAATTTAAATATTTTTATAGCAATAAACTGGTTTTATTAAATATGAAAGAAAGAGAAGCAAAAATAAAAATAGCATGAGCCCTGTAAATTTGGACTGGAATTCTTTCTAAATATTCTTGCGTCATTGAGTAATTACTCATCAGCTGCCTAAGTTGCCTCTAGTGTGCTAAAAACAAGCATGAATAATTATTTTGCCATAAAATCATTCGTTCGCTTTGAAATAAAGAAAATTTCGTATCAAAAGAATTTAAATATTTTTGTAGCAATAAACTGATTTTATAAATATGAAAGAAAGAGAAGCAAAAATAAAAATAGCGTGAGCCCTGTAAATTAGGACTGGAATTTTTTCTAAATATTCTTGCTTCATTGAGTAATTATTCATCAGCTGCCTAAATTGCCTCTGGTGTGCTAAAAACGAGCATGAATAATTATTTTGCCATAAAATCATTCGTTCGCTTTGAAATAAAGAAAATTTCGTATCAAAAGAATTTAAATATTTTTATAGCAATAAACTGATTTTATAAATATGAAAGAAAGAGAAGCAAAAATAAAAATAGCGTGAGCCCTGTCAATTAGGACTGGAATTTTTTGTAAATATTCTTGCGTCATTGAGTAATTACTCATCAGCTGCCTAAGTTGCCTCTAGTGTGCTAAAAACAAGCATGAATAATTATTTTGCCATAAAATCATTCGTTCGCTTTGAAATAAAGAAAATTTCGTATCAAAAGAATTTAAATATTTTTGTAGCAATAAACTGATTTTATAAATATGAAAGAAAGAGAAGCAAAAATAAAAATAGCGTGAGCCCTGTAAATTAGGACTGGAATTTTTTCTAAATATTCTTGCTTCATTGAGTAATTATTCATCAGCTGCCTAAATTGCCTCTGGTGTGCTAAAAACGAGCATGAATAATTATTTTGCCATAAAATCATTCGTTCGCTTTGAAATAAAGAAAATTTCGTATCAAAAGAATTTAAATATTTTTATAGCAATAAACTGATTTTATAAATATGAAAGAAAGAGAAGCAAAAATAAAAATAGCGTGAGCCCTGTCAATTAGGACTGGAATTTTTTGTAAATATTCTTGCGTCATTGAGTAATTACTCATCAGCTGCCTAAGTTGCCTCTAGTGTGCTAAAAACAAGCATGAATAATTATTTTGCCATAAAATCATTCGTTCGCTTTGAAATAAAGAAAATTTCGTATCAAAAGAATTTAAATATTTTTGTAGCAATAAACTGATTTTATTAAATATGAAAGAAAGAGAAGCAAAAATAAAAATAGCGTGAGCCCTGTAAATTAGGACTGGAATTTTTTGTAAATATTCTTGCGTCATTGAGTAATTACTCATCAGCTGCCTCTAGTTCTAGCCTCTAGCCTCTTATTGCCTCTAGTGTGTTAAAAACGGGCATATATCATACGTAATAATATTGGCACGCCTCTGGCTCATAGACAATGCAGATTTATCTTGATCTCCCTGAGAAAATCCCCACATGGCCGATTTGTAGTCCTACAATCTGACTCTTCAACCACAACGAGAAAAAATTCAAGGCTCGAGTTTTCAGTTTTCCATCAAGAATTAAATCATTTTGTTTGAATTGAACTTTATATTTCTTGAAAAATTATTTTTTATTTTATATAAAATTATTATTTATTTATTAATTTATCATATTTTTAGAATAAATAAAACGATTGATCAACTCGAACCGATTTTCACTTTCGATCGCGATTGGTCGATCGTTCGTCATGGTCTATTGAAATTAAATTCCCTTCTCGGAATGATCGAGGAACTCGTTGTGAAAAAAAAACCCGGAAAAATAGCCACGAGTACTTGGGAATTGACGAAAAGTTTGGGCGATGATATGAGCAATATTTCTTCACGTTTGCACGATTACGATGACATTACGAAAATTTTGGACACCGCGTATGTCGTTCTAAGTGACGGCGTTAAACTGACCAACAAGATTATTGATCAACATGAAGATCATTTGATGATGTAAGATTTTTTTTTTTAAAGGATAGAAACAGTCAATTGTAAAATCGAAAAAGATCGATCGAAAAAAAATATTTTCGTGATTTTAGTGCTACTGAAGTTTTGGATGGTCTGAGAGATTTCTTTCCGCAGAATATAATGAACACACTGACGTACGTTGTCTCGATGACCGAGAATATTGTACGAATAACTCATCACGTTGCAATTATTCACGAAGAAATAGCCGAGAGACTGTTCAACGTTTCTTTGAGAAATGTGGAAGTTGTAAAAAAAATTTTAACGACTGTAGAACCTGAAGCTTATCGAACTGTCTTACGGTCGATTTCCCGATTGAATTTTACCGAGGTGAGGCAAATTTTTTTATTTACAAATAAAAATAAATTGACAAGTTAATTTTTTTGTCAATGAATTTAATTAATTTTTATCATTATTTCACAAAAAAAAATAATTATATGCGCGGAATAATAATTATTTTTGTCATTATTATATTTTTCATTCAGAGACTTGTGGATAATCTGAGAAGGAAAAAACCGGAAGTGTTGCTCTGTCAGGAGGAAGTTCTCAGTGAAATATTTCAAGGATACAAAGATTTTAATGGGAAATCATCATCAGTTCGTGAATTATTTTGCAGCGAATCAGGAAAAAAATTTATCGCTGAAATTTATGAAATTTTTGAATTTGATAAGTTTAGAAAAAATGTACGAATATAATATATTTTTATAATATTAAAATTTATGAAAAAAAAAAATCATAATTATTTATTATTATTGAGCAGCACGAATAATGATTTTTTTTTTGACAGGTTGATGATACACTTGGGACTTTTATCAGTATGGCACTGGGTCAGCCGGTTAGAATTGAAAGATCCAATTTAACTTCGGCCATTACGAGTGTCAAAAATCTTGTGATTTATCTCGAAAAAGTTTCTACGAAGAAGCCAGACTGGAATATTTTCGAATCACCCGAAAAGTGGAAGGAAGTTTTCAAAGATACGCGTATACAGGCGAGAATCGATGTGTAAGAAATTTGGAATAATCAATTAATTGAATTTGAATTTTAAGTTTTAATTTTATCAATAATTTAATGAAATATTTAATTATAATTATGATTATTTTCAGACTTGGAATTCATTTGAGTATAGCCAAAGTCTTAGGATCGAGAAGTATCTCTTATCTGACGATCAAACCGGATCTCGAGCATATGGATTTTATTGCTGACATGATTCTTCTGGATCTTCGGGAACATCCGACCAGCTGGATCGGCCAAGTTCGCGAACACGAATCTGAGCTTGTTGAATCATTTTACATGACCGTAGCTGATCGAAAAAAGGTTTGATAATCAATTAAAAAAAATATATATAAAAATAATAAAAAAATATATTAAATTTAATATTTAACGATTAATTGTAAATTAACAAATTTAAATATTTTCTTCATTTTATTTTAGATCCTAAAGATTCTAGAATACGCGAATTTCACTCGTTCCTACTGCACTGAAAATAATCCACCGGAACTCGTGAATTATCCTTCGCGATCAAACGCGACGTTGCTCAAAGATCTCGTCTGTCGTTTAGCAAAATCGGTTCAGTCGAATTTGCAATTTAACAGAACTGAATTTGAGGCCCAGGAAACAATGATCAGGGAGAGGGGCCCTTTCAATTGGACCGCTTTTAACAACAAAACATTGGAGATTTACAAGTACATCGAGACTCTATTGCCACAGATTGACGAGAATTACGATGAGAATCGTTTGATCGAGTTAAAAAATAAATTCGCTGAGTCATGGACGAAAAATATTACCGTACGAGATGCCTGGGAAATTAGGTAATTGATAGAAACTCGTTTAAATCAAATCAATCCTTAGACCAATGAAAATTTATTTATTTAATTTCCCAATTTCGATCCACTTAACCCTTTCGCCTTGCCATGTGAAAAACTTGACCTGATCAGTAATTGGGAAGTCGAATTAAATCGAGCGGATACGAGAGACCCATTCTTGTACCGAAAGGGTTAAAATTAGATTGAATCAAATTGCATTAATTATAAATTAAAAATGAAAAATAAATAAAATAAATAACGATGAGATTCATTACGTCCCGATGTATTTTGCAGCGTAGGTTTTCTCTGCAAGCTCTTCGACATCACTGAGAGTCCAATATTCGATGTCCGTTCAAAAACCGACTGGAATGCTCTTTATCCACTTGGGCGAGCCGCGTCAGTGGTCGCTGATACGATCGAGCGTGTCGTGGATCAAATCAAACATGGAAATCATACAATCAAACTCTCCGAAGTCTTCCACGATCTTCCAGAGACGGAAATACTCTTGGACGTTTTTCTCAGAAATTTGTCACCGTTGACATTGGACGTAATCAGCGTGTTAACATCAAAATCACCAGTGAGTTATGTATCAGTGATCAAAGATTACAAATCAAAGGAGACTGCATGGCCATGCGTAAGAAATCAAAGTGTTGGAACGGCGTTGAAACTTCATGAGGGAAGTCGCGAATTTCTTCGTAACATCGAGAGAATTTCTTGCAATCCTGGGGCTCTGATGAGAGAATGGAACGATCACAGTGTCTTCAACATGGTACGAAGCGTTTTTGACAAGGATAACAAAAATGGCGTTGCCTCAATTCCACCATTCAACTGGACACGCGGATACGGAAAATTTCGTGCTCTGCTGAATAAAATTGATTCTTTGATCGACTCATCCGATAACATTGCTCTGGCAAATGGTCAACGCATTCTCTTCTCCACCCAAGTTTTCCTACCGGAAATCCGAAAAATCATCGACGACAGCATTCCTGATGTTGAAAAAAAAACAAAAAATATTCTCGACTATGTCGATGAGGAAATCGATAAGAGCGTCAATGCGTTTAGGAGCGATCGAAGTGCAGCAGATTCATGGTCGTTGATTGGTGAAAAACGTACCATCGATGATTTTTTCGTGATTGGGAAATTTTCAGCCAGAGTCATTCATGATTTAATGAGATTTTTTCTCGACGCTATAAATCCAGAGGGAAAAAGTATCAATTTGATAAATCTCATGGGTTTTACAAACAAGAGTGGAGTTTCCGTGATTTATGAGAGATTGCCATATATCGTTGCGATGATCGTTAATGGAATGTCCGATCCTGGCCTGGAAAGTCGAGCCTACAACGAGACAACAGCTCGTAATACTTCAGTCACTTGTTCCGATGTATTTTCGTGGTTTTACGATTACAGAATTGGCCTTACCGTTCAGGAATATCGAATCTTGAAGAATTTCACTTGTGACGGTGATCCAGAAAATTTTAATGCATTTACCGATCTCTATCTCAGTCTGACGACCGTTTGGCGTCAGCCAGTTTCAAAATATCGCCTTTACGCTTTAACTCTCGCCTCGGAAGTCTGGGAATTGTCCGATCGAGCAATCACCATGTCGATAACAGGAGTGAACGTTGAGACGCCATTTTGTCAATCATATTTCGACCATTTTGTCACTACATTGAAAAATTCATTTGCCATAGAACGTCCGACAGTTGTGTTGAATCATTATATGAATTCCACCTGGTGGACTTACAGACTGGCCATTGAGGGTATTTCTGAGGTTCTCGATAATGCTGTGCGTGCACTGAAAGAGGTTAATCCCAAGGACGATGAAGTTCATATCTGGGAATTGGTCGAGAGCGGTGACGTAAGGCAATTGTTGAAAATTTTTGAAGCTCATCCGATCGAAACGATTGCACTTGCTGCCACTCTGGCTAATCTTAATTCCACCATGAATTCTATATCAGGTTTGAAAGATCTGCGTCATTATATGTGCAATGATCATTTTGGGACGAGCTACTGGAAGCTGGAGAACAGAATTCATTTTCTCGAACGTGTTTGCACCTTTGATGCTCATCAGCTATTGAGAACAGCGACGAGTGACGAATTTTACGAGGCTGTTGTCAACAAATCACCGACATTGCGAAGAATCGAACCACTCTCGAGGACCCTCACAAAGTTTCTCGACAAAATCACGAATCTTCGAAGTACATCGGGACAACAGAAGCAACTCGTTTCGAACATGCTCAACGCGACGACGTGGATTTCAATGCCCGAAGATACCAGGGAACTCGTGCGAGAGGCTGAGAAGTCATGGGCTCACAAAATGGCCGCCGCGTGGCGCGAACAAAATGGCGGATCAGCGCTGGAACAGGAAAAAACGGCGGATCGCTTGATGATGCTGATGCAATTGGAGGAGGTTATTGGATTTTTGCTCGATATTTCTGGAGGTGGTGATATTTGGACCAAATGGAAAATGAACCATGAGAATCCAAGATCAAGAGCGATATTCTCGCTTATCGAGGATTTGCCAAATTTGGCCGTAACTTTCGTCGATACGTTCGTAACTTCGGAGAGAATTGTCGATTTCGTGGATAAATTTCTCGCGGGCCGTGTAAACGGTTGTGACATTGATAAATATCTCATACCCCCTACTTACATAAGACGAAAGGGTTTTTTGGCTGGGATTGAAAATTTTTGTCAAAAATTCATCCGAGACAATACGACAATCAGTTATGAGGATTTGCTGCCTGGACAATTTTATCTCAAAAAGGTCAATTCCATTTTGAAAAAGCAGGCGAAGAATTCCAGGATAGGATTAAACGATAATTCACTCAGCACGATAAACGAAACTCAAATTTTTCGAGAAATCGAGAAGATCGAAACGAGTCTCGTTCGACTGCTGAGCGAAGGCCCGAAACCCGTTAAAGTCCCAAATTGGTGGATTACTTTCGAGGATGGTACTTGGCTCGATTTTTCCAAGCAATACAGAAGCAAAGATGTCAAACCTCTGACACACTATATTATCACGAAAATTGCAAAACTTCTCAACAACGTAATGGACTCTTCGAAATTGGAAAAAAATTGCACCTGGTGCAATAGTTTTCCCGTGCAGATTCTTAATTCTCAATTATCTCATCATGAGATTTATTCGAATCTCTTGTGTGACATAAATCGATTAAATTATTCGAGGGTACAAGAGATAATTGATCGTGAATTATACTGGAATAAGACGATAAATATGATCAAGGGTTACGAATATTTGAGCAAACGAAACGATCTTGGGACGTTTGTCTCATCCGTTAAAGATGCTGTTCAATATATCGCTGACATGATCATTGACTACGAGAATCCTACGAATGGAAAAAATCTCACTGAATGTCTCCTGAAAGCGGTGGGAGCTTCAAAGAATTCCGGAACTGGATTGTACATCAAAATCCTCATTGGAATTGTCGATTCGCTTCAGCGCAATATTCACATTCTCGACACTTCAAAGACTCACCAGACACTCTCAAATCTCACTAGAATGGCTGAGCTTTTTGTGCCAATATGGCGACCACTTAGAGAAGTTACGAAAAAATCAGAGCTCGAGAGGATCGAAAAGATTCTTCCAAACGCGAGTATCGATGTAAATTTTTTGTTGAGCCAAAAGCACGATTCTCCATGCTTGAATCGCGAAGATTGCATCAAGCCTGAAATTCTTCAAGCTTTTTTGAGCTCGAAGAGAGCCAAAAAATTGTTGCGTTACGACGCCAAAGCCTCCAAGTATCCTTCAATTTCGAGTATCGCCAATTTAATCGCTGAGAGTCTCGATCTTAACGAGATCGATGGCAAAATCGGTAAATGGCGAAGGGAGGCTTCGTGGAATTTTTCATGGCTTCGTGAAATTTTGAAGCACGTTAGCCTCATTCTCGAAGAGGGCGGAAGTCTCTTGGACATTGCGGCAAAAATTGATTTTCACGATGTCTCCAACGTTTTGGGCGTTCCCGATGTAGCGGAAGGTGTGATAAATCTTTTGAAGGAAAAAAAAATCGACAAGCTTTTCGAGGCTTTGAAGGAGATCGTCGACGATGTCGAGCCTTTCATCAAGGACGATGAAATCAGACATGACCTTCGGGCAATCGTCGAGACCTTCGAGAGCATGGAAATATTCAAAAATCTTGGTCTTCTCGATCTCAAATACGTAGTATCCGATATGTTTGTCGATTTTAACACACTGAGACGTTTTCTCGTTGAGAAAATTGAGATTTCCGAGGATATCGCGAGTAAATTGAGCGATGGAAAGATCGACATGCTCTCGGTTTTTATGAAAGAACGTCGTGCCATTAGTCTAAAAGACACAGTTTGCTCACCAAAAAATCTTAAAGACATGTTGAGCTTTGAATCGAGTGAAACTAGTGCCGAAGACGTCAGCAGTGCCCTCTGCCGTCTGGACGATTCCGCAACGCAAAATGTTACGATAGAACTCATCAAGAATCTCAATTTCGAGTACATTTTCACAAATCTGATGAGTGCAAATGTCAAGAATATTTTAAAAAATGCAAATCTCACAGAAATCGAGGGTCAAGAGGTTTTTGACAGTATTGGCGTCGCAGCTGAATTGGTCCCATTTTTCAAGGACAAACTATCGTCAGGATTTTCGAACGAACGTGGCTCGGACGATGCCGAGGAAAACGGGGAAAAGATATCGAGTGGAAAATTTCTTCAGGATGCGAGTAAAATGATGTGTGGCAAAGCATTGATAAGTGACAGCGGTCAATTTTACAAGGTCATTAGCAGCATCGAGGACAATAAAAAGTCTTTCGATCAGCGTGAATTGGATTCTTTGCCAACAGATTTTTGTCGAGAAACGTACAAGAGTGTGTTGAGCACAAGCGGTGGAAAGATCGTCTGGTCTTACGTTAAACCATTGCTCAGAGGTCGTATTCTCTACGCACCAAACACAACGGCCATTCAAAGGGTCATGACCTTTGCCAATGAGACATTCAACCAGATGGAGAAATTTGGTCATTTGATTAATGGCTTTGAGAAGACTCTTCGATCATTGGCGAGTCTCTCAGAAATGAGCGACAGTCTCAAAGACCTCAAGGACATAATGGCGTCCAAGGTTATGAAAATTGCAATCAAATCAATGACTGGAGGAAATTTGGAGGGCGATTTTTCAGATTTTGATCTCGGTGACGTTGCCTGGAGACTGAAAAAATCAACTCGTTTGATCAATATGGTCGGAATGCTCAATGATTTTATGAAATGTGTTCTCGTTAATCGCGTTGAGGGCTTTTCCACTGAGACGGAGCTGGAAAATGCCGCTAAAAATCTTACCGATACGAATGAATTTTTGGCCGGAGTCGTTTTTATCGAGACTCCCAACGATCGTCAAAGATCGAAGAGATCGTTGAGCAACGAACTTCCTGATGATGTCGTTTATAAAATACGAATGGACGTTGATTATGTGCCATCGACCAAGCGCCTCAAGAGCCAATTTTGGCTACCCGGGCCCGAAGACAGTTTTGTCGAGGATCTTCGATATTTGAGGGGATTTATACAATTGCAAGACTCGATTGATCGAGCCATCGTTAGGGAAAAATCGGGAAGGACACAAAATTGGAAAACTGTGACGCAACAAATGCCATATCCTTGCTGGAAACGCACTCCGTGAGAATAAATATTTTTTTTTTTACTATAGACAAAATTTATCAAAAAAACGTTTTTTGATTTATTATTATTATTTATATTTTCAAAATGCAGATTTATAACGACTCTGTACGAGTCCCAGGGTGTCCAAGTTTGCTTCTTCTTTGCTCTGATGATGTGCGTTGGATCTGCAGTGCGTTATATCGTTTGGGAAAGAGAATCACAAAATTCAATGGTGATGAGCGTTATGGGCTTGAAACCTTGGCGAAATACAGTCGCTTGGTTCATCACGACATACATTGAATTAACGATAGTCATGATATCGATTTGCATTATTTTGATCGCCGGAAAAATTTTGCCAAGCTCGGATCCTCTGCTCGTTTTTTTATTGCTTATTGATTACGTATTCGCGATTGTAACTTTTTGGTGAGTCTTTTTAGCATATTTTTGTGTCTTCAATTGTCCTTTTTTCTTTAAGGATTTACCGATTTTGTGAGAATTATTATTAATATTTGTTTTTTTTTTCTCGTAGTTATATGATCTCCACAATGTTCAGCTCCGCCAGTCTGGCTGCTGTTTCGACCGTCGTAATGTTTTTGCTAACTTACATGCCATACATTATTGTGATAGCAATGGAAGCGAGCATGAGTTTTGGCTGGAAGATTCTAATCGTGAGTAAAATTTATCATTCAATCATTTTCGATTTTTAGTTCTATAATTGTTTGAATGAAATTTAAAAATCAAAGATCTTGAATAATATGTTATCTTGTCAATTGGAATCTTATCGATAATTGATAAAATGGGACAAATTATTTAATCGTTTATTCAACTGTCATTAATTCGATAAAAATAATATATTTTCTACAGTGTTGGAGTATGTCGACCAGTTTTTCATACGGTTGTTTGTACACCGTGAGACGAGAAGTTTATTGTGTCAATTGGACTCTTATCGATAATTGATAAAATGGGACAAATTATTTAATCGCTTATTCAACTGTCGATAAAAATTCGATAAAAATAATATATTTTCGATAAAAATAATATATTTTCGATAAAAATAATATATTTTCGATAAAAATAATATATTGTCGATTCGATAAAAATAATATATTTTCTACAGTGTTTGAGTATGTCGACCAGTTTTTCATACGGTTGCTTGTACACTGTGAGACGAGAAGTTCAGGGCACAGGAATGACCTGGGACAAAATGTGGGAGGAATCGAGTCCTGGTGATCCAATGTCATTGGGTCTTGTTCTCATTATGATAGCACTCGATGGCTTTTTCTATGCTCTCATCGGCTATTTCGTTGCAAGATACACCAACTCGGGTAAGAAGAAAATTAATCACAGAGTAGAAATTTTTTATTTTCTTCTCAATCTCTTATCATTATTTTGCGACCTGAATGACTAAATATTTTCCTATCATTTTCCATAACTTTCGATCGTCTTGGTGGAGGTTTTTTTTTTTTTTTGTTAACGTGATATTCTCCAGCATCATTCGTGGATATTGAAATGCTCTTAATCTGTGTTTTTATGTACGAGACTAATTTTTTATTTATGAACATTATAACTGTACCTTATTATTATATAAATAATAATAATAATAACAATAATAATGTGGAATACGAAATGTACAATATATTTTATGTTGTACATTCTGCAAATTTATTTATATAATTTTGTGGTGAAAATTGACTCAACGATGTCATTAATGAATGATCCTGAAGGGATGAAAAATTTTTATGGACAAAAGAAAAATAAATAAAAATTTTTAGGCCGAGATTTTCGGGGTTTGAGATCCCGTAGCTTGTGGTGGGCCGACACCCGTTCTCTCTACGGACGGCCCAGCTACCTTGCCTTCGTCAACAGCCTATATTTCACTAATGACGTACTGCACCCTTCGGCCACTTACCAAGGTATCACAAGGTCTTGCATGATTTTCCATATTCTCGGTCTGTGTGACTCCATTAAAAAACAAAAATCTGTTCATTTTATTCATTGGCTTTTGTCTATGTCATCTCGTAGGAATGAGTAATAAAAAATGTGTTTTTTTTTTTTTTTTTAAATGCACTCACGAATAATTTACATAAACTCTTTTCTGTTTGTGTCTAATTGTCATGTTCGTACATTTCTTCCTCATTCTCATTCCATTAAAACAACAAAAAAAACAATAAGTGTTTTCAAAATTCATTATAAAAATTGACAATTTTTCGTATATTTTTACGTAAAAACGTTTGGATAATTTTTTTAAAAATGATTTTTTCCCAAACCGATACGAGGACAGACGAGGACAGTGATCCTGGCAGTATGATCGTCAATGAGAAACAGATTGGCGTTAGATTTGAGGCTGTGAGAAAAATTTTTAAGACCGAAAAAGCTGATATTGTGGCTGTTGATGATTTTACGTTGAAACTTTGCGAGGGTGAGGTGACGAGTTTGCTTGGAAGAAATGGAGCTGGAAAAACGACCATCATGTATGTGTCGATCAATTTTTATTCCCAAAAAGTGACTAATATGATTTAAAAAAAATTTCACCTTTATTGAATTTATATATATATATATATTTTTTTTTTTAAATTAAGAAAAATGTTAACGGGTATGATGGCACCTACGAGTGGCGAAATATTCTTGAATGGTGACGAGGGTACGAAACCGGATATTGGCGTGTGTCCACAGGACAACGTTCTCATTGATACTTTAACTCCTCGTGAACACATGATTTTTTATGCGAGACTGAAAAGACCAACGGACGATGAGGCGATGGTGAAAAATGTCGATGCGTGAGTATCAAAAAAAAAAAACCAAAAGCTATTAGTAATTTTTTTTAGTCCATCTATAGTACGAAATTGTACAGTAAAACGATAAAAAATTAATTATATCGATCAACTGATTTGTTGTGTGAAATTTTGTTTGTCTATTTACAAATTTTACAAGCAACGAGACCACGAGAATATTTTTTATCGGTAAAAAAAAAAAGAAAAAAAAAATGTTAGATGGTTTAATATCCGTAAATTTCGCATCTCCTTAGAATGCATGAAATTTTCTTTGTCTATTTTGAAATTTTAGAAGCAACGAGACTACGAGAATATTTTTTATCGGTAAAAAAAAAAGAAAAAAAAAAAAATGTTCTCTCAGAGGATTTAATATCCGTAAATTTCGCATCTCCTTAGAATGCATGAAATTTTCTTTGTCTATTTTGAAATTTTAGAAGCAACGAGACTACGAAAATATTTTTTATCGGTAAAAAAAAAAGAAAAAAAAAAATGTCATCTCAGAGAGTTTAATATCCGTAAATTTCGCATCTCCTTAGAATGCGTGAAACTTTGTTTGTCTATTTTCAAATTTTACAAGCAACGAGACTACGAGAATATTTTTTATCGGTAAAAAAAAAAGAAAAAAAAAAAATGTCATCTCAGAGAGTTTAATATCCGTAAATTTCGCATCTCCTTAGAATGCTGGCTTCTCTAGAACTCGGTAGACAGGAACACGAGCCAGTTTACCGTTTGTCTGGTGGTACGAAACGTCGCCTTTGCGTTGCTCTCGCATTTCTCGGTTCGCCAAAATTGGTGATTCTCGACGAGCCTGGTGCAGGTGTCGATCCAGCAGCTCGTCGTAGAATTTGGCGTCTGATCGATCAGCATCGAGTCGACAGAACCATTTTATTATCGACCCATCACCTCGACGAGGCTGACATGCTGAGCGATACGGTCGTAGTGATGCATCGTGGAAAAATACTTTGCACTGGCTCACCCCTAAGTCTAAAAATCACTTACGGCCATGGTTATTGGCTTCACGTGGAATTTCCAATTGCCCATAATCGCGATACTTGTCTCGATCGTAAGAGCTTGGAAAATCTTCGTTCAATGGTAGAAAATATCGTGCCGATTGCCACGATTAATGAGACTTCCTCCACTGAACTGATCATCACTCTACCCTTTCATGGAAAACATGGAGAGGCGAGCGAGTGAGTTTTATTATTATTATTATTTTTTATACTGATTAAACAAAAATAAAAATTATATTGGAAGAAAAATGGATTTATTTGATCAAAATAAATATTATCCGAAGGAAAAATAATTTATTCGATTGAAATAAATATTATCCGAAGGAAAAATAATTTATTCGATTGAAATAAATATTATCCAAAGGGAAAATAATTTATTTGAATGAAACAAATATTAGGGGATACGAATAATATTTTTTCGAATTAAATATGATTTGTTTGATTGAATTTTTTTTTTTTTCTCTCGTAATAAATTCTTTTACATATCAAATAAATCTGTTTTCTTGACCCCGGTGCATTTTATGAAGAAAAAAATCGGGGCTTGAAGTTAATAATTTAGTTTTAACATCGTTCCGCAGTATCTCAGCAGCTGCTAAAGTCCTCGAGGACAATAAAAAGGCCTTGGGCTTTTCTCACATTTCCCTGGAGTGCGACTCGCTGGAGAGGGTTTTTCTCGATCTTTGTGAGCGAGCGGACACGGGCAATGCCGTGAGAGTTAGCATGGACAGTGTTGCGAGCGTTGGTTGTATAGGTAAAATTAATTTTTATTCTCGTAAAATTGAGATTTTTCCATTTTTTTGGTTTTTTTTTTAAATTACATTCATGAAAATATTTTTTTTTTCACCTTCGAATGAAATTATTGAGTTGCTACGAGATATTTTATTTGATTAACATCAAGAGAAAATAAAATTCCATTTTTTTTCGCCGATACTGAAAAAATATGGAAAAAAAATTCCGCATGGAAAAATTCTAAAAAAAATTTTTTTTATGCTTTTCGTCAAAATTAAAAAAAAATATATATATATATATATCGATGTATATTTTTAGGCTTCACTGTACCAACGGAGGACGTGGATTTGATGATTGGCGAGTCACCACCAAATCCAAAGCCTCTGAGACAGGTCAGAGCTTTGCTGAAAAAAAGATTGTGGCATTTCACGAGAGACTGGAGATCACCATTGGCCACTCTGATCCTTCCTACGATGTTCGTTGCAGTCGCCATGGGTTTTTCCCTCATAAGACCACCCTCTGGGGACGAGCCACCTCTCGATCTCAATCCGAAGCTTTACGATGCTCATCCGACCTACTTTTACAGGTAAAAAAAAATGATTAAAGAAAAAAAATATATATATATATATATATCGAAAAAAACGATTTTTTTTAGTGATTAAATTTTTATAAAATTTAGAAAAAAATAATATTTTTGACATTTTCGTGCACAGTATTGACAATGGAAGCGATAATTTTCTTCAAAACGTGTACGCACAATTGCACGATCGCTT
Source organism: Dyspetes luteomarginatus (assembly GCA_963669185.1). Lineage (NCBI taxonomy): Eukaryota > Metazoa > Arthropoda > Insecta > Hymenoptera > Ichneumonidae > Dyspetes > Dyspetes luteomarginatus. The sequence continues at coordinate 29,125,930 of OY769903.1, read as the reverse complement.
TGGTCGCGATTACGTGAGTGAAGGGCAAATTTATTCAAACGTGAGTATATGGGGATGACGTATAAATTTTTCGAAAAATCACATAAACGACGTGATCCCTATTCCATGGTCAATTTTTATACCATTTGAATTTTTCAGGACACGGGAATCTGCGAGTGTACGAAGGGTCAACAGATTTGTCATGGCTCGTCCAAGGCAGTCGAGGGACTTTATCAGACCCTACCGGGACGTCCAACCCTCGATTGGATAGTCTCCACGTTTCACGAATATATAGAAAAAAGGTGAGACTGAAAATACTACAAACTCGTTAAATTTGATTTAAATATATATATATATAATTATGAAATAATTTAATATTCAAATTGTTGAAATTTCAATCATTCAACAAAATTGATTGAGTTCAAATAAATCGATATAATTTGTGTGTGTGTGTGTGTTTTTTTTTAAACAAAATTAATTGTGCAATTGATAAATTTGTTAATTTTTCAAAATAAATTCATTTTTAATAAATTCGTAATTGAAATAAAAAGTAAACTAATTTTTGTTCAAGGTACGGAGGCTGGTCGCTGTCTCATGCGAGTGAAGATCCTCTCTTCGTAGTTTGGTACAATAATAAGGGACATCATGCATTACCGGCTTATCTCAACGCCCTTAACGAGGCCATTTTACGAGCCTCGGGAATATCGGGACATGTCACGACGTTGAATCATCCCCTAAAATTATCGAGTGAGCAGCTAAATCGTACAACACTGTGAGTTCTTTAATTAATCAATAAATCAATCAATCTTTGATGAAAAAAATTATTTAATACGATAAAATAAATAAATAAGTAAATAATGAAAAATAATAATATAATTATGATGTAAATGCAATTTAAAGCATAAACGAGAAATTTTTTGTCAGGTGTGCCTCTGCTCACGAAATATACGAGAGACAATTTTTTTTTTAATTTAATTTTTTTTTTTTTCGTCAAGAGAAGCAAAAGTCTGGGGACTCATAATTCGGTGAAAACTCACATTCTAGATGGCATTTCGCACGCAGCAGCGACTTTTCTCTTAGTTCTAATGATTCCCGCGAGTGTCGTTCGGATCGTGAGAAAAGACACCGAGAAGAGCCAAGGAGAAAAAAAAAGAGAAAAATGTGAAAAAAAAAAAAAGAATTGAACGAAGTGGAAAGAAAAGGTCGCAAACCGCACATTTGTGCAGCCTATACGAGACTCTCTTGTGTCTTTTCTCTCGTTCCGGAAGTTCTCATCTAACCCCCGGACATTTTTTTTTGATACAACTCTTTCTCTCTTGCATTGCAATTCGTTAAACTTCAGTTTCCACGAGTTTTTTTTTCTCTCTTTCTCACTCTCCCTTTATTTCGAACTTAATCGCGACTAAAAAAAAATATATATATATACATATAGTGTGCTACACTATCGTACGAAACTTTCTCGTAATTGCTTTTCGAAGTTGTTTCAGGAGAGCAAAGTCTCTGCATTGCTGAGACGAAGTAGAAAAGGAGAGAATAATAAATCGAGCATATATATATGCACGAGGTATTTCAGGCCAAATCGACAGATCCATAAATCTCTGGTTTTCTCCTCTAAAATTTGTAAGGGTGTAATTTTTTTTTGTTGAAAAAATCATCATCAAGTAAGGGCTGTTTAAAGAAAATTATAAAAAATACTGCATACTTTTTGGGGTTGTAACAATCATATAAAAAATTGGGGACCAAATCCCAGAAGGTCACTGATCTGTCGATTTGACCTGGAATGCCCCATGTATATGTTTAATTTATTATTCTCTCTATATATTCGTTTGACTCTCGAACTCGAGCCATGGCATAAAGAACAATTTAATTATCAAAACAGCTGAGTATCGTTGAGCAAAATGGAGAATAAATAAAATCGATCAGACTTTTTTGGTATATAAAATAATTGAAATGCCAAAAGAATAAGAAAAACAAAATCTGCACTATTTTTTAATGTTTGAAGGATTCAAGAATCACGAAATAGGCATCAATGAAATTTAATTTAAACGTAAAACTTGATTTCTATTAAAATAAATTAATAATTCATTTAAAATAAATTTTATTTCACCTTTTCGTTCAATTTTAATAATTTTTTATCTTTTCGATTTTTTTATTTTTTTATTTTTAGATTGCAGCACGTTGCTGATGTGGGTGTAGCTCTCGTACTTTTAATAGCGTTTAGTCTCGTAGCTGCGCAGGGAGCGAAGGAATTGGTGAGGGAAAGATTGTCCGAGGAGAAGAGAATTCTCTATCTCGCTGGAGTACATCCAGTGACGTACTGGACCACGGCCTTAATCTGGGACTTTTTGGTAAGCAAAATTATTTTCTGTCTCTAATATTCTTTATATATTATATAGACATATATTTATACAAAGATATACAAATATACACGTCGTGAAAATTTTCATGATATTCGCCAGCTGGTGAATCTCTTGGATATTTGCCCATCGAGGACGACGATCAAAATTTTTTAATTACGATAAGGCGAATCGTTAAAAAATTATTCTAGCTCTAATTTCGTTCTATGGACGATGAAAAAATTATACGAAGGAAAATACTTCCGGTTGTGGGGTAAAAGATCATAAAAACTGGTAAAAACTGTTTCAAGCCGAGTCAAACTCGAGAAAGATTCAATGGCGAGTTTGCCAAAGAGCCTCTTCTGTCTCTCTCTCCCTCTTAAATGTTAATATATTGAGAAATGTTGGGCAATATGAACCATCAAAATATTTTTGCCTATTAAAATTAAAATGAGTCACGATTTTGTATTTTTACAGCGTTGCATTTTCATGAAAATGTTTTTCTAATCGATCTGGCCCCTATTCACCGATTTTACTCTTTCAATCTTTCTCCCTCTCTATTCTAAATCTTAATATTATATATAAAATAATTTTGGGGAATAGCATTAAAATATTTCTGGCAACAAAAATGACAGCAGGATTAAAAAAAAATGGTCGTCATAAATTTTAATTCGTCATATGATGGATAGAAAAATCCGTGGACCATTTTACCGATCTGGGCCATATTTCCCAACTTTAGTCATTTATCTCTCTCGCTCTCTTCATCGACGATGAAATTGGCCTCGACGATGATCTTCTCGTATCCGTCGCTCTCTTTAATCGGTCGTCGTGATGACCAACAGACAATGTGTCCCATATACCTATATATGTAATTTGGCCAATATATATATATATATATATATATATATATATATATATGATGCACATTGTCTATACATATAGGAGCACGTGAATTGTGGCGAATTGCGCAAGATCCTGAACCAACAACGACGAGATCTTCGTCTCTCTTTCTCTTCTCGATTATTTTCTTTTCTTCTTATTCGTCGTTCGGCAAAATCGTCGATGGCGAAACGCCAGAAACGAAAATCTTGGCAAACCAAGGATCAATCTTTGTGTGCAGTCTCTGGGGACAAATTTCGATGCAGGGAAACGAAAGAGAAGGAGAGAGAGAGAGAGAGAGAAATTGACGTTTCATAAATGATACCATGAGGCTGATAATACCAACCTTATAAAATTCATGAGATTTTTTATTCATTTTATTTTCTTTGTTTTTTTTGTCTTCCAATTTTTCCTCAGGTCTTTCTAGGCTCCATAGTACTCGCTGTGATGGTCTTTGAAATATTTGGTCTCTCGTCTTACGTGGCAAGGGACAACCTCGCTGGAGTCTGCCTCTTGCTCGTTTTATTCGCGTGAGTTTGAATTTCAAAAAATATTTCCATTTTATTCGCATATTCGAGAATGTCGAATTTTTTATTAAAATTTCGAAATCAACGCTCGAGTCTTTTAACAATATATATATTTTTTTTAATATCAATTTTATCCACAAATTATTTATAATCATGATTTTTATTAATAATAATTCCGTCTATTAAATATCTAATTTTTTTTTGGATTAAAATTATTATGTTTGAGCTTAATAAATTTGTAAAGATTGAAAAATTATCGATCGTAAAAATCAATATTGGGAGAAAAAAAATATTGCTCGTATTTTTAAAAATAAAAATGTGTTTATTTTTCATTTCGTTAAAATAGTTGGGCTGCGATACCCTTGACGCATCTGGTCGAAAAGGCTTTCGACGATTCGTCACTCTCGAATATGGTACTTTTTTGTCTCAACACATTTGTCGGTGTCGCGTGTCTCGCGACAATTCTCGTTATCGATATTCTCGGCAAGAGTCAAACGGCAAAAGATACCCGAAATTTTCTTCACCACGCACTCTTGCTCTTTCCTCAATACGCTCTTGGCGATGCTCTCGTCGAGATAACGAAAAACGATATAACTGCCGAATTATTGGGCAAATTTCAAATGGACACTTATAAATCTCCGATTGGCTGGGAACTCCTCGGACTTCATTACGTAATACTTTTCGTCATTGGTATCGTTTTTTACGTCGTTAATTTGACGATTGAGTGCGGCTTGTTGCCCGAATGGTCGAAAAGCAGGTGAGAGAATTTTTTTGCTTGTTAAAATTTTCTTTTTTTTTTTAATTGAAAAAAAAATTTAATGATCATTATGATAATATACAGATGGAATAAAATTGTATTATAATTTTATTCATAATCGAAGAATAATATTTCCTCATTGAAATATATTTTTCCATTACTGATTTTTTATTATTCAAAAATTATCTTCAATTCTTAAAGCATAATTTTCTATCGGTGATTTTTGTTTTTCATGACGAACAAAAATGATTTTTTATTATGAAAATATAATTTTTGATCAATTATGTTTTTTTTTTATCATCAAAAATAATTTTTCGTTAATTTTTTTCGTGGTCAAAAAAAAAATATACATAATTTTTTCTCATCGAATTATCGTCAAAGAATACCGTACGAGAATATTCAAGAGGACGAGGACGTCGTTAGAGAGAGAATTCGAGTGGAGAATGGTGGAAGCAACGACGTGATAAAGGCAGTTCGCTTGCGAAAAGAATACAGAAGCGTTTATGGGAGAAACGTAGCAGTGCAGAATTTGAGCTTTGGCGTCGAACCTGGCAATTGTTTTGGACTTTTGGGTGTCAATGGCGCCGGTAAAAGTTCAACATTTCGAATGTTGACAACGGAAACGCGTCCAACATCAGGCGAGATCGTTTTGAAGGGTCAAGGAATTGGTAAAAGACCACTTTGCAATGGTGAGATCGGTTATTGTCCACAGAGCGATGGTCTCGATGCTTTTCTCACTCCGCATCAGTGTCTGACCGTTCATGGAGAAATTTGTGGCCTCGACGATGTTCCAAGGGTCAGTATTCAATGATTTATAAAAAAAATGAAAAATCATCCTCGAATAAAAAAAAAATAATAATAATAATAAAGTAGTTTTTCAAATAAATCGGATGATTTTTTCAAGGCGGTAGAATCGATTCTCAAACGTTTCGATCTTGTTAAATACGCTCATCGGAGGGTGAGCAGCCTCAGCGGTGGAAACAGGAGAAAATTGTGCGCTGCTATAAGCGTCATGGCTCCGGTTTCGGTTGTTCTTATGGACGAGCCAACGAGGTAATAATTATTAATTATCAATTTATCAATTTATCAATTTATCAATTTATCAATTTATCAATTTATCAATTTATCAATTTATCAATTTATCAATTTATCAATTTATCAATTTATCAATTTATCAATTTATCAATTTATCAATTTATCAATTTATCAATTTATCAATTTATCAATTTATCAATTTATCAATTTATCAATTTATCAATTTACCAATTTACCAATTCGTCAATTTATCAATTTTCCAATTCGCCAATTTATCAATTTATTAATATAAAATCTTTACGCATGCGTTACGTATTATCAAATATCGAAAAATTATAATAGTTAAATTGTTTTTACGTTTTTTTCTTTTGTTAGACTTTAAGTATTGAACATTTTCCAAAATGATTTACAGCGGTATGGATCCCGCCTCGAAGGAGCTCGTTGCACGAGCAATTCGTCTCATCAATAGGAGCCAGGCTTGCGTCATAATGACATCTCACAGTGTGTCAGAGTGCGAGAATCTCTGCAATCGGGTTGGTATACTCGCAAAAGCTGGACTGCGTTGCATCGGTACAGTTCAACATCTCAAGCACAAGTGAGTATTTTTTTATTAATTGAAAAAAAAAAAAAAAAGATAAAAAATATCCCATATCTTTCTTCAGAATTATTATTATTATTATTTTTTATCTTCTCTGCTCTCGTTTCGTTAATTATTTTTCCCGTGAAAATTCGTCGATCCATGCATTTGGGTATGCAAGAGAGAAAATTTTACAGAGAACATAAAATGGAAATTTGGACAATTATGTTGCGAGAGTTCACCAACTGTATTTAAAGCCCCATTTACCGCATGCACAGAATTTTCCGCGTTGTGTCTGTGGTTTTCCACCACACAATTAAAATCCACGAGGTAAAATTAATCCATATAGGACGTTTACGTGACTATTTTTACCCCCATAATTGCTCTGTTTGTCGTAACTATTAATTGAGCACTGAAATTCGAGCGAGAATCTACATTATCTGTTATAGCAGGTGTAATTATATATATATATATATATATATATATATATATATAAATTATCTTTTTCTCTCAAAGATTCGTTCGACGAGGCAATTTGTAGTTTTTTTTTTTATCTTTTATTTTGATTATTTTTCATCGGTTTACTCTGGCCCTCCTGTGGGTTCGTCGAATTGATAAAAATTCCATACCGAACCCATAACGAATTTTACTCCGTGGTGAACATCGACCGTGGGATGAAATGATTCATGAACGAGAAAAAGAGGGAGTTCGCGGTATCGTTTTTTTATTTTTTTTACAATTCGTATTAGTGGCCTTTGGAGGGCTGTAGGCTAAAATGTGGAGAAATAAATTGAATGCTCCCCCCCCCCCCCCTCTCCACCCCCACCTCCATGTGTGTGTGGGTGTGTGTGTAGCCCATACGCTCGATGTGATCACATCGAGTATCCCTTTTTCCCATCAATCCTCTCGCATGCTCTCGTGAGCTCTCATGCTGGCTTAACGTCTATGGGCTTTCGTTTTCAAAGCGCTCGCATCCCTTTGAAATGACTTTTTAAAAGTTTCCGGGGTGCGTTTGGTTAAATAAATGCCTCGTGGGATTGACCCTGCTGGAATCCTTCGACATAGTTTTCGCTCTTACGTGCTCGGAAGTTTAACAGACTACGATAAAAATTGTAGTATTTTCGACAGGGAGATATAAAAGAAAAAAAAACACGGAAAAAAGTAGTAAAAACTTGTTTCGATCAGACACGATCAAACGCCATGAATAATATCGAAAAAATTGGTAAAATTTATCAAATAAAATAGGTCAAAGTTGAAAATGAATAATCGAGTTGACAGAGGCAATATTAATTTTATTCGTTAATTCATCGACCTTATTTTAACGATAATTAATAAACTGATTGAGAGAATTAAATTTTCATCGATTTGCGTATATCTCGGGGACGTGCAATTAAAAAACAATTGAAAATACTTTTCATATTAGTTTAAAAAAAAAACAGAAAAAAAAACAAACGTAGACAGAAAGTTTTTCATTGAATAATTATTCTATTATGATAAACTTTAACACTTTATTACGATAATTGACGATTTCATTGAAAAAAATTATTTTCAATTAATTCCATTCATTTACACCAATAAGACTAATTAATTTGAGATCCTGCTATTTTTTTTTACTCACCCCCTTCATTCGTCAAAAATTCTCTTTTAAAAAGTTATCACTGTCGAGTAAACTCGACCCAACAGTTTCGCTTTTATCTCACCAGCATTGTCTCACAAAGGAATATACATAGGTGGGCTAGATAGGAGAGAGATAATTCGCCAGATAACCGAGAAGGGAGAAGATAAGAGACGTGCGAGTTTTGCTCGTTCGGCACACCTGAGAGCAACGGGGAAAACCTCAACCGCGAGAATATATACAGAGGAAAGAGAACGTTCCATTGCACACGAAAAGCACAGAGCCCACTTATACCCTCGCTATTTACTCTAATTGAGATACATTACACGTTGCTATGCTCTATAAGATATAACACCACTAACGCGCCCTCCTGTTCTCTCTCTCTCTCTCTCTCTCTCTCTCTTCAACTCTCACAGCTTTTCGCGTTGTAATGCACGCGTGCTTGCGCCATAGGGAGACACGACCAGCTGGAATAACGTACGGCACCATAAATATTTGAGTTCGCTGGGAGAGAGTGCATCCCTTCCGTGGTTTTGTTCTATATATATATATATATATATATATATATGTGTGTGTGTATGTGTGTGAGAGAGAGAAAACCGATGTCGTATCACCGCAAACTTTCTCTACTTTCGAGTCTCCCAGAGAGTCTAATATTCTCGGTGTTTGCCACCCTCGGTCCCAAAAGAAAATCTTCGCTGCTACTTTTTGTATGTCTCAAAGAGCCAAACCAACATTTCGAGATGACACTCGAAAGCGGATTTGTCAAATATGACAATCGAATAAAATTAAAATAAATAAAATTTGGATAATTTTTTTAATTTATATTTTATTTGTGTGTGTGAGAAAACCGATGTCGTATCACCGCAAACTTTCTCTACTTTCGAGTCTCCCAGAGAGTCTAATATTCTCGGTGTTTTCCACCCTCAGTTTCAAAAGAAAATCTTCGTTGCTACTTTTTGTATGTCTCAAAGAGCCAAACCAACATTTCGAGATGACACTCGAAAGCGGATTTGTCAAATATGACAATCGAATAAAATTAAAATAAATAAAATTTGGATAATTTTTTTAATTTATAATTTATTTGTGTGTGTGAGAAAACCGATGTCGTATCACCGCAAACTTTCTCTACTTTCGAGTCTCCCAGAGAGTCTAATATTCTCGGTGTTTTCCACCCTCAGTTTCAAAAGAAAATCTTCGTTGCTACTTTTTGTATGTCTCAAAGAGCCAAACCAACATTTCGAGATGACACTCGAAAGCGGATTTGTCAAATATGACAATCGAATAAAATTAAAATAAATAAAATTTGGATAATTTTTTTAATTTATATTTTATTTGTGTGTGTGAGAAAACCGATGTCGTATCACCGCAAACTTTCTCTACTTTCGAGTCTCCCAGAGAGTCTAATATTCTCGGTGTTTTCCACCCTCAGTTTCAAAAGAAAATCTTCGTTGCTACTTTTTGTATGTCTCAAAGAGCCAAACCAACATTTCGAGATGACACTCGAAAGCGGATTTGTCAAATATGACAATCGAATAAAATTTAAATAAATAAAATTTGGATAAATTTTTTAATTTATAATTTATTTGTGTGTGTGAGAAAACCGATGTCGTATCACCTCAAACTCTCTCTACTTTCGAGTCTCCCAGAGAGTCTAATATTCTCGGTGTTTCCCACCCTCGGTCCCAAAAGAAAATCTTCGCTGCTACTTTTTGTATGTCTCAAAGAGCCAAAACCAACATTCCGAGATGACACTCGAAAGCGGATTTGTCAAATATGATAATCGAATAAAATTTAAATAAATAAAATTTCGATAATTTTTTTTTTTTCCTTATACAAGAAATATTTATAAAATTATTTTACAAATATTGCATTTGATTTTTTTGGAAAATTTATTTTTTATCGATTGTTTGAATTTTAGATTCGGCGAGGGTTACGTAGTTTTTCTGAGATTTGGCTCGGCAATATCGCCAAAGGATCTCAAAGAATCGATCGCGAGACATTTGCCCACAGCTCTTGTCTCCTCGAGACAAGCAATGGCGGCGCGTGTGCTCGTACCGCGATCGAACGAGGCGACGTTGAGCTCAACGTTTACACAGGTGAGGCAACTTGCCGAGGAGCTCAAGGCCACGGACTACACCCTGACGCAGAGCTCTTTGGATCAGGTCAGTATAAATTATAAAATTTTCAATTTCAAACTTCCATTTTATCCAAATTGTCGAAATTTTTCATTACAAAAGGCAAATTGTTCTCCTGAATGGCTGCCAGTTTTGACAATAATGTCGGAATGTTTGTCCAAAATGGCTGCTCTTTTTTCAAAATGGCAGATCTTTTTTCAAAATGGTGAAATGTTCTCTAAAATTGCTGCAAGTTCTTTAAAAGCCTTTAAAAGTTCTTTAAGAATCTTTTTCCAAAATGGCTGATTGCTTTCCAAAATGACGTAACATTTTTCAAAATGATTTTAATATTCTCCAAAATGGCTGCTTGCAATAACTCTTTTTCCATTACACTAGCAAGATAAAACTGCCAATTTACAGCTCGATTATTACAATCTACCTCGAGGACTCAACGTTTTCCCTTCATCCCTCTCCTTCTCTCATCCTTCAACAAACATCGTTCCCGTCTTTGCACGTATGTCAACCTCGTCCCTGAGCACGAAGCACGGCGACCATATGTCACGTTTCGGGAGGGTCATTCATCTCGTCTTGCCGTTCGAAGCTTAACCGTGACGAAAGCTCGTGGGTGTTTGCGCCTATATATATATATATATATATATATATATATATGTATCCCTTATATATATATACGGGGAATTTCGCGTGTAACGAGCCGATTTTTGGCGAGAATTTATTCATTTCGACAATCATCAAAAATATATTTTCCCATCATAACGTCCACGGGCTGATTGTAGGTCCGAATTATGATCGGAACAGGAAAAACACGAAACTTTTAATTTCCCTAAACAAAAGCAAGGGAAAAAAATACCATCAAAATTTTCGTTCGAAAAAAACACGATAGGAAAATAAAACAGACACTTTGGTTCCCTAAAATACTTGTTGCTATTTCTTGTTACGATTATAATTGGGACTCATGAGTCGAGAAGACCATTTAGATGGTGAAAATAAAATAAATTCGAGACATCGCTGATCTCTAGCCCAAAAGGGCCCCAATGCACGTGGAATGCCCTGTATAGATTCAATAGAGGCCAAATTGGCCCTGGGAGCACCTGGAATAGAGCTTTCGTGCTGGTTGCTCGTATGCCAGGCGAGTTTCGAGATATAACTGCCATTTCTAAGGTCGTGTCGCCAGCAGATGATGTAGAGCGACATACAGATGGCATATCGGGAACTTGAGGAAGGGCTGCTTATGCTCGTGTAGGAGAAAGGCAAGGGCTTGCAGGCTCCTATTCTATATATATGTCTATATATCTATTCTACTCCTATATATATCCTGTTATATGCTATATATATCCTCTATTCTCTCTCTCTCTCTCTCTCTCTTTCTCTCTCTCTCTGTCTCTTTCTCTCTCTCTCTCTCTCTCTCTCTCTCTCTCTCTCTCTCTCTCTCTCTCTCTCTCTCTCTCTCTCTCTCTCTCTCTCTCTCTCTCTCTCTCTCTCTCTCTCTCTCTCTCTCTCTCTCTCTCTCTCCCCTTCATATTAACGTTCTATATCCCTTGGGATATTAATGGATGCGTCTCTATCATCGTCGGGCTCTCGGTGTACACCGAGAGACAACCAAGAGGGATGAAAGCTTACACACAGCAGGATCAGCAGAGGCGTCGACGTCGAAACCACCAGCGACCGTTTCATCCACCTCCTCCTCCTCCTCTCTCTCTCTCTCTCTCTCTCTCCCTCTCTCTCTCTCTCTCTCTCTCTCTCTCTCTCTCTCTCTCTCTCTCTCTCTCTCTCTCTCTCTCTCTCTCACCCCCCCGCCCCCCTCTCTCTCACACATGACAGGCTATACATTCACTAAATTCAACGATCATGAAACTGACCGGTTTGATAGGATTTTAGATAGAAGATTTACCAGTTGACTGGTCAATTCTACCACAAAGATGGCGCTCTGTGTAACGCGTGTTTAAAATCCAATAGGCGGATATCCTGTGTATAAACTTAAGGTGATACGCCCTTTGGCATTTAGAGTCGCGGATATATATGTACTGATATTTACGTACTGAAACCCAGCGGGGATTGTAACAGACTCCCTGACACCCGTTTCCTAATGCCCAGCATCAAGTATAACCAGCCTTGGTTTATCCCACGTATTAGTCGTTTCCCCTGTCAGCCACCCTTTGCTTCGTTATGCGGACATCTCTCTCTCTCTCTCTCGCTTTATTCCTCTCTTCCTCTCTTCGTCTCTTCCTCTCTTCGTCTCTTCCGCTCTTCTTCTCTTCCTCTCTTCCTCTCTTCGTCTCTTCCTCTCTTCCTCTCTTCCTCTCTTCCTCTCTTCCTCTCTTCCTCTCTTCCTCTCTTCCTCTCTTCCTCTCTTCCTCTCTTCCTCTCTTCCTCTCTTCCTCTCTTCCTCTCTTCCTCTCTTCCTCTCTTCCTCTCTTCCTCTCTTCCTCTCTTCCTCTCTCTCTCTCTCTCTCTGTCCCCCCTTCCCTTTGGCTCTTACTCTCTGTAGCCTCGTAAATAGACAGAATATATAACCGAGGCGCTTGTGTGTTTGCTCTTCATCAAGTGGCGTCACCTGCCCCATGAATGGTCTTTATCAAACTCCACCAACGAACGTTCCTAAACGATCGCAGGGTATTTTTTTTTTTTTTTTAATTGTGGAGGGTGCTGATAAACGAGATAAGAGATGCTTTAACTCTTTGGAGAATCTTCGATCGGAATAACTCACAATTTTATGAATTTTATCTGTCCACCGAGGGACTTTATAACGATCGCAGGGTGAAGATTAATTTTTTTGAAATTGTACCAGGGCGCTGATAAACGAGATGAAGAGTACTTTAAATCTTTGGAGAATTTTCGCTCGTGATAAATTAATAATTTTAATAATTTTATGCCTCTTTCCGATAATTTAAATCGATTGCAATTCATCTTGTAAAAATTATCTCGAATAAAGATAATTCATTCGATGATTAATTTTTTTGTTCAATCGAAGAATATTTAAATTCCCACGAGATTTATCATTTATTAATTTAATTTCTTCTCTCACTTCGTCATTAAATTTTGTCCATCTTGTATGAACTAGATCGAGGGTTGAAAATTAGTAAAAATGTGCAAGGGTCTCGGAACTCAAATGACGGAAGCAATGTTCGTATACAGGCAAGATTATAAAGTAATACAAGGCTGAGAGTATTTACGAATGAGTATAGATCGAGTGGATCGTTGAAACGGGCAAATATAGCAAATGGAGCTTGAGAGGTCCCATTCGAGCAATCGCTTATCGAACAAGAGGTGGAAAAGGTGAAGAGAAAAAAAAAAGGAAACTATTATAGACCGAAAGTACCCTGAGAAAAATAGAATTAATACGTATACAGCTACGTCTGGGTACAAAAAAAAAAAAAAAAAAGGCAGTTCACCCAGCTGCGAAATAAAAGGCAGAAAGCGTGGACGTGAAGATCGATCAATCGATTGTCGAATGCAAGAGGTGGGGTGGGGGGTTGATCGAGAAAGGTAATATTGTTCACGTTGTGCCCTCGATGGATTATACGGTCCTGTAATCTCGGATGTACATATATATATGTACATCAAGTGACATTACCTATATATATATATCTCGCCAGTCTGAGCTTATATATATATATATATATCTCGCCAGCTTGAGATTATATATATATATATATATATCTCGCCAGCCTGAGCTTATATATATATATATATCAATATATATAAGCTCAGGCTGGCGAGACACAAAGAGGCGCGCGAACTCTTATCGCAATTACCTCGTCACTCTCGGTACTTTACTCTTTCTTCTTCTTCTCCTCTCCTCTCCTCTCCCCATCCCCCTGTAGCTTTTTTTTTTCGTCACTGCGCGCACCCTCCCATCCGCTTATCCAGGCCGAATCGATTTGAAGTTACAGGGTGGGATGAGTAAGAGCTCGCACGTGACGCAAATTTTCTCCTCCAGTCTATTTCTCTCTCTTTCTGCATTTTTATTTCTTCCCTTTTCTCGCGTTTCCGCTTTTTACACACTCTCGCCATCCCCTCGTGGTGACTTTTTTTTTTTTTTTTACGCCTCTCCTCGCTGCCCGCGAAAAATGCATATAAAACCTTCTCGTATATACATAAAACGTGCTGTCCGGTCGTTAAGAAACTTCCGAGATTTTTATAGCGACTTTTTGTCGTTTTCTGTTTTTTGTCCTCCACTCGCCACTTCTGCTCACTCTTCAGGAACGTAAAGAGTAAGAGTTGTATATATATATATATGTATATATTATATATATATACATATATATATATACATTACATATATATGTGTATATAAATATATATTACATATATATGGGTGTGTATATTATATATATATATATATATATATATATGGGTCCTTGAGCCAAGTCACGTTTTGTTGCGAGATATGAGAGATGAAAAATACGACGAGCTTCGTAAAAAGTATTGTTCTTCTTAACGAGTTTTATAATTTATTACTTGCGAGTAAAAATTAATTAACAAATTTTATATATATTTTGTGCGAAAGGTTTTAACAGCTTATATAAATTTTCCAGACGTTTTTAGCGCGAGAAATGATTTGACATCGCGTGTTGTTCTTAACACAAATTATAATTAATTTAATGCAAATAAAGCAAAATGAAGGACTTTCGGAATTTGTTTAATATTTTTTTATAAATTTATTTTTTCGTACAGGTGCTCGTCAATTTTTCCGACGAGCTGGAGGACGACAACCTCGATCCCCGATACGGTCACAGAAGTCGTGCAGTGCCAAACACGTACACGAGTATTCAGGACACGATACACATGGAAACGTTTTGATGAAAAAAAAAAAAATTAAAAAATTAAAACAAAAAAAAAAAAAACGGTGATATATATTATAATTATAATTATATACGAGCGCGTATGCAAGCATATTTTTAAATCGAAAGGAACCACTGAAACTTCCTCGCATATCTCTGTGTGTCGATCGGATAAATCGATTGTTACTTTTTTTGGTATGTCTCATTGTGAATGATTTATTGCACGAAAGTTGTATTTTATATATCGATAAATATTGCGTTGACTTTTAACAAAAATTACAAGTAAGCTGAGTTTTCATTATTTTTTTTTTTTAGGCATGTAAGAACTATTTGTACGTACGTTTTTTTTCGTGTTTATATTTTTATTGTATCGAGACTGGCGGATAATTACAGGAATAAATTTTTCAATGTCTTATATACATTTTTGACAATTTGTCTTTTGTATTCCAGAATTGAAATACGACTTAAAAAACAAAAAAAAAATCCGCAAGAATTTCTTTATTATTGATAGAAAATAAATAAATATATTTAGAGAATAATTTCATGAATTATTATTTCGTTTTTACATCGTCCCTAAATTGTCGTTGAAAAAAAATTCCTCTTAAATATGAAAAATGGCCGACGAGAAAAGAAACAAAGCAGAAAAGATGAGCGATGATTTTTTGTTGGAAAAAATCTCACGTGGTCGAATCAAATTGACGATGACATAACGACAGTTCGAAAAATAGAACTCGATATAGCAAATCTTGTGCTTTCCTCAGTACAGCAGAGCAGGGGTCAAAGACGAGAGGAAACGTCGACGAGGAAATGTGTGTTGTACAAAATGGTTGATGCATACCGCGACGCGACGTATAGCAGCCAATGAGATTGCTCGTCAGACGAGAGAGCAGAGGGCGCTTCAGACGATTAACACGCGGACAAGTCCGAGGGAATGCCGGTGCGTGATAAATATCTGTATAGACGAATGAGAAGTCTAACGAAGCAGATATAAATAAGTTTTAGAATAGCCATGGTCACGTGGACTGAAAGCTTCGGGCTACGGAAGATTTATAGACGGCGTGTCATAGCGAAAAATGTCGAGAAAGAGCGAGACAGAGAGAGAGAGAGAGAGAGGGAGAGGGAGAGAAGAGACTTGGAATCAAAACACTTTTTTGATTCGTTTTTTATCGCTATCTGAACGACATTTGACCCTCAAAAATTTATAGTGAAAAATATACATAAAATATACAAATTTCTGCCCAACATATATGAATTATTAAACTATTGTTCTTCTGTAAATCAATTAATAATTTTTTATGAAATTCAAAGTGTTCATATTTTTATTTGTTTTTCAATTAAATTCGTAACAAGATCAAATATAAAGTGCCTGGACACAGAGAGGTGTTGGTGAAAATTATTGTGGTTACTTTAGCAAAAATTGGCTCTACTGTAAAGACAAGTGCAGGGGTCAAATATTTTTTTTTTTGTCAGCCATCACATCTATTTTTGAAAGTTTCTGTGGTACTGATGGTACAAACCCTTTCAGGATTTTTCTTCTTCACTTTTTTGCTGGCTTTCTCTCGATATCTTATACCTATATACACATACACACACACACGTACATATATATATATATATATACTTGGTTTGTTTTAAACGAAAGACCGAATAGACGAGGAGCGTTCCACAAGAACGCTCTCACTTCGACCTAAAAGTTTAATCGAACAGCCCGCCAAGGCTATTCGCTCCACCAGTTTTCACCGATAAGAAACGTTTCCATCTTCTCTCTGTCTTTTCTATTTTTCTTTCACTTCAATTCATTTTTTTTCCTTTTAACAAAATATTTTACTTCTCCATTACTCTCTCCGGTATTTACGAATGACAAAATTTCCTTGCTTTGTGCTCTGAGGTTGGATGCTTTTGGCTAAAAAGTTTGAGCTCTTTAATCAAGTATAGACGAAAAGATTTTGAAATATATAACGATAAGCATATATATATATATATGCTTATCGTCTGTTACGCACATCGCCGGATGCTCAATGCGTCATACAAGCGCGTTTTCATGCGTCATAGTTTCATCATATTTATAACGTTTTGTGGTTCGATGCCACGCTCAGAGGGGCACAGAGATAAGAATAAATTTAACGCTCTATAGGCGAAACTACACGATTTGCTTCGCTCGCAAAAATTCGATTTATATTTAGTTCAAGAACTTGGCGATGATTATGGCCAGAAGACGATACATGTCGAGCTTCAGCTGTTTGGCTAATGACGAGTTCCTGAGATGTCTGGTGGAGTTAATTTTTTTTTTTTTTTTTTTCTTCACGAATGAGGGCAGTCTCGATACTTTTGGGAACTCCAAACGTCATGGAATTGTCACTACAATCTTCACTTTTTCAGCAATAAAAATAAATTTATTAATATTTTTATAATTAATAAAATAAATTCTATTTAAATTCATCACGATCAAAATCATTAATTCAACGTTTCATTTAAATAATTTTTTTTTTGTTGCTATGTACAGCAATTCATGATATATTTTTGTCATTAGAAAACATCGAGAACTGGAATACAAAGGAGGGTACATTTTTTTTTTTTTTGATGCTTGCATACCTCGTCTTATACTTGATGCATTGTCTCGTTGTCGTCAAGATTTTCATCAGCCATTCACGTTTTCATTCTTTTCTTTTGCTATTCTTTTTATTTTATTTTTGTAAGTATATATATTTATATATATTTTTTTTTAATATTCACATAGTGGACTGGACCTTCCAAACATAATTTCTGGTCCACTTTGCTTCTGGGAGAAAAATATATTTGTCAAAACTTTTATCAAGATCAAGAAATAACCGAGAACTGGAAAAAAACGAGGGTATATTTTTGCTCATTTTTGCACCTCGTCTGTATGCCTGATGTCTATGCATTCATGTCACCTCGTGTTGTCAAGATTTTTGTCACCTCTCCCATTCACATTTTCATCCCTCATTTTCTTCTGCTATTCTTTTCTTTATTTTTATAAATATTTTTTTGGTGATGTTCGCCTGGCAGACTGGACCCTCCCATCATCATTTCTATTCTTCTTCTTCTCCTTTTCCTTCTTCTTCTTCTTCTATTTTATAAAATTATTTTTCTTCGCTCTACTTTGGACGATGAATGGGGGTGGCTTGGGCCTTTCACGAACAAAACGATCTAGCCACCCTTACTCTCGTGTGTTACCACTACTACTTTTAGTGCTGCTGTTCGAACATATATATATAGTAGTTTGCTACTTGGCTCGCTCGGTGTTAGGTGGCGCAGCTCCCGTTGGTCTTGGCGAAGATAAACTTTTATTATTGAGGTGCTCGGTGGTTGGTCCACCCCCGTTCCTTTTTGCTCACCTCCTCTCCGCAATTCCGCACACAAGTTCAATTTTCTACCTCGAAGACTTATCCATCTTCTCGTAACGCTAAACTTTTCCTCTATCCATCCTACACACGTTATTTTTTTTTCGTCCTCTTCTTTCACTCACTCTTGTTCTCGGACCTCGGTTCTATTCTTCCTGCATTATATATATATATATATATATGTAACAGTCAACTTTCTATACTTGGCTTTTTATATGATTCTCAAAATATCGTTACATCCCTACTTTCGAAGGGCTTGGTCCATAACTTTGTGGTACGAGGACTAAAAACGACAACATTTCATATATATATATATATATATATATATATATATATATATATATATATATGTACCCTTTATATGGTAAGAAAAATGTTGGCTTGCAATTTTGGCGAGCTTGTGCGAAGAGATCGTCAAATTTTTATTAATAATCAGTGAAAATAAAGAATGTTTTTGAGAATATATTCGTGTAAAAGTTTCATTAAAATATTGTTAGAAATTAACTACAATTAAGTAGATAAACTTCACAATAGTCAGACCCAGATTAATTTAAAGATAATACTTCGAAATAAGAATTTCAGGCAGGGATTTTTTTCTTGAAGATCAGAGAGAGCCTTATATTCGAACTCTTTCCACCAACGAACTCGTATATATATATATATATATATATATATTATTCTAACATCAACCCTCTCAAGTTAACCGACGTCGGCTCTCTCTCTCTCTCTCTCTCTGTTTGTCCACCGATTTGATCACGGTTCGTGGATTATATAGCAATGTTCTCTGGCAGGAAGTCCTCAGGAGATCCTCGAAGAGCAAGAGGATCTTCCTCTTCCTCTCTCTCTCTCTCTCTCTCCCTCTCTCTCTCTCTCTCGTTCAAGGAATAAGTATGGGTGCACATGGGGAGAGAAGCCTTGCGAAGCCGTTGAGAGATTCAGGTCGTGAGGAGAGGAGAAATGCAGCCGGCGTGTGCTATATACAAAAGCCACAGCCATGTCATGTGTGCATGTGTGTGTGTGTGTGTGTCTGTCTGTGTGTATGTCTGTGTCTGTGGTGGTACAGGATCGTGTTTACCGGCGCACCTAAATCGCTCCAGATCCCGAGACGTCGAGGATGGCTTAGCCAACATCGTCGACGAGGATACACCCTTTACATATATATACATATATGTATATCCTCTCAATCTCACCCAATATCTCTTTCTCGCTCTCTTCACTTGTCGCTGCATTTCTCCTTGATACTATTTGCAATATACTAGATACATACAATATATAATACAGAACTGTCGTGAGAAACGACCGGAAAAATCCAATTTTCTGATTATATTGAATATAAACGATAATTTTTGTTTTTAGTGAAAAAAAATTCCACAATGTTTTAATAACAATTTTAATAGGCATTTTTTTTTACTAACAATTTTTTTTTTCTGACTAACAATTTTAATAGGCACTTTTTTTTTACTAACAATTTTAATAGGCACTTTTTTTTTACTAACAATTTTAATAGGCACTTTTTAATGAGTGAGTGCCTGAAAAGGTGGAATTAAGATTTTAAAAATTGTAATTCAAAGATGAAAATTACGTGGGATGATAGAAATTAGAGGACGATAGAAAATTCAATTTTAAGCGAACACAAAAATCAGTTTGTTAATAAAAATAATGATAAATATCCAACGAAGATTCATAAGGGATGAAAGCATATCCCTCCAGTCTGTACATATATGCGCGTCGATCCAGGCGAAAAAATATTGTTAGCGAGAGTCCGAGCTCTCTCGAGTCGACACGAAGGACAAAAGAAGAATGTGAAGAAAAATGGTGCAGCAAAAAAAAAAAAAAAAAAAAAAAAACAAGTCAAAAGGGATGCAAATTTTATTCGTGAATCTCGTGAGAGAGCTTTTTGTGTATATAGCGTGGTAATATAAAACGAGTATACGCTTGGATAGCCACTCTGGAAACGCAACAGAGAAGGGGAAGGGCTACTATAATACAACCCTTGTATACATATATATGTATACATGACCATGTATATATATATATATAAATATATATATATATATTTATTCTATGGACCTACGTGAGCATCTCAGCTGGACGTGTATAAGTTCCTGTACGAAAAGTTTAGAAAAAATCTTGCTGGAGTACACACAGAGAGAGAGAGAGAGAGAGAGAAGCTAAAAAATTGTGGGGGTGCGGAAAGAGCGAAGATATAGTGAACAGAAAATGCTACAATGGTGAAACGCCGAGTATAAAGCGAGAGAGAAATTTGTTATCTGACAGGGCAGTCCAAGAGAGGGAGAGCGAGAGAGAGAGAGAGAGAGAACAGATTCTCAATGAGGATGAACTCTCTTCTATGGGGGATGAAAAAAAAAATCTCAGCTTGCTGCTGGCCAGTAAAATGGCCTGCTCGAGGTGTTAAATTCTCAAAGGCCAAATGCAAAACTTTCCGGTCTCTCAAGGTGAGAAAAGAGCTAGAGACGGGATGGTTAGGAGGACGGTGGGGCGGGGGGGAGGAAAAAGGTGCGTGAAGGAAATAAAGCAAAGGCTCTGGAGGGGATGCTTGCGAAGAGGGGGGAGAGTCTATTAAATGCAGTCTTTGCAATGAGGGAGAATCTGTAGGGGTGACTGCGTAGTTTATGACTCGCCCCCTCCCCCTCGCCACCCCTGAACTCACATCCAATTTACTTTCCTCCCCTTGCTAAAATATATCCTTTCTCCCATAGCGTTGTTTTTCCATCACTCTATCGCTCTTACATACTTTTTTCTTTAACCATTTTTTTCCTCTTGTTTTTAATGATTTTTTTTTCATTCTTTCACCCCCCTCTCTACCTCTCTCTCTCTCTCTCTCACCTTATTTTTTATTGGGTTATTTGAAGACCCACAGCTTATGGGGCAAAGAGCAGTTACGCCGAGCATGCTGAAAAATCTAGCAGACGAGTTATCGCGACTCTCACAGTCTTTTTTACCCCCTGGAAAACTTTTTCACGAAATTCTCTCGTACATCGTAACACTTTTCTTACATTTTTTTCTGCCCTTCTCTCTCTCTCTCTCTCTCTCCCTCGCTCATCTAAATTTTTTCCTTGTTAATTCTTTCTCCTCTAACTCACTGAGCGATACTCGTCGAAGTAGCAACTTTTGTATTAAAATTGTGTGGAGGGTGCGCAGGTTGGCCTCTCATAAATTTTTAATGCCTACGGGGTGATAACTGTTCAACCCTGTTCACAAAATCCTCGCACACGGTGGCCAGGAGTATAATATTGGAAACCTCTTCTCGTCACTTCACTTTCAGGCATCAAGATGAGATTGAAAGGGAGGAGCGAGAGGCAGGTGGGGGAGGAGAGATAAACTCGACAAATTGATTATCGAGAGAGGCATCATTTAATGAGTCTGAAGTGAAAAGTTACGTTGGGCATGCTGAAAGTATTCTTGAATATTTATCATTTTTTTTGTTTAACTCTTCGGGTCGATCTGCTTCTCCCTTATTCCTCCATTATTATTAATATTATATTATACGCTTGAAAAAGTTCTTATTTAATATATTTTTTTAACAATAATTTTTTCTTAAGAATAAAAATGTCTAAGCTAATTTTAGTTAAAAAAAAAATTAAATAAAATAGCCTAAATGTACTAAAATGTCTTGCTGACCCACATGATTGTTTTATTCGTTTAATATTATCCTGAAGAGAGTTTCTTTCTCGTGGTAAAACACCAGACGAATATAATCTCTGCCTCTCCTCTTCCTCTCTGATTGAATTATTCAATGTGCTATGTGATAAACGAAATTGGCCCGCGGTGTTTTACTCGTTGAATTATAATGAAATTATTATAATCGAATTATAATTTAACTTCCTGTATATTCGGTATGTATACGAATTTCATACCAAAGTTTATATATATTTTCCAGTGGAAATTTTAGAATAATCGAATTCAATTAAGGAATAACCCTGGCGGGAAAATTAATGCAGTTGGAGAGGAGCTAAATGTTAATTTAATCGGATCAAGATTCGCGAGTTCGCGAGACCCAGCGTGAGTGAATTGTCCCATTTTCGTATAGTCGAGAGAGAGAGAGAGAGAGAGAGAGAGGCGTTTCTCGTTCATTTCAATCCACCCACACATACACATTAGTTATATAACTTGGCATTTCTCGAGCACGAAGTGCCACAAACGAGGGCTTTGGCAAATCCGATATGTGTTCCGGTACGCAGAGGTTACATTGTAGATATTATACTGCTGTTATCACACAGAACACACCACCTACAACGAGACAGACTGTCTGTGAGAAAGAGAGGGAGAGAGGGGGAGGGAGAGAGAGGGAGAGAGAGGGAGAGGGAGAGATAGAGAGAGAGAGAGAGAGAGAGAGAGAGAGAGACAAATCCACGGTTAAAATTGCTGATAAAACATGAATGAATATTTGGGAGGATTTTTTTGTAACGAAAAAATGTCCACGTGTTGGTGACCTGTGTGCGTGATTACCAAACTGAATTTATTACAAGTGCCATTCGACTTAACTAAATTCTCGTGAGTACAATTGGCCATCATACGAGTGTAAAAAAAAACATCCAAAATAATTTTCCAACAAAAGAATAAAAGTTTAGTAAGCAAAGAATAATTGTTTATAATTATTCAATAAAAAAATCAATTGGCCCGATAATTTATCATTCTTGTTTTTCTTTTGATCATTCACAGTATATGCAAAGAACTCATGGTGATAATTTTATCCTGAGCTGCGTTTTGACTTGACGAGAAACTAAATGGTGGGAATTGCTCATCAGAGTGAAGAGCCAAACTGAGGGGGATGATCATAATTTCATTTAACTCGAGCAGGCTTTGCTGGGAGAAACGACGAAATCTTCCAGCTGGAATTTCTGATGTGTGTATGTGTGGTGGATCTGAGGCAGGAGGAAGAACACGCACGAGTTAAGACGAATGTGGAGAACATTAGATAGACTTGTGAGACGAGAATTACGAATGAAGATGAAGCGCTTAAAGCCAAGTCTACGTAGAAACAGACAGACAGAGCGAGACAGGGAGAGAGACAGAGAGAGAGAGAGAGAGAGAGAGAGAGAGAGAGAGAGAGGAGCGTGGAAGGGTAAAAGATCAAGTTTCTCGTGGCACAAAGCTCAAGAAGACGACCTACATATATGTATAATGAAGGGTGGGCAAGAAGCATCCGAGGAATGCAAGTAGACCCTTCTCTCATATCTCCGTCACTCAAGATTCTTCACGTAGCCACTTAGCCCCCAAATGTGCTTGCAACGAAGAGAGGATGAGAGAGAGAGAGGATGAGAGAGAGAGAGAGAGAGAGAGAGAGAGAGAGAAAGAGAAGATGTGCTAGAGCTCTGCTCGTTTGCCGAAGCAATGTGATGTACGCTCATACGCGTCTCGTAGCTTTGCACCCCTTCTTTTGCTAGAATTCTCTCTCTCCTCTCTGATCAATTAGCTAATGGAATTTCTCGCAGACGTGCGTCTCTCGTTGGAAGGTATATATACATATATATATATATATATATATATATACATATATATATCGCTCAGTAGCTAAAAGTTGCGATGAAACGTACGGAGTGACACTGGAGTGGATTTGTGGAGTAAAAACTCTTTGGAAAATTATAGACAAACTTTTTCGATATTGGGCTAAAAGCCAGTGTTGGAAAATTTGTGCTTTTTTCGGATGAAAGGCTACACCGAATGGTAAAAGTGCATCAGAGACTTCTCATGAGGATTTTCGTCAATTGAAAGAAGCGTGAAAATTGTGAAATTTTCAAACGTAGAGAATAGTGAGAGAAAATTGCACTGCCTGGTGGCAAGTTTCGGCAACTCTGGGATGCAGAATATCAGAATACGCGTGTATAGCGCCATCGCGTGGCAAGTTTTGGCAGCTTTGAGGTGGTAAATCGAGCGAGAGTAGATTATGCATTCAGCGCTGCCTGGTGGCAAGAGTTTGAAATTTTCAAACGTAGAGAATAGTAAGAGAAAATTGCACTGCCTGGTGGCAAGTTTCGGCAACTCTCGGCTGCAGAATATGACAATACGCATGTATAGCGCCACCGCGTGGCAAGTTTTGGCAGCTTTGAGGTGGTGAATGGAGCGAGAGTACCTTATGCATTCAGCGCTGCCTGGTGGCAAGAGTTTGAAGTTTTCAAACGTAGAGAATAGTAAGAGAAAATTGCACTGCCTGGTGGCAAGTTTCGGCAACTCTCGGCTGCAGAATATCACAATACGCGTGTATAGCGCCACCGCGTGGCAAGTTTTGGCAGCTTTGAGGTGGTAAATCGAGCGAGAGTAGATTATGCATTCAGCGCTGCCTGGTGGCAAGATTGTGAAATTTTCAAACGTAGAGAATAGTGAGAGAAAATTGCACTGCCTGGTGGCAAGTTTCGGCAACTCTCGGCTGCAGAATATCACAATACGCGTGTATAGCGCCACCGCGTGGCAAGTTTTGGCAGCTTTGAGGTGGTAAATCGAGCGAGAGTAGATTATGCATTCAGCGCTGCCTGGTGGCAAGATTGTGAAATTTTCAAACGTAGAGAATAGTGAGAGAAAATTGCACTGCCTGGTGGCAAGTTTCGGCAACTCTCGGCTGCAGAATATGACAATACGCATGTATAGCGCCACCGCGTGGCAAGTTTTGGCAGCTTTGAGGTGGTGAATGGAGCGAGAGTACCTTATGCATTCAGCGCTGCCTGGTGGCAAGAGTTTGAAATTTTCAAACGTAGAGAATAGTGAGAGAAAATTGCACTGCCTGGTGGCAAGTTTCGGCAACTCTCGGCTGCAGAATATCACAATACGCGTGTATAGCGCCACCGCGTGGCAAGTTTTGGCAGCTTTGAGGTGGTAAATCGAGCGAGAGTAGATTATGCATTCAGCGCTGCCTGGTGGCAAGATTGTGAAATTTTCAAACGTAGAGAATAGTAAGAGAAAATTGCACTGCCTGGTGGCAAGTTTCGGCAACTCTCGGCTGCAGAATATGACAATACGCATGTATAGCGCCACCGCGTGGCAAGTTTTGGCAGCTTTGAGGTGGTGAATGGAGCGAGAGTACCTTATGCATTCAGCGCTGCCTGGTGGCAAGAGTTTGAAGTTTTCAAACGTAGAGAATAGTAAGAGAAAATTGCACTGCCTGGTGGCAAGTTTCGGCAACTCTCGGCTGCAGAATATCACAATACGCGTGTATAGCGCCACCGCGTGGCAAGTTTTGGCAGCTTTGAGGTGGTAAATCGAGCGAGAGTAGATTATGCATTCAGCGCTGCCTGGTGGCAAGATTGTGAAGTTTTCAAACGTAGAGAATAGTAAGAGAAAATTGCACTGCCTGGTGGCAAGTTTCGGCAACTCTCGGCTGCAGAATATCACAATACGCGTGTATAGCGCCACCGCGTGGCAAGTTTTGGCAGCTTTGAGGTGGTAAATCGAGCGAGAGTAGATTATGCATTCAGCGCTGCCTGGTGGCAAGATTGTGAAGTTTTCAAACGTAGAGAATAGTAAGAGAAAATTGCACTGCCTGGTGGCAAGTTTCGGCAACTCTGGGCTGCAGAATATCACAATACGCGTGTATAGCGCCACCTCGTGGAAAGTTTGAGCAACTCAGGGATGAATATCTGAAAGCAATGCAATAATTGACCAAAGTACCACCACATTTTTAGACTCTTGATGTTTTGGTATCGCCCAAACAGCGAATATACGCGCTGAAATACTTTCGTTTCATTGCTGACGTTCCGAGTTTTCAATGGCGGCTGTATAAGGATGAAATTCCGGTATTCTGTTATACGAGACCACACAAGGGGGTAATTATTTCAACACGCTTCAGGCCTCTCCATCGTATTTACCCCTTTTCGCTAATGTAAATATATATATATATATATAAGTGTGTTCAAAGGATATCTCTTTGTTTCTTTCTCTCTCTATCTCTCTTCGTACTGTTGGAGAACGTGCGGTCTCTGCAACAGAGAAAGACGGGAATTGGTATGTTCCTCTCGCGACACCCAAAACCGTCGCTACGACAGAATTGTTGCCATACCAACGGTGACCGAAACTTCGAAACAACCCTTGTCATGCCCAGATGCGACAACTGCTATGAGATACGAATATGCACACTTACTTCCGGCCACTGGCCTATATATATATATATATATATATACATATATATATAAAGACACCAAGTAGAGGCGTAACTCTCTTGTGGAGAACAACGTTTGGGTCTACAAAACTATTGCTTGCATGCTTTCATATATATGTGAAGGTAAGCAAGCTATATATATATATATATATATATATAAATGTATGTATGGATACATATATATATATGCATACATATATATAACAATTGAGATGCGGTTTGTGTATAAGTGGCTTGGATTTCGAGGGCTCGGAAACAGCGGCGAAAGAGATGCTCGTATATAGAAATGCCAGTTTAGTTTTGAGGGTGGATGAGGGCCGAAGTTATGTATTCCGTGGCTTGTTCATGAATGCACTTTCGAGGATCCATAAATTACATATGTATATACTATATATTTGCCATTCTATGGTTTCGCAGTTTCCGATATGGAATTGTAATACACCGCAAATTTGCGCTTCAAAACTTTGGCAAACAATCGAGCATCTGCTAAATGGTTGATGGGCATTTGTATTTGTAGTAAACATACTCGTGGATGGACGTAAAGCACCAAGCGATGGTAAACTGGCTGGAATTTGTTAAGTCCTGTCTCTTGTTTTTGGTTGGTGAAAAGGCTGTCCATCACTTTAGGGGATGATTACGTCCCTCCCATTTGCAATGCGGTTGGCCCGAAATACTTGCCAGGATACTTGGGGGGCTTTGAAAGCTTCCATGGGGCAATATCTGCCAGGCAATATGGCCGTTTCTTCGTAACTCCGCAGAGTCCCATTTCTCCGGGTGCAACCTGAAATATAAACGTGAAGAAAATCGCCACAACGTGAGACTTCTTCATCAAGGATGTACCATATATATATATATGACCCTTGACACTTTATCACCGTGGACATTTGTCTCGTGGTCGAGAGAAACTAATTTTCTGTTTTAATTTAATTAAATTGAGAACTATTTTTGCTCTTATCTGCATTAAAATTTGTTCAAGTCGAACAAATTCGCTGGAAAATATCATCGAAATAAAAATTGTACCATCCACTTTTTCAAACAGCCCTCGAACTGTTTTTGTCACAAAATGCTGACTGGAAATTAGAAATTAAATTTTCCAACCCCCCAAACGAAAATCGACATCGCCTTTAAAGAATTAAAAAAAAAAAAATTAAATGTACAAATGCTCTTCACGAAACAAAATGGTGAAGGAATTTTTTTTACTATTGAATAAATTTTATTGTGAAAACGTGAAATTGGCAAAAAGGATTATTCGGATGTTGCACAGATAAAATGAGCTCGTTGCAGACACGTTTCCCATCATGATATAGAGCAATTTAGTTGAGCAAAAAAAAAAAAAAAAGAGAATTGGCAAAAAAAAAAAAACAGAAGAGCTCGTATCTCGAGGGTTTCGATCAGGACGAATGGGCCTTGACTTGTAAGTGATACGAGCAGGGTTATAAAAATGTATTATGGCGACTACGTGTCCGTAGAGAGGGTGAGAGGGAGAAAACGAAGTGGATAATTTTGCCGGTGCAAGGCGAGAATAACACACACACATATATATATATATATATATATATACGCGGAGGATTCAATATATATATATATATATATATATACGCGGAGGATTCAATATATATATATATATATATATATATATATTGAATCCTCCGCGTCGAGGTGCGTTATGTGCCGCCGAACTGACGCCTAAAGATTCCCTCCGAAGGGGAGGGGAGTCAGAGAACTCCGTCTGGGAGTTCTCTGACTCACACGTATCCACGAATCGATACGGGATAGTCCCATAAATTGCACAAAGTGACGAAAAACGTGAATCTCGATCGAGATTCAACGATACGACGAATTCCAATATTTCAGTAATTAATTTTTAAAAATAGTTATTCCAATTTTTTTCTTAAACTTTTCATTAAGAGCTGAAAAAACTGCTTTAATTATTGCAAGATTCAGCTGTATTTTGGAAAAATTCGATAAGCTCATAGTAATTTTTTTTTATTAATATATTATTATTCTTATATTTAATTTATATATTATGTAATAACGACGCATCGTATTATATTATATATTATGTAATAACGACATATCGTATTATATTATATATCGTTATATAATATATCGCCGTATAATATATCGTTATATTATATATCGCCTTATGATATATCGTTATTATATTATAATAACGTTATTATCGTTATTATATCGTTATATATCGTTATTATATTATAATAACGATATTGTAGGGGGTCTCCGCGACAATAGTCTGGGAGGGACCAAAACCTCAAAAATAATTATGCAAACACGAGTTAAAATTCAGGGTACCCAAGTCCACCCCCTATACTAGATGCAATACCGGAAAAAGGGGAGCAAAGGAAAAATTAACCGTCGGTAAAATTGTGAACTAACGAAGTTATGCAATAAATTGATGATTCGAGGCTTTGAGATTGTGAAAATAGATAGTAAATTCTCGGAAAAATGAGCTTTTTAACATTTTCACGGGGTGAATATATCCATATATATATATATATATATATATATATATATATATATATATATATATAAAAATGTCGAGGGTAGAATATTAGCAAAATATGCAGAGTTGTCCGCAGAAACGATTCGTGCGTATCTATTATGGATAATACTGAATTATATATATGTATATATCGCTAGAGAAAATGAACATATATATATAGAATATCGAGTGTATATATGTATATAGAGGGCCGTCACGACGCTCATATACCGGAGCTTATTCGAGCTGTAAATTCAGAGTGGAGAGATTTAACTCCATGCCCGAGTGCCTCTCATTTTCGACTCAATGCCTCGGATAAGTACTTGATCCCATTCCCCTTTTCCCACTTCTCTCTGCCGCCCTTCGAACACCACGCCTCGATTCGAGTAATTTAATTTGCACGTTTCTCGCTCTGAGCCCCCTACTGGTTTCCACCCCTATCGTTGCAACCCTCTGTGCTGTCTCCTCTCTCTCTCTCTCTCTCTTTACTTTGAATATTTTGCTGTATACATGCCGTTATATATATATATATATATGTATAGACCATGTGCACAAGTCTCGCTGAATCGAAATAGCACTGATAAATTCTTCTTGTTATCCTCAATCTCTCTTTTGAGTCTCTCTCTCTCTCTCTCTCTCTCTCTCTCTCTCTCTCAGTCTCTCTCCTTCATACCGAGCAATGTTCTACTCGCATGCACGATTTATCATGATAGTATGAAAGACATATATATATATATATATATGCCATAGGGGTATATTCTTCGAGATGAGATTTTATCCCCATCGGTTATTTCCAGAATCGTTAAAGGATACGAAGGATATCGAATAACGTACAGAAAATGAAGAGCTAATAATATTTCAGTTATATATATATATATAATATATATATATATATATATGGGCAAATGTGAGCCGATTATCGAGTAATCGATATTAATGGTTTATGGAGAATAAAGTACGAGTGTTGAATTACAAAGGATGTGAGAGTCTTCCTTGAATCTTGAACGATGAAGAACATTTGCTGATCGATTATTGCTCGCACTCGTAAACGTTGAACGAGATCGTTTTATTCATTTAGTGATAAATTGTATCAAGAATTGTTGAGTCAATTTAAAAAAAAAACATATTGAATAGATTTCGTAAAACTGCATCGTTTAAATAAATTTTTTTGATGAGCCAAATTATTTTTTTTTAACAGCTCGACAATTTTTTTTTCATATCTCGCAATAATCATATCTCTCAGCCAAGTTTTCATATTTTCGTACACTTGCTTCAAGTACATTTTTTTTTTCTCATGAGCCAAATTATTTTTGTTAACAGCTCGACATTTTTTTTTCATATCTCTTAGCTAAATTTTCATATTTTTTGTATGCTTGATTCAAGTACATTTTTTTTTTCTGATGAGCCCAATTATTTTTTTCAACAGCTTGATAATTTCCGGTCTGGATATACGAGTAAAATATTAATATCGTCAATGTCTCATCATCTGGGAGGCAAATTTGCAAATTTAACCGACAAACAAAAATATACTTTAACGAAATGAATGTGTAATGCCTGATAGATCGATTGTACTTTGTATTTGAAGGGAGAAATATGAATGAAAATAATTTATGAATTATTTAGTTTATCCAATTCATAGATGCCTCGAAATTACGACAAGTGGCTCATATCCGTTTTACCTCATCCCTCTGCAACAATGGATGGGGGATACCGATTATGGGACGGAGGTCTCTGGATACAAATACATGTATACCTAAATACATACCTACACATATATCTATATATACATGTATATATATCTATACATGTATAGGTATATATATATATATATATATATATATATATATATATACAGTGTACTCGACAGGACAGTGTAAGTCATACAGTTCACAGTAAGATTACCAATTGCACTCCTCAATTACAATTAGTCAAACCGGCGCGCCATCTATATCTCGTGCATTGGTAACAGTGAGAGCATCCCTTATACGACCAACATATATATATTTAATCTAAAGCGTTGGGTATAGATATAGTCGCCAATCCCCTTAACTTAAACTTGCCCTCGCTCTGTGGCGTGCAAATATATATATATATATATATGTGTGTGTGTGTGTATACAAGTGTATATATATATATGTGTGTATACACGTGTATATATGTGTGTGTGTGTGATACCCTGTCGTATTTCCGCGAGATATTGAACGATCGTAATCCGTCTCAACAGGGTGTCAAGACACAGGGAGCTTTATTGGGTCAAAGTGGTGCGAGACGAGCTTCCATCTCAGGAGTGATAATCACTAAAGTTGAATTCCGAAGGGTTCTCCATCGTCCCGACTACGTCAATTTCCTAATGCATATTACGAATCGATCTAGCCAATCGTGATTATCGTCTTTGTGTATTATGTGAATTTTCTTGCCCGAATTAATCGAATAAAAGCAATTTGTAAAATTGCCTCGAAATTATGAGAAAAGTTTATCGAAAATGTCAATTAGTCAATTGATAAAAAAAAAAAAAAAATCACGACTCTATTATTCCCAAGCTAATGCAAACTGTTTGTAAATGTAAATTTATCAATATTTCATTAAATTTTATCTTGATTTATCCCTCAATTAAATTTTCTGCTACCATTTTTTTTTTTTTTTTTTTTAGAAAATTAAAGAATTTCATGACATTGAACGGTTCTCTCGATTCTTGGTAAATTTTATAGCAGCGATCTTTGATCGAAGCTTCGAACGTGTAGAAAGTTTCAACTCGATCGTTTGATAAACTGCACAAATTCGAGGAGCTACTACGAAAAAAAATAAAGATTATTTCATGACGAATTTGTGTAAAAAAAAATGTAAAGGAAATTTTAAAATATTTCATTCATTTTTATATTAAGTTGTTGAAATATTTTGAAAAAAATTATTGTAAATAAAAAATTTTACACTATTAAAAATATAACATTTTATAATTAGCTTAAAAAATGGTTTTAAATAGATTTTCGTTAGAGCATTGATCAATTCTGTTTTGGTCGGATATATAGAGAGAAAAAGAGTGAGAAAGAGTGTTGGTAATGGTCGCGAGAGTGTCGCGTTGGAATTACGCAACGCGACAAAAACTAAGCGGGGAGAGCACTCTGACGAGAGTCGTGCGTAAATTTTACGTAATCGCGTGTTAAAGTAGCATTTGTAGGCTCGAGGATAAGGCCAGCTCGATAAAAGAGCGCGAGAGAGAGAGAGAGAGAGAGAGAGGGAGAGACAGAGAGAGAGAGAGAGAGAGAGAGAGAGAGAGAGAGAGAGAGAGAGAGAGAGAGAGAGAGAGAGAGAGAGAGAGAGAGAGAGAGAGAGAGAGAGAGAGAGAGAGAGAGAGAGAGAGAGAGAGAGAGAGAGAGAGAGAGAGAGAGAGAGAGAGAGAGAGAGAGAGAGAGAGAGCTACATATATATATATATATATATATATATATAAGCGACTTCGCGAGCGTCCGCGAACTCGTTAGACGATTGCATTAGCGAGTACGCGAAAGCCCACAGTTCGTTCATACACGCACACAAACACACACGTACTCACACACACACACACACACACACACACATTAGTGGTCGCCAACTATTAATGACACATTGTATAATACATAGAAAGATGTACTGAAAATATTTATTGTCAGTGGCAAAGTTACTTTAACTACGTACAGGAAGTTACTCAAGCATTTCTCAACGATATCGATGCAATTTTTCAAGGAAAAATCGTATAAAGTCTCGCCCAATCGCTTCGAAAAAAATTCTCATCGAGAAAAATCGTTAAAGATGTTTCTTAATCAATTTAAGTAAAAAAAAAAAACAAAATTTATAATATTTTAACGAAATTATTATTATACCATCACACCAAAATTTCACGAGTTTCACGCACGTAATTGAAAGTTTTGGTTGAGACTTTACGCTATTTGGAGGATTTTACATTAATCGAGATAATGTTAGATGCTCGACGAGACGAGACGAAGATTTTGTTGGCAGAGAAAACGATTATCTCCTTTGGGTCGATTCGACCGAGCCAGAATTTATTCCCGAATAAATTTAATTATCCATATATTCATCTAAAGATGTCTAGATGGCTGATATATATATATATATATTACTTGCTATAGCGTTATCGTGTACACCAGTTGTACGTCAATGTTCGATTTGAACGAACGTTAATGGGCTCGATTCTCAGTATCGATTGACTCGCTTGCACGAACATTTAAACGCGAATATTTATTTATATAGGAAATTATATATATATATATATATATTTGTATGATATAATACATAATATACTCGAGTATTATTCAGAGACAAGTACTAGACTCTTGTGTGACAATCACGGACGTTTAATAAGTCACGATCTTGAAACACTTGCCAGTAATCTATGAGGAATATATATATATACCATTAATGTACTGTGTGATATATATTGTGAAATTTATACATGTATATTGGTCTGTGCGATAACAACGTAATGGCGAGTAAACCGAGCTAATCGAACGTCCGAGATCGCGGATTAATTTACGAGAGTTGAACTGTTTTGATTATACCCGAATGATAACGAATCACGAGACTCCGATTACAGTCAACATTGGAATTCATGTGACGACAGTACATAATATATAAATAATATTAAAAAAAACTTTTCATTCGTTCCATTATTTAATTTCGAAAAGATGAAAAAAAAAATGAAGAATTGTCGAAAAATGTCCGAAAAATATTTTTTTACGTTCAGAATTATTTATATTGATAATTAAAGACGGAGAATAATTTTTTTTTAAACTTAATAAAAGTGAATTCTTATCTGATTTAAATGAAAAAAAATGTATATATATATTATAACTTATTTTGTCATTGTCTTCTGGCTCATTTACTTCGTCGTATATTTACGCAACGAGAGATACATTCTTCGTGTGTTAATCTCTCTTTTATCACGACTAACTTTGCATCTTATTTGTCGCTCATCATTCGTGTCCATGAAATAAATAAATGACTTTGCTTTCAAGCAGCTAAACGATGGCTCTCTTTCATTATTAATTCTTTCTCATATATATATATACTCTGACGAGAAATGATGCTTGTATAAACAGCTTGTTTATACACAAACTCACGATTACAACGTTCCTCAGCCTCATCATCATCGAAATATATCACGAGGCATTGAGAGACCTCGTGGTATTTAGCCGAGTCGTCACTCAATTGAGCTGGATGGAATTATTTGCTTACTCGAATTTCATTTCGTTGTGACTCTTTGACGATTAGAGGAATTTTTTTTTTTTTTTTTTTCATCGTTGGATCAATTTATTTGAAATTGAATTTAATTAAATTTCAATTAAATTACGTTTCACACTAAATATAATCGAAATAAAAATTTTATCAAATTATGTTGTAATTAAATTTCAATAAAATTACGTTAAATTCCAATTCGAAGTAATATGTACAAAAAATTGGATTGAGATTAGAATATAAATTTTTCTCATCTGGCCCAGTGTGTGGCATTTATAAATTGAAGAATTGTGTGTCAATGCTACGCGTTCAGAGCCCTTGAGAATGACAAGAGATCGTTTAATTCCAATGAAACTTTTAAAATATTATATAAATAAATTTTTCAGCATACAAAAATATCAATTTATTTTATCTCTCATCTTTTTAATGGTTTTCAAGATTAAGAATTCGCTCAATATAATTATAATAAAAACGTCCTTTTATTATCGCAGACTGCATATTAATAATTCGCACATTATTCACGATTTTCCTCTGACTGATCTCCATTGTGTATATTCGCGTGGGTGAATAATTCGTATGAATTATGAGAAACCTCGAGCCCAAACTATATCCAGAGCCCATTATTAAATCTATTCACTCGTCCCATACTCATCCATATCATAATGTGTATCAACCAAAATCCAAAAGGGCGTATCTTATCGGTTTATGTGGAGCATTATATGCCCTTTGGTTTTTAGAAATGTGATATAATATCTAAATCACGATACAGTATCAACAGAAATGTGTTGCGAGGTTGTTTCGGCGAAATTTGACATGTATATGCAAACACAGTTCAACGATACTCTCTCTCTCTCTCTCTCTCTCTCTCTCTCTCTCTCTCTCTCTCTCTCTCTCTCCCCCTCTCTCCCTCTCTCTCTCTCTCTCTCTCTCTCTCTCTCTCTCTCTCTCTCTCTCTCTCTCTCTCTCTCTCTCTCTCTCTCTCTCTCTCTCTCTCTCTCTCTCTCTCTCTCTCTCTCTCTGTCTCTCTCTCTAGCTCTCTCTAGCTCTCTCTCTCTCTCTCTCTCTCATTTAATTCTTTGGTAAATAGAATTAAACGATTCGGTTAAGCGGTTCGTGCATATACACGACATGCATTATTGTTTAGCTCGAGGAAAAGCCACAACTGGAGCTCTGGGCTGTGCGCCTGCTGGGCACACGTAAATTGGCTGCTGTGTGGCATTGCATCGTATATTTAGGTATACAATGTTGCATTTCACATATATATATTTTCTTGTGACTATATGTATATACGTTGTGTTTTCCTTACATATACGTTGCATTTCACGCATACATATATATACGAGCAATGCCAGACTATTTATAAAATAGATATATATATATATATATATATATATATATATTAATATATATATATTTAGAAAATATATATATATTTTTTTCCTGCTATACACAGAAACTGTAAAATATACTTCGTGGATTTGCCGACAAGTTTCATATCAGTGGAATTCACATCCGAGTGCATTCTCTCCCTCTTCTACTTTCCCACCAAGTTGTGACGTTTAATATGAATCCTGATATTGCCACACGAGATGCAAGATTGACTTTAAACACGTGTATAAAAGTATAGACGACGATTTGCCGTGAATTCTCAGTAAACTCGACATTTACGAATATAAAGAACGTATGAGTCACTCGAGTTTCCGGAGTATATACAGACCAGATTTGTCGTCACAGCGATATTGGATGCTTGGATTTCGCTTTAATTTCCAATGACCCTCTTGGAACAAAATTTACATTCAAGAAAAATATTTTATCCAATTGAAATAAAGTTTGAATAAACTGTAAATTCATCAACTGTTCTAATAATTGATGAGAATGTTTTTTTTTTTAACAAAGTATTTAAAATTATTGATAAATTTAAAAATAATATTTTCAATAAAATAAAGTGAAAATTTATATTTGTGTGTGTGTGTGTGTGTGTGTGAAGGTATTAAAAATAAATTCTTTATAATTCGAGACAATAATTCATACAAATGGAACAATTATTTATCTTTGTAAGAAATTAATTTTGCTAAAATTGATCGACTCGTTGAAATTTTATGATTTGCTTTTTTTTTTAACACAGTCTAAAAATTGCTCCAACTTGTGCAATTTTCATGGGAGCTTCTGAATATATCAGTACATTCTAAAAAAGTATTTTTCGTATATACATACGCTGACAATATATCAATCAGTACATGAGCAGTGTAAATCTTTCACGTCTATATATATATATATATATATATATTATATTATATATATATATGTATATATTATATATATATATAAGAAACAAAATTTACTACAAGTTCTATATTCGTCCTTATATACATCCACAAATATAAATATATATATATATATATCCCCATTTCTGTATTCATAAATATGTATTATGATCGTTTATATGCATTTTGCTAGACATCGAGAGTGGGAAAGGCCCGTCTGGTTGCTCGGCTGGTACCGCTCCTCTCTCGACTGTTAAAGCCTGCAGCACGCATATGATCGTCCAGCTGGCAAGAAGTGGGGGAGGCGAGACCGTCACCAATACTAACTTTTGTAAAAAAAGCCAGGACTATACAGTATACGACACAGACACACACACACACACACACACATACAAATTCAATATTCCGTATCACGAGGAGAAATGCGTTTGTGTAGAACAATTTCACACATAGAAAATGTTGCGTGTTGAATGAATATGTGATAACATGTACTTATGTGTGTATACAGGGTGTTATATAAATGTATTGATAAGATATATATGTATATATATATATACATATATAGAGGCTAATATATATATATATATATATATATATATATATATATATATATATATATAGAGATGCTAATGTATATATATATACACACATACATAGAGGCTAATATATACGTATATATAACTAGAGTGGAGTAGCCACGAGAATGTCTCGTTCGCGATCGTATTCTACACGACTCACGACTCTTGCTTTGTCTGCCTCAGTGTGGGTGTTTTGTTTCTGTGTGTGTGTTTGTGTTTGTGTGTGTTGGTTACTTGGAGCGGTTGCTGGTTGGTATACATAGAGCCTCCAGAAGCAAAAGGGGATCAGTGTAAAACGGCCTTCTGCCCCAGCACAGGCCTCTCTCGTCATATTACACGAGACCGACCATAATTGATCGAAGAATCAAACTGTACAGAGCACTGATACAGCGCCGCTAAACGCTTGGAGAAAAAAAAATATATATATTTGAAAAAATAAATAATTAATTAACAGCGAGAATTGTAGAGAGAAAAAAAAAAATTAAGTGCGAGAATTGAAAAAATAAAAAAAAAGAGGGAGAGGTGATTTACACCTCGAAGAGGAGGGGGAATATATTTGCACTGCGGTGATAAGGAGAACGAGACAAGAAAAAAAATAAAAATCGTCTGTAGGACGCATTCAGTCGATTTTGGGATTTTCCAACTTTGGAAAAAACGCGCGTATTTTTTTCTTTTTGTTTTGTTTGTTTTTATTCCATTTCGCGAGTTTTTAGGAAAAGTTTCACACGTGACACGTCATCCGAAGGAGAAGCATTTTTAGTATTTTTATTTTTTTGAAAGATAAATTAAAAGGCTTGCCGGTGATAACGATTTGGGACAAACGACGAGGAAGAGGAGAGGATCAACGATCGAAGAAATTTAGTAGGAAAGAAAAAAAATCGTAATCGACCAAGAAACCACTCAGTACGTCGTTGTTGTTGTTGTTATTTATATAATTATTATAATACGAGCGTGTGAGAGAGATGGAGAAATTATGACAACTGTGGATGCAGCTAATTGAACAATTTTTACGGCGTGAAACACACACACACTAACGATAAGAGGTGTGCAATTATAAAATACGTTTGGAGAGACAAAATATACGCGTTTACAAATCGATTTATTTTACTTGGAATTAATTTCATTTGAATTGGACAGAACTCGAATTACGAAGAATAATTTTTTTTTAATCGAATGAATTTCATTTTAGTCAAATAATATTATTATTATTTTTTTTTAATGCTACTTGAGCATTATTATTCGATTGAAGTAAAAATATAATTTATTCGAATTCAAAAAATGAATACTTATGGGGGCCAATGACATCTCTCTCTCTCTCTCTCACTAGCAAATGATTGAAATTTTATCTATCAATGAGAAAAAAAAATTAAATAATTATATTATCAAATTTAAAACGTTTTTTGTATTTTTCCAAAAATCCTGAGGAATTAATTTAGGCTAGAGTGTTTTTTTTTTTTTTTTTTTTTTGAGCATGGCCGAAGCATCGCCAGTCTATCTCACATGTACATATATAATATACAAGCAAACTATACTATACGGTGTATGCGGGCTATGAAAATAGTCTTTGCGTGCCGCAAATGAGAATCACTACGTCAGTTCTATTTCCAGAAAGTTTCGTTGCTTCCCTCGAAATTGCCAACGAAATTCTTCCGTCTCCTTGAGCTTTCATTCACGCTCAGTTCTCCCATTCGTTCAACAATACTATAATTATTATTTTTCTTTTGTTTTACTACAAAATATAATTTATTATATGAATTACAAAAAAAAAAAAATCTTACTACGCGTTACTTGAATCGAGAGAAAAAATTTAACGAATAAAAATTCTTTTACGTGAAAAAATTCAAGGAGAAAACGCGCAAAGTTTTTCTTAGCGAATATGCACCTCGGTCTCCTTATAGGAAATGCGTTTATACATACACACAGACGTATATATATATATATATATACGCGTTTGCGTTTTAGATAAAAGCGTGCGTTGCCATCCAAGGCGGTTCGCGATGACATGAGCATTTTTACTTGCGATAATTTCCATAGCAGTCTCGACCCTGAGTGAAAAATGTGCACGTCGGTATGTCGCTGAATTTGTATTTGTTGTGCGAGAGTTTTGAAATGAAAACGAGCCAAATTTTCGAGTCCTCATCTCATTTATATAATATTTTTTATGCAATAGATTTTTATTTTTAATATTATGAAAAAATATATATGTATATATATACATATATATAGAAATCGCGCTATTTTCGATTTATATATATATATATATATATCATCAATTAGCCATTAAAATTTCATATCTCCCTCTCCTTCTCTCTCGGAATTTTGTGCTCTTAGTTATTAGAGTACATCCGGAAATGCAACAAAGAGAACTGGCAACATTGCCACGAAGCGTTGCGATTCACATTACGTTTTGCAGCGTGAGGTTCGCCACTTTTTCATTCGTTCTCTCTTTTCCGCTTTTTTTTTTTTACCGATGATGTGTCTCTCTTGTCCGGGATTCTATAACCTCTCGTGGCCCGAGAGACCGATAAAGACACACGTGTGTCGTCCCTCTCACTCTCTCTCTCTCTCTCTCTCTTTCTCATTCCCCCTCCCTTACTAAGCTCGATTTTTCTTTACTATCTCTCGGAAAGAAAAATCGATTCGAAAAGCGTTTATCTCGAGCAAACTGCTGGGAGTATTTTCCCTTGCAGCTTTTGTTCGCTGAAATACCATATATATATATATATATATATATGATCGTATACCTTCGAGACTTGCAGTAGTATTTGGCCAAACTGATATCGATCCGCGAAACCGCGAGTTTAAGTCGCGGTTACGACATTGTCCAATTTTATATAACTGCTATTGTTATTACAGTTAATTCATCGATAGTAAATTTCGTATTGAAAATAATTTTTTGACAAAGCTCGAAAGAAATTTAAGCAAAAAAAAAATTCGATCCCATTGATTTTGTAGAATTTTTGAATCGATCTACATGGCAATTGGTCCTGACAACGGCTTAATTATGCAGTAGTTACGAAACTTTAGAAACTGACTATCTATACTCTCATATATAGGAACGAGGGAACAAAAGGGAGGGTTTTCGAAGCGAAGAGCATGCTCGCGTGCCCGAGTTAGTTAGGTGCTATCAGTTATTCGTTAATTCTCTGTCAGACCATCAGAAGAGTCTCGCGAATTTTCCTTCAAAATCAGGAGAAAGAAGGTCAACTTCAATAAGGGTTGAAACCCTTTTTTTTTTTTAAATAAGAATAATAATCATAATCATTAATATACTATGATTTATTATTAATATAAAAATATTTCTTATTTCAAAAATAATAATAATAATCGATAAAAAAAATATAAAAATTTTCTCTGTCGATCGATTTATTAGAAATTTCATTTTTTTTTTTACCGTTATATAGTTTACATTACACAAGTTCAATTTTCATCTGCCTCAAAGCTCGTCTGTCGAGAATCTCGGAAAAAAGCATTTTACGATCTCGCTTTCACTGCATATAATACAAGGGAGGTGGGGGATGTTTTTGTTAACCGGAAGTGTGTTCGAGCGAGGTATGCACGACCTTGCTACCGAGACTTTTGCCGGCTTATCGTCGTCGTCGACGTCCTCGTTCTTGTCCTATGTAGAAATATACGGGGTATTTTGGATCCCCGAGAAAAGCTGAGGACAAAGTTTTGCCTTTTTTTCGTGAATTGAAATTTAGGAAATATTGAGAATGAGAGAGGGTGAGAGGGCAATATTAAAAAAGTCGTTTCTCTCGACTCTTCGAAGTCTTCAGAGATGCATTTTCACCTACTGCGAGGAGTCTCGTGCAAAATGATTGATATATAGAAATAGAGAAAGAAAGAGAGAGAGAGAGAGAGAACAAAACACGAAGCTTCGAGTGATGGATGGTAGTAAGATAGAAAGAGAACAACAGCAGTGGTCACACAATGGATCGAAAAATATATGTGAAAGAACGGAATAAAAATTCATGATTTTTCCTATCACGAGTACAGTCTTTTCTCAATACAAATATATATATATATATATATATATATATTCGTACGTTATTTACCTATATCGCGAACAGTTCGAGGGGAAAATATCGCGATTGCCTTCTTTCGCGAAAAATGTACGAAGACGATATGCCAAGAGGGGATTTTTTTTTTCTCACAATAGAAATGCAAATATCTCCATTATATATTGTACAACTCGGTGAGATTTTTTCATCCGTTCTTGAAGCTTTGGTGGCCACAATGGAGCATCGATAACGTTTTATGAATTTCCATGTGTTTATGCGTTTTATGGAGTACAAAAATCTTCAATTTCCTCAGCTGTTTTTTTGGCAATAATTTTTAGTGAAAATAAATGAAAATATTAATTTCTCCGTAAATTCAATATCATCGATAAATTCGAATTGTAATTTTTATTCGACACGATGAACCCTCCATGACATTTAATAAATACTGACTTATCAAAATACTAATAAATTAAATTGTAATCAATTTATTAAGTTTAATTAATAATTTTGTTTTATTTTCAAATTCATTAAATCTTTATAAATGTATATTATTAATTATTTGCTTGCAGATTTATTGAGGAAGCACGTGAATGGCTTGCAAGCTCATCCTCGGCTAGAGGGGTCAATTGACAGTGAATTTGACAAAAGCCCGACGGTGCAATCTCACAGCCCGTACCCGATGAGTGTCAGTTCAATTGTATATAATTTTCTATTTTTTTTTTTTTTTCATTATTTTCGTAAGCTCATTCATTCATTGCATGACGAAAAATCTGCATGATTTATTTATTCATAAAATATATATACATATATATACACGCACACACACACACACACATATATATATGTATAATTTTATTTGGCTTTGAGAACGAGCGAGTTTTCATGTGAACCAAATCGAACGTATCCCTCGTGGTTTTGTGTTGTGTGAGCTTGAGTTCTTGTTCTTTCCATCAGTTGGCATTAATTCCCCCGAGATGAGTCAAAAGCTCCACGAGTTCGAAGCTTTTCTCTCTCTCTCTTTTCCTCCCTCGTTCTAACGGACAGTATAGTTGGCTTGTTGGCACGCGCGTTCATCTTCTTGCTGACACTCCAGATCTATATATATATATAAACTCGTTGACTGGTCCATAGGGCCCATTCTCTCGTTCTCGACACGCGATCCAGTTTAGCCGATACGCGACCAACAAATTAAGTTCAATGAAGCGCAAGAGAGTCCGAGTCACATCGGCCACAGAGGGTCTTGTCCACGCGCGAATCTCCCCCTCGTCTATTATATCTTTTTATTCAATTGTTCAACTCTCTCGTGCTTCATCTCACTTTTCCCATTCTACTATACTCTAATATATATATATATATGTATATGTCGTTACGATGATCGCTCATTCGAACGACCAAAATGCCAATTTTGTCAATATTAATTGTCGACCATTTAATCGTAAATTGATCCCTTTTGAAATAATGGATTTTGCAGTTATTACGAGTGAAAAAAATTTCAACGAATCATCGAATGACAATTTTTATTTAACAGTTTTTAAATTAATTCTTTAAGTAATAAATTTTGTTTAATTTTTCGTAAATCTATAATTAATCAACGAAACGAAATAAATTTATGAAAATTTATTCTCATGAAT
The DNA here is from genome assembly GCA_963669185.1 of Dyspetes luteomarginatus. Classification (NCBI taxonomy): domain Eukaryota; kingdom Metazoa; phylum Arthropoda; class Insecta; order Hymenoptera; family Ichneumonidae; genus Dyspetes; species Dyspetes luteomarginatus. The sequence continues at coordinate 29,083,625 of OY769903.1, read as the reverse complement.
TTGTACATGTTAAATTGCCTCGAACTTAATAAATTTCATTGCTATTATATTTAACTTTGTTAATTTTCCATATTCAAATTATAATTTTACTTAAAGTAATTAAAAAAATTGACAATAATATATTGGAAAATAATTTAATATTCATATTCGTTTTAATTTATCGTTCAACTATTAACAATTGTTATTATTTTGCCAGCAGGTTAGATTGACAGGGGGTCATATGGTGAAGCAGAGGAGGTTCATTGGAAATACGAATAACAAGATGATCAATATACGGGAACATTTATAAGGCTCATTTGAAAAGTGTGCAAAAGCAAAAGCAGCGATTTGATCGATCGTTTTCTTTTCTTTTTTTTTTTTTTTCGTCCATTCACGTGAAGAACGAAAAAAAAAAAATTGTCACTTTCACTGCCCACTGTGATAGATACAGAGTCACAAGTTTTTGGCTCCTGCTTTTTTTTTTCATCTTCGATTTTTAGCGTTGAAACGCTGGCAACTGCATACCAGGGCAAAAGTGAGAGATTTATCTGCAACGAGATAAATCTCGTTACGAAATCGAGAGAGAGAGAGAAAGAAAGAAAAAATATATATATACTGAATCTATATATATATATCTATATATATCTATATATCTTGACCAGCCACGAGTCAAAGCAGCTCGTGGTGATTGAAGAAAAAGCACGAACGAATTCACGATTATCGTCGAGAGACTGATCGACACTTTGTGTCTTTATCAAGAAAAAAAAGAAAATAAAAAATTAAAAATATCTCCGCAACGAAATACGTGAGAGAAAAAGAGCATTGGAATTTTTTTTATTGCGACACGTGGACGAATTTTGGATTAAAACCGTTCCACCAGTGATTACGTGTCATCCGATAAAGTTTATCGATTGACGAGCTTTTATCTTTTTTTTTTACAAAGGTCAGTAACAATTTCGATACGAAAAATCTCTTATAAATGTTATTTGTCTAAACAAAATTGTTTCAATTGATTGTTTTTTTTTTTTTCAGGTTTTAGGTGTACGTAAGACTGTAAAAAGTCCGTGAAAAGGTGAAAGAAAGCCAAAGGAATATCAGTGATACATATATACATATTTCCAGTATTGTTTTTTTTCTTTTGATTGGATGAGAGAAAAAAAATAAGTGATATATATATGTAAGAGGAAAAAAAAACGAGGAAGATTTTTATTATTGCTGGATCTGGTCGTTATTGTTAAAGAGCAAAGTGGATGGTTCTTGATACAAGACTGAAGGCACACTAAAATTAGCTTGACATTTATTTTTTTTCTTCTTTTTCGTCTTCATCATTTCGACCCGTTTGCCATCCCGGCAGTGTTTCTTCATTATGGTGAGTGGCTTACAAATTTATTACAATTATTTTTCATTTATCCTCATCTGCGAGTCTCGTATAAATTTAAAAATTCACGCGGATACTTTTGGACAAGCGACAGACTGATTAATTCAAAATATATTTTTTCAATTATTATTTCTTCAAATTTGTTATTTTTGATTTTTTTTTTTGCCATCCAAGTTACCATTTACCGTGTCATTTGTACTCGAATAAAATTACGAATATACCTGCTGGCTTTTCGTGCACGAATAATTCGTCCTTACGTTTAAAGCGACTTGGCAGAAAAATAATCTTGAAAAAAAAAAAGAAAACAATTGTCACGATCATAAATTGTTCCAAGTTGTTGATCTTGGCAGTGAGAAATTGGACAAAAAAATTGTGTCGAATGGTAAATGATAAAGAAACATTCACGTTATCGTTCGTTGAGCAATTTGTTGTTAAAAAAACTGCAGACTGATTTTTTCAAAACTATTTATACAAATATTATTTCTTCAAATTTTTTTACATTTTTGATTTTTTTTTGTCATTCAAGTTACCATTTACCGTGTCATTTGTACTCGAATAAAATTACAAATATACCTGCTGGCTTTTCGTGCACGAATAATTCGTCCTTGCGTTTAAAGCGACTTGGCAGAAGAATAATCTTGAAAAAAAAAAGAAAAAAATTGTCACGATCATAAATTGTTCCAAGTTGTTGATCTTGGCAGTGAGAAATTGGACAAAAAAATTGTGTCGAATGGTGAATGATAAAGAAACATTCACGTTATCGTTCGTTGAGCAATTTGTTGTTAAAAAAACTACAGACTGATTTTTTCGAAAATATTTATACAATTATTATTTCTTCAAATTTTTTTTATATTTTTGATTTTTTTTTGCCATCCAAGTTACCATTTATCGTGTCGTTTGTACTCGAATAAAATTACGAATACACCTGCTGGCTTTTCGTGCACGAATAATTCGTCCTTACGTTTAAAGCGACTTGGCAGAAAAATAATCTTGAAAAAAAAAACGAAAAAAATTGTCACGATCATAAATTGTTCCAAGTTGATCATGGCAGTGAGCAATTGAACAAAAAAATGGTGTCGAATGGTGAATGATAAAGAAACATCCACGTTATCGTTCGTTGAGCAATTTAAAAAAAAAAAACGAAAATAAGAGCAAATGTTTCGTTCTTCATTTTGCGGTCCAAACTCTCTTGTATCTCGTCTATCGCAGCAGCCCAGGAGCTCTCTCGTGTCTCGTCTCGCGGACAAACTCCGTTCATTCGTATATATATGCTCTCTTGGGACGAGAGAGAATCCAACGGTTGCCTGTCGGAGGCGCGCGGGTGCCGAGTGGAAATTTCCGTTGCCCTACGCAGCGCACGTATCCACGTAAAACGTGCACATGTCCGACTGCCTCGCTGCCTGCTTGCCTTTGCCAGAGGCTGTCGCTGGCCGCCTCTCTCGACTCCCATGGTCGTATACCTCGCTATTATACGTGTATACATATATACATATATATATATATATATATATATATATATATATATATATATGGGGCATTCCAGGCAAAATTCTAAATCAACCGGCACTAATTAATTTTTATTCCTTTGCGATTTTTTGGAAATATAAAAAATTGATTTTTCGAATCAACGGTAATTGAGATTATCAACTGTTTTTAAATTTTTAGAGTAAATTTTCAAAAAATCATACTTTTTAGGCATTGACAAAAATTCACTTTATTCAAGAATGGGCAATAAAAATAATTATAAATAAATATAATAATTCAACATTTTTTATATTTTAAAACTATGAAACGATTTTTAGGATCGAACAACGACGACAGTTAATTAATTAACGTCCTTACAATGGATCATTCAAAACTTCGTTGATTACGATCGTTTCTTATTTTTGATAAAAAATTGAAAATGGGTGTCAAGTATTTTTTTTGCTTCCTCACACTATGCTAAGTGCAAAAAAAAATTATGCGTTATGGCTCTGTCGATTTGACCTAGAATACCCCATATATACATAGTGTGTAAATACATATATATATATATATATATATATATATATATATATATATATATGTATACATATATATATATATATATAGATTTGTATAGACAGTGAGACGAGAGTCGCAGTCTGCTGACCAAGCTCGCACGTTCTCGTAACGTTAGAGACTGTGAAATGGATGTTGAAGAGAGCCAAGCAACACCGTTATATTAGAGAACGTCAAGACGAAAGAAAAATTACTCAAAATACTCTTTGTACACAAAATTCAACAAAATGAATTGGAGAATATCGTGGAAAATACGAAAAGAAAATCTTTGAAACCTTTTTTGGGGTCTTTTTGATGGAAAATTTTGCCTTTTGGGAAAAAATTCTAGCTGATTCTTAATCAGCAGGAAAAAATACATCGAAACTGAGTCGTTGAAAATTTTTAAAAATCAAAAATGTGTACATTTTCGCTCAGAATAAGTTTCTTCACTCCAATAATTATAAATTTCATTTGCGTTCGAGTTGCAACTCCACTTTGTCCACATTATCTTCGTAATCGTTCAAGCTTTTAAAAAAAGGCAGACGATTATTTGTATTTCCAATTTACTAAAATTGCTCACAAATTTTTACAATCGGACAATCAATTTTCACAAATTTCTTCTAGTTCGATTTTGTAAATTTTAAAAAACCCTCTTGAGGCCACAGAAATACGTATAACGAGATGAACGGGGGCAAAGTTATGGTCACTTGAAAAATATATTTTTTTTTATCGATTTACAAAAAAAAAAAATCTTTTCACGATCTTAATCGATCGGAAATTTCTTGTTGATCACGAATCTCATCCAATCATCCCTGGGAGTCAAAAAAATTCATCCTCAAATTTTATAATAAAAATAATGTTCGTTTTTTTTTTTTTTCACACTGACATAAAATGGTGTGATGGATGTCAGTAAAATGAAAAAAAAAAAAAAATTGATACATTCATGGGAAAAATTTTCCTATGTAAGCTCGATCAATTCTATTTTCATTCGGGCATAATTTTATTGCGACCTTGCTCGCTTTTACAATGAGACTGTGAAATAAGCCCAAGACGGAGAGAAAGAGATGGAGAAACGTCGAGCACGTCGGGGCATATTGGTTGCCCGTATCACGCACTATACTCGAAGATGACTGTGCGAAGTGCGGAGGGTCAGTGGCTGACTCATTGGTTAATTTGGTCCAGCGAGGAATCTCGTTTTGTACTATATCTATATGTATATAAAAATATATATGCATATATATATATATATATATATATATATATACATATTATATATACATATATATACATATATATACATATATGTTTATAACACAAAAGTATATTATACGTGTCTTTATCTTTTGTTGTACAATTTTCTCTGGTTTTAAGAGCCCTCAAAATATCCTCAAAATATCCAGAATAAATTAATGATTAAATTATGAAACTTTATCGCGAAATATTCTCCGGGTTCGTTAGGCACTTTTCTCCCTCCTCCTCCCCCCCCCCCCCCCCCTGCTCCGCCCTCTTCATTCGTCCAGACAGAGTAGAGTTGTTTTGCAATTATATTTTCAACGAGAGTTCTAGTCGAGGATTTTCCCTTAATAATACTGCCCTATATATATATTTATCGAGGATCCGTGAGAGATTGCGTGTATATATATATATATATGTATACATAGATATATATATATATATATATATATATATATATATATATATATATATATATATCGGTGAGAGCTTGCGTGTATATATATATATACATATATCGTGTACACGCAAGCTCTCACGGATCCTCGATAAATAAATATGATATTACGTGGACTTTGTGTCTGTAGCGAAAAAGTTTGTCGAGAGAATATATTTTCAATTTGCTCGAAAAGTTTCACGTGAAAATGAATTTTGAAGTGAAGATAAACCGGACCGAGGTACATAAAGATAGATAAAAGCAAAAAAATGAGAGTTTTTTTTATATACATGTATATAGATAGCAGCAGCAGTAAAGCTCATTAATAACGAGAAGCGTTAATTAGACGTAGCGTAACGAAGTTTTTGACGGGTCGATTAATCTCACAGGGGGCTATCACGACGGATTTATACACTAAAAAATAATGGAAACTCCCGGTGAGAATGAGAGATTGAGAGTTTTGTTACATATGTGCATGCATGGCACATTCCAGGCAAAATTCACGCTCCACCATTTTTTATTTTTATTTCCTTGATAATATTTTCGTAGAGGACTGCATGAGAAAATATCTAATTTTTTGGATAAAATAAAAATTTATAAAACTTTCATTAGTTTTTTGACAATTTTTATGGGAATCTCTGTCGTCCTGTCGATTCAACCTGGAACGTCCCATGTAATTGTATACTGTATATATATATATATATATATATATATATATATATATATGTGTAAATATATATTCATATGTATTGTGTACATATATATAGGATGAGACCGCGAAAGGCCAAATAATAATGGGACAAATAATGGAGCGAGGGCGTTTATATATAAACCACGCGAGTCCGAAAGGCAGTCGAGTAATTAGCAATAAATTTTCCAGGTGCATCCCCTTCATACTTTTTCACACGACGAGATATTTCGCCATTCCCTTTTCGGCTCACGGGCCAAAAAAAAATTTATACATTTATATATAAATCGTGTATATATATAGACACTTTTTTGCGAGGTGAAAATGTAGCCAGGGTCAATCGTGGTGAATTAAAAAAAATATAGTTCCCGTTGTACGCGTGAAATGCAAAAAGCGAGAGAGAGAGAGAGACAGAGCCAGCAAAAAAATGTTGACTTTTCGTTATTGTCGTGCCCTGGGATTCTTTTTTTTTTTTACCCACGAGAGAGCCTCCAAAAATGGTGGGAGATATTTATTGTTGAGCGTGAAAATAGCGTGTGCAGGACTTTTTACCTCCATGCGTGATCATTAAAAATGAATCGATAGGCGCGACCTGTGCGCAAATACGCATGGAAAATCGTGCTCCGAGCCGCAATGAGGCGAAGCGGAAATTTATAAATACGTTTGTTTTGCATTGACCGTGTATTGCAAACTCGAGATAGCAACCAGAGATCTCTTTCAATCTTGCCCCCCCTCCTCTTCGTGCTCTCTCAATATTTATTATGTTTATTCATGAATAATCCTGAAATATTTTTGATTGATCTGTTGGGCTTCGAAGAGACGACGAATTAATCACTCCCAAAATGAGAAATATTGATTTTGCATTTATTGAGAATAATCTTTAATAATTGCCCCTGTAATTAAATTTTCATTGCTAATTTTCTTTTGTTAATTTTTTTTTTTCACAAAAATACGAGAACAGAAAATTTAAATAAAATTTTTCCAACCGTGAGAATTGAAAAATGAAGAAACTCGATTTTTATCGATCTCTTCAAAATATCATTGCGATATAATTATCGAGGGTTCAGAGCGTTTATCGTTGGTAATAATCGCGATTCGAATAATCAAAACAGACAGAGTTCGCGATATGATCGTGGCATACATTAAGTGATGTCAAGCGAAATCAAACGCAATCATGACACTTGAGGAAAAATGACACGAGATCTTGCGGATGAAATTGTGAACAATCTTTTCTTATAATAAACTTGGTGTGAGCTGCAGTCAATCGAAGTCAATCGATCGATCTTTAAAGAATAAACTGATATATCTCCCTCTCTTTATTTTCTATTTCGTTTCGTATTATCATTTCATAAAGATTTTTTTAACCAGACAAACTGGAGACTCGTAAAATTCATTTCGATCGCAATTATTATATATTATTTATGCTACCAGCAATTAATTTTTTTTTGTCAATCCAGTAATAAAAATAATCATAATGTTCATAACAATGAAAATAATGTAAAATTATCAGCCAACATTCGGTACGAATTTAACCTCACACTCAATAATTAATTCACAAGTGTTGAAAATTATTTTTCAATATTATTTAATGATTTTTTTTTATTCAATGTAATTGGATAAATTACATTTCTTCGAAACGAAATTAATTGTTTATTAATTTTATCGTTACTTTGAGTATAAACAGTTTTTATTTGATTTTAATAAATTTCTTTGGGCTAATTAAATGTCGTTTAATTGAAATAAATGAACTATTTCATGTTGTAAATGTAGGAAAAAGTTATCAGTATAGATTATGCAGCTTTACAACTTCATCTCATTATGTATCTTTCCCAGTTCCTTGAGCTATAAATAACATTTGAAACGTTCAATGTATGCTTGTATTGATGACTATGTATATATATATATATTTCGTAACTTTCTCTCGTCAACAACAAAAAAGTTTCATCCCAACATTACGTGATGTATCGAGTTGACTATCTATATAAACTATATATATATAGTGTAGATATATATGTCATTTGTCTGATCATGAGAGTGGGCTGCAGACTAGGAAGCCTCCTCGTCTTTTGCCGGCACTTTGCAAAATACACATAGACGAGACGATGCGGGACTTTTGCACCGTTATCACCCCCCCTCCCTTCCCCTTCCTCTCTCCACTCGTCACTCATACTCGCAGCGTTATCGCTACACATATGCTATGAAAAGTGCAGATGGTGTCACGAGCTCGTTGTACACGTTGCTCGAGGCACTCGTATAACGCCTGGTGAGTCTCTTCCCGCCATGCATTCGTGCAAGTATGCATGAGAGATAAAAACCCGAGGAGTTGAAAAAAAAAAAAAAAAAACATTTTAATCAATAATAATTGGATTTTTAAATTCAAATAATAATGGATTATTTCATGATAATATTGTATACTATTGTTGCAAATTATTGCAAATTATTCACAATTACAAACAGTAAACTCAATATTTTACCAATAATTTATAAATATTTTGCTCGAAAATTATTCATAAATTATTTTTGGAGCACGAACTATGGCGAAAAAAATAAAATACATTGAATTTTTTTTACCAATATTGACCTAAATTAAAAAAATATTTCTACTTTTCACTATTGACTTTTTAATCAAACGCCCGACATATTCGTCGTCGATGGATTTTTTTTTTTTTTTTTCTAATATCACAACAGCTTTTTTTTCTCTTCCATCAATTGTTTTCACGCGGACAATGCAGCATCTGCCCTGGGGATGCTGCAAGAAGCAGAGTAACTCTCTCTCTTGCTCTCTTTCTCTCTATCTCTCTCTTCCTCTTTCTCTATACGTACACATTGTTTGACGTATTGCAAAATTGCTATTGGACAATCTGTGCTGTCTATCGAAAAGCAACTATATCCCCGTTTCCCATACATCGATCGCACACACATAACCATATAATACGTGTATGGTTGGCGAACTCCTTTCCAAACCGATGAAACAAAGGACAATTCGTCGAGTACGAGTGTGACTTTTCTGGAGTTTTTCAATCGTCCTTTGTCAACTTCATATATATATATATATATATATTTTTTTAAATTTATATAGGTGCTCAAAAAATCTGGATATAAAAAACTCCAAAAAAACCCTCGTTTTTGAGAATTGAAAAATGAAAAAAACAATGTAAAAATCGTGTGTTTTCATTTATCAATTTTCGTTTGGATCGTTTATTTTTTTGAGTGAGTTGACGAACGTGGACTAAATTTATGGTAAAAGCTCATATTGTCGAGTAGATTTTACATATGGGACTAACCACAGTCAATTCTCAAATTATTATATCAATTATTTGGATTTGGAATTTTTTTTCGACTTTTTAAAATATTTGTCAAATTTATATTGTTCTCCGAATTTTTAAATCTTTCGGATCATACGTTACAGCTCTCTTTATTCATATTAATTAAAATGCTCTTTTACTCGTTTATAATCATATCGAAAATCTCTTAAATCAATTTTCAACTTAAATCTATATATAAGACCATAAGTGTTGAAAATCTTCGAGACGACATTTTGAGCCAAAAAAATATGTCTCGTGCTATATATTTTATAATATACTTGGTGCGAGAGAGCGGAAAGTCAATTACGTATCTTGCAGGGAAACTCTACACGTTGTAGTTGATCGTTCGTTCGTTAATCCCCCCCCTCCTCCTCCGACTCTCTCGAGACCCAAAAGACGATGAGATATAGCAAAGAAGACAAGAAGGCGAGAGTCAATCGCAAAGCCAATTAAAAAGATAGAAGAAACTTCTCATCCATATATATATATATATATATATATATATATGTGTGTCATCTCTGGAAAACGATCTTTTTTTTCCCTCTCGTTAATTCTTCGTTAGAAACTTTTTATTTTCCTCAAATTCACTTCGTAAAAATCTTTTTACGCGACGAGGTTCGCGCGAAAAATAAAAAAAAAAGAAAATGTCAGCGCGAACTTTTCAATCCCGTTATCTCGATTAATTAATCGCTTTTGAAGGATAGCTGCGTCCCGGATATGCCCAACGGTCTTTGGATTTTTATGCTGTGCCTCGTCGATATCGAGTTGAACTATTTAACCCTTAAGGCACTAACAGGGGAAGGGGATCAGCTGAAAACTCGCTTACAGATGCTCTTTTCTCTCTCGGGTCTCGAGTCTATGAGAAAAAAGGTCGTTATTCGGCCAGACCAATTGAACAATCGATGACTTTTAACGTAAATGTATTTTCAAAAGAAGCAATAAAATTTCGTAATTAATTTAATGTCTAAAAGTATTATTAATCGATTTGCCTATTTTATTGTATAAAAATTTAAACATTAGATTACTTCAATCCTGAAATAAAAATATTTAATTTTGACGAAATTTTAATAATTTTTATCGATTTTATTAAACGAGCTTCGTAAGAAATGATTTATTTGAAAAAAAATATATATCGAGATTCCAAAAAATTCACAACGTTTCCTTATTTTTTTTTTAACTTTATCATCAATTGTTTAAAAATAGAGAATCTAAGATAAAACTGAAATAGAACGGAATTGACTCAAAATTACGCGGTATCGACTTACCTGATTTTTGTTTCACAACCGAATTGGTGATAAAAAAAACGAGATGACTTATCGCGAGCGATAAGGTATGCGATGATTTGTATTGATATATTTCGTATTGGCTTTACGTATTTTGTATGATCAACGATGTCTGTTGTTGTTTATAGATGAGTCCCATGTTCGTCGTCATCCTCTCACTTAACCATGTACATTCAATGTATTTAAGGAATTGGAGCGTGTCGCCTATCAAAATAAGACGCGATTTTTAACGTTCACGAAAGTGATGATGAAAAAAAATGAATCGATAATTCGTGACATTATAAATTGAAAATAAATCAAATTAGTCAAATGAATAATTTTTTTTATATCTTCAATTTTCAAATTCGACGCATTAATTTCGTATTTTCATAAAACAATATCGGTATATGTTGAAATAAATCTATAATAAATTCTCCTTTGTTAAGTGGCAAAAAATTACGAGAGTTTTTCATAAAAATTTCTGAACAAAAAATCGTTATCGAAATTTATGATCCTTTAGCATGGATTGACCTATATAGAATTTTATCTCACCATAAGATAGATGATAACGTCTCGCCAGCCTCGACATGATTTTACCTCCCCAACCCCCTGTATCATGTACCCCCTGCAGCATCATCCAAGGGTTGATTAAGGACAACTACTTCTTCCTCCCTTAATTAAAATAAAATTTAATAAAATATAAAATTATCCATAAAATTTTCTGAAAAAATTGTGAACGAAATTCATGATCCTTTAGCATGGATTGACCTATATAGAATTTTATCTCACCATAAGATAGATGATGACGTCTCGCCAGCCTTGACATGATTTTATCTCACCAACCCTCTGTAGTGATTAACCTTCGTACTTTCCATAATAAAGCTCAGAGCGAGAGTTGGCTGAACAGAATTTTTCCCTCATACCGGGCAACATCCCTCCAAATATACCTAAATATATATATTGCCATTACCATGGGGTTAAGGTATATATATATGTATTCTTTTCGTGTACCGAATCGCGAAAGCATCATCCAAGGGTTGATTAAGGACAACTAGCTCTTCCTCCCTTAATTAAAATAAAATTTAATCAAATACAAAATTATCCATAAAATTTTCTGAAAAAATTGTGAACGAAATTCATGATCCTTTACGATGGATTGACCTTATAGAATTTTATCTCACCATAAGATAGATGATGACGTCTCGCCAGCCTCGACATGATTTTACCTCACCAACCCCCTGTATCATGTACCCCCTGTAGCATCATCCAAGGGTTGATTAAGGACAACTAGTTCTTCCTCCCTTAATTAAAATAAAATTTAATAAAATATAAAATTGTTCATAAAATTTTCTGAAAAAATTGTGAACGAAATTCATGATCCTTTAGCATGGATTGACCTATATAAAATTTTATCTCACCATAAGATAGATGATGACGTCTCGCCAGCCTCAACATGATTTTACCTCACCAACCCCCTGTATCATGTACCCCCTGTAGCATCATCCAAGGGTTGATTAAGGACAACTAGTTCTTCCTCCCTTAATTAAAATAAAATTTAATAAAATATAAAATTGTTCATAAAATTTTCTGAAAAAATTGTGAACGAAATTCATGATCCTTTAGCATGTATTGACCTATATAGAATTTTATCTGACCATAAGATAGATGATGACGTCTCGCCAGCCTCGACATGATTTTATCTCACCAACCCCCTGTAGTAATTAACCTTCGTACTTTCCATAATAAAGCTCAGAGCGAGAGCTGGCTGAACAGAATTTTGCCCTCATACCGGGCAACATCCCTCCAAATATACCTAAATATATATATTGCCATTACCTTGTGGTTAAGGTATATATATATGTATTCTTTTCATGTACCGAATCGCGAAAGCATCATCCAAGGGTTGATTAAGGACAACTAGTTCTTCCTCCCTTAATTAAAATAAAATTTAATAAAATATAAAATTATCCATAAAATTTTCTGAAAAAATCGTGAACGAAATTCATGATCCTTTAGCATGGGTTGACCTATATAGAATTTTATCTCACCATAAGATAGATGATGACGTCTCGCCAGCCTCGACATGATTTTACCTCACCAACCCCCTGTAGTAATTAACCTTCGTACTTTCCATAATAAAGCTCAGAGCGAGAGTTGGCTGAACATCCCTCCAAATATACCTAAATATATATATTGCCATTACCTTGGGGTTAAGGTATATATATATATGTATTCTTTTCATGTACCGAATCGCGAAAATATCATCCAAGGGTCTCTCGATTAAGGGCAACGAGTTCTCCCTCCTTTAATTCCAATCCGAGTCGGATTATTCTCCAGGCCAGCATATATATATATATATATATATATATACATATACATATATATATACATATATATATACATATATATATATATATATATATATATGCTAGCCTGGAGAATACTCCGATATATATCAGTGAATCAGCAGAAAGGGGATGATTTATGCTTGCGTGAATTTTTATTTTGTAAAACTTTTGTAACACAAATTTTTGTAAATTATTATAATCTATCGTTGTGTTTTCTGTCGAGAAAATGGGTCAGCGTGTCGCAGAGTCCGCATAGAGCGTCGTGATGTCGCACACACACACATACACACAATTTCGTGGTTAAGATATTTTATGTATATATATATATATATATATATATATAAATGTGGGGTTTGCGCGTATTCCCCCGTGCACGAAAAAAGACTACATTCAACCAGTAGCCAACTGCAGCTGTTTCGACTGAGATTTCCTCTGTTTCTCTCTCCTCGACGTCGCGTGATCTATATATAACGAAATATATATATCTATATATCTCTTCACATCGAGGCATAGAGATGCGAAAGAAGGAGTAGGGGAAGGGGGTGATCAACGTGCTGCTATACACAAGGGAATGCAAGGCTGTGCACGTGTACCAATTCTCTATTACACCGAATAATCGATCCAACCCTTTTCTCTCCTCCACCCTCTCACATCTCCGTATGAATTGTCCGTCGAGGCTGCCACTCGCGCAATTTTACCTTCTATTGTCTCTTTTCTGCCTTTCATCATTTTAACGTGATAAAGTGGAGAAAATATCTGAAAAAAAAAAAAATTATCTCATCTTATTGAAATCATTTAATTAATTGATCAATTAATTACTTAATCAATTTAATAATTTTAACAATTTGAAAAAATTCTCATAGCTCATAACTATTTTTTTTTCAATGTTAATATTTTTTGTTTATCAATGTTTTTTATATTAAGTATTATCAGTCATCCATTTGAGGGTAAATATTTTCAATGAGATTTTTTTTTAATTTTGACGTCACAAAAATTCTCGAGATTTGAGTATTTTCTTCTCGTTTCGGCAGCAGCAGCGAGCGTGGAAATTGAATGTGTCGAAGGCCGTGGCCGAATAAACATTCGTGCCAAGCCTGCGCGTTTATGTCCTCCGTTTCTTGAACAGGATGCATCCTATACTGCTCTATCTATACATATATACATATATACATATACATACATACATATGTATAGTATGTACACGAGTTGGACCAGTGGAGAAAGGGTGGCTGCATTATTTCGATTCGATATATATATATATATATATACGTTTCCCTTTCTATCCATTTTTGGTCTCTTTGGGAGCTTCTCTGCACACACACACACACACACACCCGCAGTACAGCTCGAGGCCTTGTCGAAATAAATTCGCGTTAGGGAAAAAAAAAAAAAAACAAAATAATTATCAAATCTCTAATTTTGTTTTTCTCGACCCCGCGATAAAAAAATAATTAATTCACGCTAAATACAGTCTAAAATGTAGTGTCCCGAAACAAGTGATATTTTTACGCAACAGCCGATATCGCGATGGCAATCACGTTTTCGTTTATCAAATAATATATTAATAAAATTACCAATCAAAAAGATCGGCAAAGTTGTAGATAGGTAATTCCCCCAATCAACTCAATTGTCTTTGGACGCACGTGAAATATCAAGGTTTTCGATATCATTGGGGTGAAACATTTTCTAAATTTAAATCATTGATAATAAGATTATATATATATTTTTTTTTATCGTGATATTCATCGATTCCTCCATATAAGCAAAACATCAAACAAATGATTCACTTTATGACACTGAAATCTTTATCATTTTGAAAATTTTCAAGTTCTTACGCTGCACATATTGCCACGGATATATTTCTGTACATAAAATATTAAACGTGTAAAATTTTGAGCAACTTATCCACATGAATTTGTCTCAAAGTATTGAAAAAAAAAAAAAAAACAATTAATTAAATTTAATAAAACATTTTTTTTCAATTGATTAATATTTAATTAAATAAGTAATTTTAATAATAAATTTATTTTTAACGCGTCAGGCCGGGATTCACATCATAAAAATCTTCCCCTATGTGTCATTTTTTTAATTTTGTCCCGGTGCACCCACGCGTGCTTCAATCTCTCCCCTTTTTGCATACATCTATATATATATATATATATATATATATATATATATATATATATATATATATATATAACAATTTAAAAATTTCTATATATATAATCGTCGCGAGATGCCGAGACGATACCGAGCGTCATTGACGTCGTCTACGACGACAAAGTCGTCGACGTCGTTGTCGTTGGACGTTGCTGTATCTCTTCTGGGTGCTCCTCCGCAGTGCCCTGTGTGTGCTTTTGCTGGCCGACTCTCTCGGGGCTTTGCGACACGTTGCGTAAGAGAGTCTGGACGTCGGGTCGTCGCGGCGTCAGTCGGTCGAGCACCGCAAAGCTCTGCGGATCCGCGAAAAATAATACCTGCATCACGCGACGCGTCAATCGAGGGTGCAACATACGAAAATTACAAAAAGAAAAAGAAAAAAAAAACATCACGGAATGATATAAATATAAAAATCCCGACTCAATTCGGATCTAAAAAGAAAATAAAAAAAAATCACTTCGAAAAAAGAAGCTCGAAGTATATAAAAAAAAAAAAAAAAGATCGAGTAGAAAAATCGTGATTAAAGCTCGCAAGGTTACCTCGTCGTGCAACGTCCCAGTTCGAGGCGAACAAAAGCCCTCTCGCGAGACCTCCACGTTTTCAGGGTCGTTTCCGTTGAGCCGAGGGGGTTGGTCGAAGATTCAAGGTCGCGTGTGGAAACTCCCCACGAGTCGATGGTACGAGTACAATCCTTAAAGGGAGGGAGGGGTGCGGGCGTATTGTTTTTGTGGAAAAAGTCTTTCAAATATAATTGATCACCCACATTTTCTTCATTCTAATATCTAGACAAATTCGGAGCAATTTGTAAGGGCGTCAAATGAGCAATTTACGATGACCCCAAATTGATTTTACCTCGCAGGCAAATTTCATTTGTAATTCATACTTTTTTTATTCGATGAAATTTTTCCATTTGGTTTAAATTAATTATGAAATTGTTTTTTTATCTCAATAAACCATTTTTTTCTTTGCTGAATAAGTCATTTTAATTTGCTGGTTCCACACCCTTCGGTATACATTGCCCGATTACACAGAATTAAATCATCCCCTCGACAATATATTTTTGCATCATATTCTCGTTCAATAATTTTTCAACTTACGTTTTCGTCGTTCGTTGAAAAAAAAAAAAAAACTAAAAATTCTCAATGGCCTTGACCTGATCCGGTATTAGAAACTCTTAGCCCACTTTTTAACCCCCCGTGTCCTCTCTGGCACAAGTGAGGAAGTCTCGTCTCGTAAATACGTACTATATCTACTTAGCCATGATAGACACAACATTTGACGTTGCAGCCTTGTATATAAATCAACTTTAATTATTTATATATTTAATAAAAATAAATAAAACAAAAACAAAACATATTTAATGGATTTAAAAATAAAACAAATTTCATAAAAAAACTGCTATTAATAATAAATGAAAAGAAAAAAAAATCTTTGACTAAAATACTAAATTAAACTGAATGGAATGCTCTCTGTGTCGTAATGATCATTGAGATTATATTTAAATAACATTCAGGATTAATTAAATTCTCGGGAATCATAAAGTTTGACAGGCACACGAGAAAGTTTATTGGGTGAAAATACAAATAAAAATTCTTGCGTGAGAAAGGAAACGATCGTTTAGACTCGTAATACCAGTAGTAAAGGACACCGAATGAGCAGACACGAAACAGAGTCAGGGGTGAGAGAGTGCTTGAGCAGAGCGAACTATAGGCGCCATCCACCACTTTCGTTCGCGACCCTGAATAAGTCTCTTCCCTCCCTCGGGGTCAATGACACCCCGGGGATGGTATGAGGGGGGCGGGGAGGGGGTTGGAGTGGAGGGGGGAGGGGATAAGAGCATCAAACAGCATGGACCATGAGAGCGCATGGTTGACGCAAAGAGAGCGCCTGCGTCACTTTTGCCCTACTAGCTCGTGTATATTTGTGTGCAACAGACAGTGCATTGACACACTTTTTTAATCACTAATTATTATTTTTTTTCTCTCGTAATATCAATTTTTTTTTCTCTCGTAATATCAATTTTTTTTTTCTCTCGTAATATCAATTTTTTTTTTCTCACTATGAAAAATTTAAATCCCATTTGGGTAGGCAGAATCTTTTATTTTTCCTGGACAATTTCGACGCGTATCAATGATTTTCCTGCAATTCTTTTGAATCATTAAAAAATAATTTTGCAAAATCGTTGGAATTTCCTCGTTTAAATTGCATGCGATTTTCCCGCGATTATAGTCGACGCGACTGTATTTCATGACGTTCAGCAATAATAATCACGTGCACTGTGGTGCATATTTATTTGTGTGACGCTACGGAATAAATACATTAACGATTTTTAACGATTTATATATTACGATACGATATTTTTTATTATTTTATTTTTTTATTTTTTTACTAAATACAAATTATCGAATGAAATTATATGAGTCTTGAAATTGTGCAAATTTACACTTGGCCAAGGACATTTTATTTTGCTAAAGATAAAGTTTGATTAAAATCAGAATTATTTAAATGAAAAAATTGAATTATTAATAAATACATTTTAAATAATTAATTGAAAAAAAAACAAAAAAATTGAGTGCATAAATCACGATGATTAAAGTCAGAAGTCATGAGTTCGTCTAGTCGGCGTACAAAAATTTTTATTTTCCGTGTTTACGGATGCTTTTTATTAATAAATATGGTACAATAATGTCGTCTCTCCTCTGCTATATTGGAAACATTGCGCGTTAGCGTGATATATTGTACGTCAACGCGCGCATACACACACACACACACACACACACATTTGAAAGAGAGCTCGCGTTTGATGGCAGATTAGCGTACAAATGTGACTCTTATCTAGACGGAGAGACTCGTATGTGTACTTGTGAGGAGTAATTTTTTCCCGAAAGATATATAAGGTAGCGTGTTAGGATCGTCTGGCGTCAGTGATTCGTGACTTATTGTTCGATAGAAAAATCGAGACGAGACAAAATTTCCCCATTGTGTTCCTATACACATATATATATATATATATATGTATATTTTTTTCAACAAATTCTTAAAGAAAAAGAATCAATGAAATTCACTTTTACACAAATTCGTAATAATTTATACAGTGCTGTGAATAATAATAAAAAAATTCATTGAAACAAACCCAATAATAATCATATTAAATAATAAGAATATTTTTTTTTTAATAAAAAATATTAAAAAAAAAAAATTGTCTATCGTAACAGACAGAAACTTCGTGGCGACGTGATTATTACCCGGAGAGGAGAAACAGCTCGAATTTATTTCGCAATACGAGACGAGAACCGAACACGAGAAATTCATCATTAATATCGCTTGTGCTACGACGTGTGCGTGGAATTGTTTTAACAGACGCGAGAACAGTATTTATAATCAGTGGTTCGTAGATTTTTTTAAGGTGCAAAAAAAAATAGGGAGAGAGAGAGAGAGAGAGAGAAAAAAAATCAGGCGCAAGATAAGTTGTAAAAATTATCACAAAAATAATACACACATATATATATATATAACTTCGATTAATCGACGAATCTAGAGAGCTTTTATTATTTTCGTACACAAGAGCCTGCGCTCTCACAGTGACTTGATTAATTGGTGCGATCGTGCGCGACGTAATAATCCAGAAGGAGAAACGAATTTAAGAAAAAAATAATTTCGGACAATTGTCAAAGTGCATATAATAATAATAATAACAAGAATAATAAAAAAACGTGGCCGTGATTCGTGGGTGAGACACGACGAGTTAGTTCGAGTGGAAACCTATGAAGGGGTCCGCCGACGCAACGAAATCCACCATCGACCTTATTAGACACATCTGGGATATTGATTGGAAACAGTAATTAAGAGAAGGTAAAAAAGAGGAAGCAGAGGAATGGACGGAAGGAATAGATGAATGGGCAATAAGGGGAGAAATGACAAATATTTTGGGCGAGTAAAAATTTAAAAAGGGATATGCGATTTCTATAGGGAAATAGAGGAAGTGTACGAATGGATGAGTAAAGAGGAAGGAGGAAGAGAAAGAGATGGAGTAGAAGAATAAAGGAAGTAAAATGGAGAAATGTTAGACAGCGAGAAATGTAAAAACGTGTAGAGTAGGAAATAAGCGAATGAATATTTACGCCGAATGTTATTTTTTTGTTAAAAAAACTTTCCAAAAGTTGTGCAAATAAAATTCAATTTTTTTTTTCAATTGATTGATTGACAAGGTAAAAAAGAATACAAAAAGAAATTAAAAAATAAACAAAACTTTCGAGATTGCACTCAGAAAAAAAATATATAATCAAGGCCATTAGGACAAGATTTAGTTGATAAAAGTAATTTTTTTTTTTCATCAAAATTAATGTTTATATTCGAGTGAAATTATTATTTTTTTACCATGACGAATAACGGCATAGTAGAATCAGATAAATTTTTTTGATTTTTTTTTAACTTGGGCCAGGAGAGGGCGGCGATTTCAATGATCATTTGAGTTGGCTGTGAAAATTTTAGCATCGTCTTTGAGACGTTTCAACATTTTCTCTTCGTCCCGATAATAATAAATCACGCGAGCCGACAGATTATCATCGGGCTTATTAGAAAAAAAATTGCGCTAATATTTTCAAGCTGGTCATGCATATATATCATCTCTCATTGTGAAATATCGATGACGAGGAAGATAAGATTGAGTCGCAATGACGCAGAACAAAACAACTCGATGAGTCACAAAGGAAAAACCCTTAAAAAAATGTTTGCTGGACCGCGTGAGGATTTAAATGAAATTTGAAACATTTCCATTAACGCAGTTTTAAATTTCGTTTTATTATCGAGAGTTGCCAATAAATTCACATTTGCAAAGATTTTTTTTATACCGTAAATTTTTTTTTTTTTTCTCACAAAATCATGATTATTTTTCGTGGAAGTATTTTTTTTTTCAACGAATACTTCTTTTTTTTTTCTCAATCAGAATATATTTGTCCATCTTTTTCATCCATTCAGTCCAAAGTTACGAAGGTCATCGCTAAAAAATCCAAGATAAAAAAAAATAAATTAATTTTCGATCGATAATATTGAACTGATCTTAAGTGTTCGTTCAACGTCGACTTTGTCTTAAGTTGAACCAATAAAAATGATCAGGCTTTGGTGATTACTCGATATAATCGTCCGATGACCAATCAAAAAAAAAAATCATCTATTTATCAAAATATTTTATATCTCGACAGCGATCGCACATTTGCAAATTTCAATCGAGTTTTTGTATCTCCGAAGATTTATCGATTGTGAAAAAGAATGAATTTAAAAATAATTCTTGTAATATTGTTAACAAAATTGACGAGAAGAGTGAGAGTTTCATGATCACAGCTTGATTGAATGACCGTCCTCGAGAGAAAATTACAAAATGTCATCCACAACGTTAATTGTTTTCTTGATGATTTTTCTATTACATGCGATCTCATAATTACTCCACTGGGTGGCGTTATCGCTTTATCGTTGGAACACCACGACGCCTCCTTCAACGATATACATACTTTTTTTTTTTCTACTCATCACATTCTTTTACGACCAGTATATAGAAATTGCCAGTCATTGAATTACACGACTATTTGATCAATGATAGCGAAGAATATTTTTAGATCGAAATAAATCAAATGCTGAAACATTTATGATTTTTATGATATTTTACTGATAACCGGCATAATTTCATTGAAGAATTATAGATTGATAAATATCGATCTTTATTTCATTTGATAAATTAATTGTCAATTAAATTAATACTTTTAATAAAATTCAACATACTTTAAGATTATTTATTAAGAATGATTATTATCATTGATATTTTACAATAAGAGACAAATCACACAAGCGATCACTATCAGAAAAACTTCGTCGTAGCTCCCTTATCATTTCCGGTCTCTCTTCACATATCTCTCGCTTGGTTTGCAAAATTCACGTTGAAAAAAAAAGGAATATGCGTGTCCGGCAGAAAGAGAGATGCGTATTTTTTGGACGCGAAATTTTATCTTTCCTCACAATTCTCTCCGATATTCTTGATTCGATGTCTCGAGTTAATTTCATCAACCCCTCGGACAATCATCCATGATTTGCAGTTATACAGGTGGAACAAAGAAAAAAATCACGTGACTATCGTTGATAAAAAATACGTATATATATATAAACAATTTATTTTTATCGAATCATTGACAATTTTTCGCGAAATATTTTATAGCTTCCTGGATATTTCACGTTTCGAAAATTTTACTCAGATAAATCGGGGGAAAAGACTTTTTCGATAAGCGAGACACATGCTGTACGATCGCAAAAGTGTTTTTGTCAAAAATATTTAAATGTATAATATAGAACGTTAAAAAAAAAAAGTCGAGCTATCTCGTCTTCAATAATATACATTCGAAAAAATGTGCGTTTGCACCTGTCTCGATTATACGAATATATTCGAAAAAATATCAAACGTTTATTCATGAAGGAAAGATAAGTCCTTGGAGTGTAACGAATCATAAAATTTCCAACTCGGGGCAGGTAAATTCTGAGAATGAAAAACATTTTTTACTTTCATTATTAACGAAAGGGAACAAAATTTATTGAAAAAAATTGAAATAGTTTTTCATGATAAAATTTCCGTTTTCAATTTTATCGGTGAGAAAAAATAAAACTTTCTTATACCAAAGTGCTTAAAATTATCGTTAATGTTCTGGAAGGTCTGAATAGCTCAAATTTGATGGGCAAGTGGAGCAATTATTCCTCGCTATTACAGATTATTTTCGTTATAATTGATACGGTAATTAATTTATTTTTTTATAAAAATGATTAGTGATTTTTATAAATTGTGCAATTTACGAGCTTTTGTTTTTAAAGAAAAAATAATATTTTTCAACAATGTTATTCAATTTGATAGAATTTTGATATTGCGATATCCGCGTTTATCTGCCTCTCCGTAGAATCAGCTGTCACGGATTTTATTATAATAAAAACATTGGGTATAAAAATGCTTTTCATTCCATGCAATCGGGCGCACGCCAAGTCATATATATATATATATCACAGACTCACATCACCCACATATATATATATATATATATATATATATATATATATATTATGTGGGTGATGTGAGTCTTATCGTTGAGCCAGGTGGAGTTTCTGTTGTGATAACAATTATATACGATGTCCCCTATAACGCCCGATGAATTGTGACGGTGTCGTAAGTTCTCAGTATATAGAGAGTGATATAAAAAAAAAAATCTCCATTCACTAATCACGATACGAGTTGTATCAATGAATAAATACTCATATAAGAAAATAAAAATAATCGCATTTTTAAATAACAAATAAAAACAAAAATATCTCATTTAAATTTAAATACCTTAATTTCAATTTACATAATTATTATTTTTTTTTTATCAGAAATAAACAATTACGTAGTTGGTTGTCGAAAATACAAAGTAAAGTGATCGATCGATCGATCGATAGATAAACATTCTCTGAGAGATGGTAATGGTCACGGTAAAGCCTCAATGGGCTTTACTAAATACATACATACACACAGACACATATATATATATATATATATATATATATATATATATATATATATATATCTCAAATTGTCGAGGGAGAGAAATGCTTCGACGATTCTGAGCTCTTACCGAGACTTCCGGCAGTTTCTCTTCGTGTTTTCGAGCTGCTATTGCCGTACACACGAGCACTCTCTCGGGAGGAACGACGAGAGTGCCCTCTCGAAACTCTCGTTGTTTCACTTCGCTGTATTGCGCCTCCCTGGCTTCGTTACGATACGAACTATGGCTGGCGAGAGAGAGAGAGAGATAGCTTTGTTTTCTATCTCGTCGAGCTTGCACCCAAACATATATATATATGCCGAATCCTTCTGGAGTCGTATGCTGCATATATATATATATATATATATATACAGCATACGGCTCCAGAAGGATTCGACATTTCGTTTCATTTCTCTACCTCTTGAATGATCTCTCTCCGAGGCTGCACAATGCAGTCACACAGGGATTTATTCTACTGTGGTTAACTCGGAAATTACTCTCGAGGAAATCGAAAACGACATCGATATATATGATGCCGAACACTTACGTCACAGCTTCGAGGATGCAATATTTCAATGAATTCATGGAAAATTATATGAGATATTTATTCCGTTGCAACGATAATGAATGGAAATTATTTTTTATTGACGTGCAACGATTGCGAATGGAAATTATTTTTTATTGACGTGTGACGATTGTGAATTATTATATATTTATAAGCTCCTCGATGTACAATTCAATATAACTTTATATCTTTTTTTTTTTCCGAAGAAAATTTATTTTAGAGCTTGAAAGGTCTAAAATAAATTTTCCATTAATGTGAAAAATTTCAATTACGATTGATTATTATCGAGACTGAAGCAAAATTATCCGAATGATTATTGCATTAATTTTAATCGATAGTCTAGAGAAAAAAAATACGTTGGATATTTTGAGATGGGAGTGCAGCAATTATATCGTGGCGTTGATTTAATATCTTGAAAATTGTTGCTATTAACAACAAATGGTAAAAAAAAAAATTGTCGAAGAGTCTACACAAATTATATTTTCAACACACCTCAAACCCCCTTAACAATGAAAAAAAAATATTTTTCATCGAAAGTCGACGATATTTCAGTAGATCGTGATTAAAAAATATTAAAAATATGTTTCCAGGCGAACTTTTCCTGATTATAGATTAAAAATTGATCGCGATGGTCTTTCGTTTTACAATAATCAATGAATTTTATCTATATAAAAAAATCTTCAGACTAATAAAAAATTCATTGATTATGAAACTAACAGGAAGTGAGAAAGAGACGATTAGATGTGACAGTTTTATTATTCGTATTTATTATTTTTGAACGCACAAACGATCGATTAAGAATATTGATCAATTTTTTTTCTCTCCCTCTCTCTCTCTCTCTTTCTCTTAATTACTCGCCCTCATTGGGTAACGAAAATTCTCCCAGAGAATTCTCATTGGAAGTTACTCGATTTGATTCTCGGGTTATCTCTTCTCTCAGACACTCCCTGTGGCTATGCCATTAATTACCCAAATCTGTCGGACGACCCTGGCACACACCACACGATGGCCGATCTGCAAAATCTTTCTCTCTCTCTCTTTCCCTTTTGCGAGACGTCTCTCGCTACCAAGAGGACCGTAATTCAAATAGAATTCTTAATTAAAATAGAGTCAGTTCTAATATAGAAGAACCGACGAATCGGATGAGTGCCGGACGCGCTTGCACGTCTAATCATACACACACTCACACACACACATATATATATATATAGTATTTAATTATAATTATATATACGGTATATCTATATATATATGTGGTCTTTGCCACATATATACATGTGGCATATATGTGGCTACATTTATATATATATATAGTATTTAATTATAATTATATATACGGTATATCTATGTATATATGTGGTCTTTGCTTCGCGCCCAGAGCTTTTCTGCATATCCAATTCGTACACACGAGAACGAGAAGACAGAACACACCGCGGGTGTACGTCAAAGTTTTCCTTTCCGCTAGGCCTTGCCTCGAAAATAAACCTGGCACCGAAAGATCATTTTGCCTCAACACGCGAGGGATATATATATATATATATATCTGTCTCTCTCTTTTAACTTGTTTTGCAATCTCTCCTCTCTCTCCCTCGTTTGCGAATATAAAACGTAAACTATATGGAGGTACATTATTATTATTATTATTATTATTATTATTATATATTCGACTTAGTGTGTGGATGAGACGATATAACGTTTTCTTATCCTCTTCGTAAGAGCTTTTACACTCTTTGCTAAATTTGAAAAATGACATGGAACGAATGAACTTCTTTAATATCTGTGATTTGTTCTGATTCGTAACGAGCTCGATAGAAAATCAGTTGGTGTCGAGACGCTATGTCGCGTCTCTTGACTCCGACAGCTAGCAATATTTAGACAAGGAGAGAGCCTAAAATCATAAATTTGATTACATGCTTTTTATACCCTTGGCATGACGACGTAAAAAACTCCCTCAGAAATTTTCCCCCAAGATGGAACTTTTATTACAGACTTTTCTTCTAAAATACAAGATTCGTTGACAGAATGTGATATTCGGCAATTTTTTCAAATTATACGTTGTTTATTACGAAATCTTCAATGCCAAAGAAAGCTCTACAGATATATATATATATGCATATATGCATGTATAATAAAAGTATTTGAAGAGCGCCATCCGAAAAAAAGCGAGCAATGTCACATGAATGAACAGGTTGATTGGCTTCTCGTGCGGGCAGAAAACGACGAAAATGACCAAGATCGTCGTCTCGTAATTTTTTTTTTTTTTTATCGTTCTCGTAGTATTTTTTTTTTAAATTCACGTTCAAACCTTCGTCTTATCTTGACGCTTCTGGCGATAGGTGCTCGTACCATTGTTTATCAACGTAATGCGTTCGTTAAACCCGAATCGTGGGAAAAACGTAAAAAAAAAACATTCATATACAGTCAAACCTCGCATAATTTAATTATTTGGGACCCGCGAACTCTCTGACATGATATTTCTCGACTCTCCCCACTCTTGGAAACCTTCTCGGCGCGCGCATGCGCGATGGTGCTTGATATATTTTATTTTATTGATTGTAGATTTTTTTATTTATCGTGGTGTGAAATCATTCGAAAGGTAAAACGTACTAATTACTAGAAATTTGTATTTTTTTTTATTTGTTGAGATTCTACTCTATCACGATTGAAATAGAAAATTAATACTTTTGTTTCCCATTTTATAAAGGCACCAACGAGATAATTTGCCTCGAAGTAATTCGAGATAATTCCTTGATTATCGACGAGATCGTTGAAAGATTTTTTTTTTTTATCATTCAATTATATTTCAGTTTTTGTTATTTTAGTTGATCTTGTATGAATTTTTTTTTTTTTACATCAAAGCCATACAATTGTCCAAAATACAAATCTTCGATTGTCATTACTCGTTTTATCGGCCGAGGACCATCACACAACCATGAGAAAAGTTGACTTATTGGAAGTTCGACTGTATGTGCCTGTATGTTTTTATGGGACATGTACACGTTGCGAATATTTCATACGTCCAGAGTTTCTCGTATATATACGACCCAGAAAACTCGACTAAAAATAATTCGTCCGAGATGGCAGAGCGAGATTATAAAGTCCCGAGGTGTGGCGACGCACAAAAACTTTCGACCACACTGAATAAGCTCACTTTTGTCGTTCGAGAGAATTTGTCGAAATTTATTCGACAGTTTAACCGCAAAACATATTGGAAATTTTCGTGATAAATCAACCCTTCGTTTTTCTCTCAGAGATGATGAGGGGAATTCAAAGAAAAATTATTAAAAACAATTTATTAACAAAATGGAACAATAAAAATGTTGTAATAATTCTCTTAAAAATCAAACAATTTTTTTCTATTATTAAAAAAAAATCGTTAAGCATAAAGAGAAGTGAAATATGAACGTCAGAAAAATGGATAAACCTTGTCTATAAAAAATTCAGGCTCTAAGCTCACCTAATAAACTCACTAATTGTTATCTTTTTTACGATAATTTGCTCCTTGATGTTGCTATCGAATCACTTTAAAGAGTATTTTAATCCAATTATCATCGATCGAAATTTCTTTATCAAATTATTTCGATAATGCACTTCAATAATTATGTTTAAGGAGAGAAGGGTCTGCATGGTACAAATTACCAGGCATATGGTAAAAATTATCCACGTAAGATGGCGTTTGGGGGCCATCTGTGGCTAAACCAACGGTATACTTTGTGAATTTTACCATAAATTCCCAAATCATTTTTTTTTCATAGATTTTCTATCACCAATATATAGATAGATATATAGATATATAGATAGATAATTGTATTACCAATATATAGGTAATTCTATCACCAATAATTATTATAATTGGAGACTCTAATAATTTCTCTATTTACTTCTCTATTTGCTCGTCGAGGGATGCTCGATTTGTTACTAAAATCAATGTAGATTTTTTTTATCAATCACTTTGAAGTTTCTAGTTTTTATTTTGTTATTCAACAACGTCAAAAGTCGCGCTAAATGCATAGAATCTCGTTTGATGTATGCACGTGAAAAAAATAATATAATGTTGAATGGGATGCTGTGAGAAACGACGTCGGAAAAAAATGGAATTGGACGAACAGAGGAAAGTGTAGAAGACTTTTCACGACCTCCTCTGGTTTTATTTTATTTCCGAGGACCCTCTGTGTCCTTTTTCCAACGTACTTCTCGCTCTTTACCCCTCTCTCAATTTGACCTAACAAAGTCTTCTTTGAAGAGCTTTTACGAAAGCTTTCGACGTGACAGTTTTACTTCTATGCTTTTTTTTCCTTGTCAACAACCGCGACAGATATTTTCCCAAAACCCTTCGAGTATGCAGTAAAAAAAAAAATTAAAATATTTTACAGTCCATTCAAATATCTCTGGAATTTCAGCAAATTTTTTCTCGCTCAAGTGAAGAAACAAAAAAAAAAAATGCTCGATGAATTTTTGTTTCAGAGTTGTTAACTGAGAATGCGCGATGACGCAGCGAATTTACCAGTGGTCCACGAGCCCTCGCGAGGCAGCCCAGGGTATTCAAATGGAGCCCCCCAAATCAAATTCACACCACCAGGAAAAAATCCTCTCGAGGTGTAAGTATCCCCAATCGATCTATTGTACCCAATTAATATATATACATATATATATATATATATATATATATATATATATATATTTAATGAAAAATTAATTAACAAATAATTATAATTTACGGTTTCGATTATTGCACATAATTCATTGCTTTAATCACGACGGATAATTAATTACTGCAATTAGCTAAAGAGCTATAATAATAACAATAATGAAAATAAAATATTTTATATGTTTATTTAATTAACGATTTTTTCTCTAATTCTCACACAGCTTTTCCTTTCAATCTTTTTTTCCTGGCTTCAAGTAATTTTCGTTTACAAAATCTCGCAAATACAAAATTGTCTAAATTCTATAAAGGCATTTTTGTGTTTTTTTTCGAAGAATTTTCTTTAACATCTTCTCTCCTTTATTTGAATTGCTACGAGGGTAGGAAAACTAGACTTTACCATACGTTTCCGTCCCTGTTTAACGAGATTTCAAACGATATCGATAACGTTTTGTCCCCCCGCGGCTCTTCATCTGCCTCTTTCACACTGTCGTTTCACTGCATAAATGTACACACACACACACATATATATATATATATATATATATATATATATATATATATATATACATATATATATATATATATAAGAAACTCTCTGGTGAGGGTTAGGTCGTGTGCCGATCGTAGATTTGTCGAGAAAGTTTCGTAACAGCAATTACGCCGGCTAATGGAGCCCCTTTGGGAAATTTCGAGAGACTTTCGCGGCAGTGTGTCCGCTGAGAAAGAGAATTGGGTGATAGTAGGTTGAGGGAGGTGGGCAGGGGGTGGGGAGGGAGTAGGAAAGGGGTGGAAGAGCCCCGAAGGCTGAGAAGAAGAGGGGTAGGCCATACGGAAATCGAAGGGTGAAAAGGGACACAAAGAGGGTTGTAAAATGCCATGGGGGTGAATGAGAGAGACGCCTGCTAGTCTCAAAGTTGAAAGAGTGGCGTTGGGGGGAGGGGAAGAATTTCCGAATTGCGAACCTCGTAACGACGTTTCCTCCCTTATATACATATATATATAATTTTGGCGCTCGCGCGCGCGTTTGAAACATCAGGGAGCATAGTCGAATTGGTCCATATCGAATCCTTACCAGTCGCGAAGAACTTAGCCCACAAGCGAGAGAGAGAGAAAGAAGCTCTATTCCTCTTAAATTCCGGAAGTCACTGCGTGACTTCTCTTATTCTCTCGCTCTCTATCGCAAATTTTACCTACACCTTGAATTTTGCAGTTCATCCCTTATGGAGAAGCATATATATATATATATATGGGCATGTGTGTGTGTGTATAAGAGTAGAAATGTCGAGTCGTTGCAACCCCCTGGAGAGTTCAAACTCCCCTCCTTTTTCTTATCTTACGATTCTCATTCTCAAGTTTTCCTGGATACATAAAAACACATTTTTTTCCAAAGACGTTACCGGAAGTGTCCCATACGACTCCTGAATTTAGCGGTTAACCTCTTTTAATAAAAAAAACGAAAAGAAAACTTTTTTTATTGTTGTTCGTGTCTCGTCGATTTTTTAACGACAGCCTGGACGAATTTCAAACTTCCTTGCTCACTTCCTTTTCCGCAAGACTTTGAAGCTTCTCTCTGTTACTTCTTATTTTTCTCTAAAATAAAACACTTGCGATACTTTCCATCTAACAGGAACGAACAATCGATTTTTATATCGTAAGAAAAATTATCGTCCGACACGAGTCATGAGCACGCCCCCATCGACAAAAAAATATATAATTTTTTGCCTCTTTTATTTTTCATACATTTAGCATTAAAATTGTTTCCGTGGAAGCGTGCAACGAGAAAAAATCGATTTATTTTACTTGAATAAAATTAGGACCAATATTTTATATGTGCATAAAAATAGTTTATTTGAATGAGAAAAAAATCCCATATCGTCAATTAAACAATTAGCCGATTTATTGAACGAAATTTTATTTAATAAAATTAATGAATTTTTCTCGTTCTTGTTACTGGGAAAACAGATTAGTGATGATCCAATGTAATTACAGGTCATGTGGTCGCTTTAAAGGTTCCTATATTGATATTAGCCGACGATATTCAAGAAAATTTAATACTAAAATATAATATTTTTTTCTATTGGCTAGAAATGCTTCGAAAATTAGACTGTCATTTTTCATTTTGTCTATTTATAGCCTTGACCACTATCACAATTTTCATCTGTTTTTCCACTCGTCTATACAGTCGTGACCCACTTATGTGCCGAATTTGTCAATCTGATCATTCTGAATTCATCTGTTTGACGAAAAAACGTAGAAGGGGAGAGGGAAATAGGGAAGAAGTACCCTTTTTCTCTTTCTCTCTCTTTTACCTAAATATTTAAAAGGCTCCAATATATAAAAAAATATAAATATATAAAAAAACTCAAATTCTATATAACAACATTTTTCGTCTTTGTACCTTATGAAAAATATATCTTAAATATACTTTTGATATATTCGAGATATATTTTTCCTCGCATATAATTCGCACACAGACATTAAAATATATCGGAAAATTTTATCGTTGAAAATATATTATATATATTATTTATATTTCTTGAACAAATAATTCATTTTTGTGAGAGTTGGAAAAATGTCTAAAAAGAGGGCCTAAAAGTCGTAGTCTCGTCAAATAAATGAAATGGCCAAATTCAATTTGGTCAAATATGTGAGATTCGACTGTAATTTTAGTTATCCTTCATTGAGGTGTATTCCGGTGTGTTTGTGTATCGGCACGTGTGTATTTCGTTTGCAGACACGAAACAAGACAAGGAAAAGGATAACGAGGAGACTGATTATATGCTGAAGGATAATGGCGAGCCTATAATGTACGAAAACGATAACCAAAATACGAACGATATTTATTACAGTTACGATAATGATAATATAAAGAGAGCAGCAGAAAAATGAAAATTCCTCCACAAAATACGCTGAGGAACGAGGATCTTTTTTTGATTTTCTTGAACAAGGAAATATAAAAAAAAAACACATCGAAAAAAAATAAAATATATATTTATATATATGAAACATCGAAACGTTTGATAATTTGAATAATGCGACGTATTTTAATTAATACCTATTTGGAAAAATTTGATTGTTTATTGAAAAAAGAAAACGATTTTTTATTTATCTGTCAACAGTGAATTTGTGCCACCGCAGACCAAGGAGGAGGATAGTCCAGCCCCCCAGGCACCTCAGCTACCGCCTGTGGCTTACTGGAGACTCGTGAGTCCCAAAAACAGACTTAAAACTTTTGCCTCTTTGCGCCACTCGATTTAATCACTTAACTCTCTCCTATCATTATAATATCCTCTCTATCACCTCTTGTTCAAAGTTCCGTGAAATGAGTATATCTGATGTCTCATCGTTGCTCAACCCAAGACTAGAGACGAAAACTTTGCAACCCCTTGGCAGTTTCATCCCTCTTCATCCCCCTAATAGCGTTAATCACTTACTTTTATAGTCGACAATCTCACTTGACACTTTATAGCTATACTATACATCGTATAATTAACCCTTCGTCTCTTTACACTCGAGAAAATTTTGTTCGAGCGTTAAAAACAAAATCCAAAAAAATCTTATTTCGGGCTTACAAAAATATCTGGCAAAAAAATTTTCATCTAATTTTCAATTATTATTTTTTTCAAACTCTTGGCCAGTTTTGTGTATGGAATAATATTCTTTATTTTTCATATTATTTTCAGCCATTTATATAATTGATAAATAATTTTCCTCTTGCTTACAATAATTCATGCATAAATTCTCATACTTAATCCTCATCATTTTTCATTTTTTCTCATTTTTCCTGTTTTTTTTTTTTCGTGAACATAATTTTTTCATTTTGTGTGCTATATTATTAATTATACGAAACAAAATAAAACAAAAAACAATAAAAATCGCATTAATAGAAATAATTATTTAATTGATCCATCGACAGTTTCGATTCGCTACGTTCGCCGAGCTGATGTACGTATTCGGTGGTCTGATAATGGGCACCCTGACAGGTTTTTGTATTCCCGTATCGACTATACAGTACGGTGAATTTACGACGCTCTTGGTAGATCGTAGCATGGAAAATCAGACGAGCACGCCTACCCTCATCATGGAATGGTTTGGGGGTGGAAAAGTCTTGTGAGTACATACATATATATATATACATATACAGTACATATAAATATATATATATATATATATATATGTGTGTATATTTTAACCAAATTCTTAAATTATTTACGATGGTTCCCGCTTCCTATCTAATCTAAATTCATCTCCTTCGACCCTCTACCCTCCCTCCTCATACATATTTCGGTATCTGTATCTTCTTTACTCTCGCTATGATCATTCCAAGCGAATATCGAGATACTGGAAACATATGGGGCTTTTCATGTCAATTTGCCAAAAATTTTATCCCGATGATCTCGGATCTGATTGCATTATTTTTTGTATCGTTTCACCATTTGTAAAAAATATTTCAATGAAAATAATATTTTTCATCCACATGTAATTTTTCCATTAAAAAAAAGTAATTTTGCTTTAAAAAATCTCAAAATTTTAGCGTCAGGTGTCTATAATTATCTGCTACTTTTGAGAGTGGAAAGTATTTTTGTTTTTTTTTTGTTGTACTCGATGAAAAGATTTGCATTATTTTTATTCGAGTGATGAGAAATTTGAGAGATTTGTTAATTTTTTGAATTTTTTTAACAATTGCAATTTATTCATAATGTAAATTGATGAAGATAAAGAAATATTTTTCAATATTTTTCAAATTAATGGATTTTTTCAATTTTATAAAAAAATTCGCCATACATTCGATCTTCTCGGTAAGGTGAGCACAATTTTCCCGCAATGTTTTTTGAGTTTCGACGTGACGTGTTGAACTTTTCAGCGATAACTTTTCGAGCCCTCCTATACCCGAGATCATGAAAAATATAACAGACTTATATTGGTGTGGAAAAGCGTTCAATCCAGTAAAATCGAAAGTTCCCATATATATATATATATATATATATGGGAACTTTCGATTATATATATATATATATATATATATATATATTTCTATCTAACTTTCGAACCACTCGACTAAACCATCTGCTCTCATCACTTTGCCCCACTCTCGTTAGTAGTTTCTCTCTTCCTTCTTCCATTCGAACGTTTCGTCTCGATAAACATTTACGTTCATCCATTCCTTTGGGTTTGGGTTTATCTCTCCCGATCCTCGATCTCATCCTGACTCTCGAAACTATCGCGTTTCCTTGAGATCTCTTCCACTCGAATTCATCGCATTCACTTGCTCATTCATCCTTTGACTACCACTCACTAAATCCCCTCCTCCCCTTCATCCTCACCCTCCCCCTCCTCCTCCACCTCGTCCTCGACACCCTTCCAACTCACCCTGAAGATTTAACGTCGAATCAATCGTAAAATACTTCACGAAAGGTCGATAAAACAAACCGATCGTAATTTTTTATTTACTTTTGTCCAGAGGACCAAACGCAACTTACAATGAGCGAATGGACGCTCTTTACGATGATTCTGTTGCCTTTGGGGTGTCTTGCGCCGCTCTCTCAACCGTACAATTCTTCTTTGCAATATTGACCGTTGATTTGTTAAATGTCGCCGCGTTTCGTCAAATTGCGAGGGTTCGAAGAATGTTTTTACAGGCTGTACTTAGACAGGACATGGCATGGTACGACACCAACACATCGACAAATTTTGCCAGCAGAATTACCGAGTAAGTAAATTTAAACCTTTTTCCAATTTTATTAGAGATTTAAATCACGAGGATTTAAACAGAGATGGAAAATACTCGAATAAGTATTTGGAATTTTTTTTTTCTTTTTTATTTTTTTTCTTAAGAGAAATATTTTTATTCAGTAAGGATTGAAAGAAAATCTCCTCGGCCACAGACAAAGATTTAAAACTTTTCCTAAATTGTTGACACTTTTTGTATAATATTTATTTATATCTCGAAATTTTCTGGTTTAATAAATAAAATTTTTAAGACTTTTTAAAGTGAATTAATTAAATATTTTTCTCGATAAAGCAGCCCTTAATGCACGATAAATTTTAGAATTTTACCGAATAAATATGTCATATTCCATTGTCGTTTAATTAAATTAATTAAATTTTCCATTGACATAACTTGCCATCAGACACAATTTACTGTGGATGATACACATTTTTGAACTTTCCATATAGAAATTATATTACGAATTTCATTATATCAATTTAATAAAATTAATTAAATTTTTTCTACTGTTGAAATTGTCAATGGATTTTTTTTTCCTCGTTGCTTGTTGCGTGTACATCGCTAAACTCTGAAAAAGCGAGGATACCCCGGAGGGTTAGATGAATGCTGAGAGAGGAAAGTTGGCGATTCCAATGGAGCAACAGGTGGTCGAACATGAAACTCCCGGACCCTCGCTTTGAAAATTTCTGTCCTTCATCCCTTTTAGCGTGTCTATCTACCCTCTTGGTAAACGAAACGATGTATCGATGGCCTCTCTCACCCCTTTGTGCCGAAAATATATATTGAGGCACGAAGGGAGAGAGAAAGAGAGAGAGAGAGAGAGAGAGAAACTCGTTTGTTTCTCGTCTTTTGCTTCGTGTTCGGCAGGCAAAGCGTACACGAGGTACTAGAACTCAACGTTAGAGACTTTCACATCCCTGTGAGCCCTTTGACGTTTCTGTACCTTCCACGAAATACAGTGAGCAAATGTCGTCACATATTGTTAGTATAACCGGTAAACTTTAGAAAGTCTTCCGCCCCCTAGCGGGAGAACTGGCCCGAAACTCGTTAGGGTAATAATGAGAAACTGCACCGTGAATATATATATATATATATTGAACCTTCACGGTACAGTGATATATATATATATATATATTTATTTATTCTCTCTCTCGCTCTCTCTATGTTTTGTGAAATTGTACGTACGCCAAGTTCTCCAGAGGGAGAACACACACTCGAACGAGGTGATGTACACGACGTGATGTGAACCCCACGAGTCATCCCGAGTTATGATTAGTTATCAAAGTTTCATCCTGGTACACTCGGAGTTGTACGACGTTCGAATTTTAAAAATAATTAACAATTATTATTAAACAATATGACTGATAATTTATCAATTATTATTTCAATGATTTTTAATCGGGCGAAAAAGAATAATTTTAAATATTTTTACTACAATTAGTGATAAGGTAAACGTAATACCAGAGTAGGCAAATACGCCTTGTTAATTTATAACGATATTTTTTTTCCGTCAGTACGTTTATCTTGATTCATGCAAAACAGTTCGATTGATTTCGATCAGAAAATCATCCTAGATAATTTTCTATTAAAACGTTGCCCATCCCTGATTTTCCACGTGTTTGACCTTTTGCGTAGAAACATCGTTAAAAATTGCTAATATTTTTGTTTTATTTAATTTTTTTTCCGTCAATACGTTTATCTTGATTCATGCAAAAAAGTTCGATTGATTTATCAGAAAATCATCCTAGATAATTTTCCAGTAAAGCGTTGCCCATCTCTGATTTTCCACGTGTTTGACCTTTTGCTTAAAAAGATCGTTAAAAATTGCTAATATTTTTGTTTTATTTAATTTTTTTTCCGTCAATACGTTTATCTTGATTCATGCAAAAAAGTTCGATTGATTTATCAGAAAATCATCCTAGATAATTTTCCAGTAAAGCGTTGCCCATCCCTGATTTTCCACGTGTTTGACCTTTTGCGTAGAAACATCGTTAAAAATTGCTAATATTTTGGTTTTATTTAATTTCTTCTCCGTCAATACGTTTATCTTGATTCATGCAAAAAAGTTCGATTGATTTATCAGAAAATCATCCTAGATAATTTTCCAGTAAAGCGTTGCCCATCTCTGATTTTCCACGTGTTTGACCTTTTGCTTAAAAAGATCGTTAAAAATTGCTAATATTTTTGTTTTATTTAATTTTTTTTCCGTCAATACGTTTATCTTGATTCATGCAAAAAAGTTCGATTGATTTATCAGAAAATCATCCTAGATAATTTTCCAGTAAAGCGTTGCCCATCCCTGATTTTCCACGTGTTTGACCTTTTGCGTAGAAACATCGTTAAAAATTGCTAATATTTTGGTTTTATTTAATTTCTTCTCCGTCAATACGTTTATCTTGATTTATGGAAAAAAGTTCGATTGATTTATCAGAAAATCATCCTCGATAATTTTCCAGTAAAGCGTTGCCCATCTCTGATTTTCCACGTGTTTGACCTTTTGCTTAGAAAGATCGTTAAAAATTGCTAATATTTTTGTTTTATTTAATTTTTTTCCGTCAATACGTTTATCTTGATTTATGGAAAAAAGTTCGATTGATTTATCAGAAAAGCATCCTAGATAATTTTTTATTAAAACGTTGCCCATCCCTGATTTTCCACGTGTTTGACCTTTTGCGTAGAAACATCGTTAAAAATTGCTAATATTTTTGTTTTATTTTTATTTTTTCCGTCAATACGTTTATCTTGATTCATGCAAAAAAGTTCAATTGATTTATCAGAAAATCATCCTTGATAATTTTCCATTAAAACGTTGCCCATCCCTGATTTTCCACGTGTTTGACCTTTTGCGTAGAAACATCGTTAAAAATTGTTAATATTTTTGTTTTATTTAATTTTTTTCCGTCAATACGTTTATCTTGATTCATGCAAAAAAGTTCAATTGATTTATCAGAAAATCATCCTTGATAATTTTCCATTAAAACGTTGCCCATCCCTGATTTTCCACGTGTTTGACCTTTTGCGTAGAAACATCGTTAAAAATTGCTAATATTTTTGTTTTATTTTTTTTTTTCCGCCAATACGTTTATCTTGATTCATGCAAAAAAGTTCGATTGATTTATCAGAAAATCATCCTTGATAATTTTCCATTAAAGCGTTGCCCATCTCTGATTTTCCACGTGTTTGACCTTTTGCGTAGAAACATCGTTAAAAATTGTTAATATTTTTGTTTTATTTAATTTTTTTTCCCATCGCAGAGATTTGGACAAGATGAAAGACGGCATAGGAGAAAAATTGGGAATCTTCACCTATCTGATGGTTTCTTTTATATCATCGATAATAATATCATTTATTTACGGTTGGGAATTGACCCTCGTTGTGCTGAGTTGCGCACCAATAATTGTCATAGCGACGGCTGTCGTTGCCAAAGTTCAGAGTTCCTTGTCAGCCCTGGAACTGGCAGCTTATGGACAGGCCGGAAGTGTCGCCGAGGAAGTTTTGGGGGCCATAAGAACGGTCGTAGCATTTGGTGGTGAAAAAGTCGAGGTTGCGCGTTATTCGAAAAAGCTCGTACCTGCCGAAGAAACGGGAATCAAACGTGGAATGTGGTCAGGAGTTGGTGGGGGTGTCATGTGGTTCATCATTTATCTCAGTTACGCACTCGCTTTTTGGTACGGCGTAGAATTGATACTTGCCGATCGTCCAAATGAAAACAAGGAATATACACCCGCTGTTCTTGTCATCGTATTTTTCGGTGTCCTCGCTGGTGCCCAAAATATGGGCCTGACGTCACCACATTTGGAGGCTTTTGCCGTTGCGAAAGGATCAGCGGCTGCCATCTTCCAGGTCCTCGATCGAGTGCCAACGATCGATAGTCTCAGTAAAGAGGGCCAAAAGCTCAAAACCGTACGCGGTGATATAGAATTCAAGGACGTTCACTTTCGTTATCCAGCCCGAAAGGACGTTAAAGTATTGCAGGGTCTGAATCTCAAGATAAATCATGGCGAGACCGTGGCACTCGTTGGAGGATCCGGTTGCGGCAAGTCGACCTGTCTACAGCTCATACAGAGGCTCTACGATCCGCTTCAGGGACAGGTGAGTTTTATCACCCCTAAAATAAATTATCAACGACATGTTCAATTAATCATAATTTTAATCAAATTTCCTTATTTCCTTTATTCAATAAAATTCCATTCAATTTCCCATCAACTTTCAAATCTCGTGTCATCGAGGGTCATTCGTTTTTTAAAAAATAAATTACATTTTAAACGACATGTTCAATTATTCATAATTTTAATCAAATTTCCTTATTTCCTTTATTCAATAAAATTCCATTCAATTTCCCATCAATGTCATTATATCATATCCAATTCTTTTCAATTGTTAAGTTATTAAATTTCATACAAATCTCGTTTAAATTTTCATTTTATTCATTGGTGAATTTAGTGTTTTATTTTTATTTTGCATAAATCATCATTTACTTTCAAATCTCGTGTCATCGATTTTCATTCGTTTTTTTTAAAATAAATTACATTTGAAACGACATGTTCAATTATTCAGAATTTTAATCAAATTTCCTTATTTCCTTTATTCAATAAAATTTCATTCAATTTCCCATCAATGCCATTAAATGATATCCAATTCTTTTCAATTATTAAGTTATTAAATTTTATCTAATTTCATACAAATCTCGTTTAAATTTTCATTTTATTCATTGGTGAATTTAGTGTTTTATTTTTATTTTACATAAATCATCATTTACTTTCAAATCTCGTGTCATCGAGGGTCATTCGTTTTTTAATATTCTCAAGATTTTTCACACTATAACGAGTTCGCACAGGCGAGAATATAACCAAAGTTTTTAACGGAGGTGTCCCGAGGATCTTGCTCGAAAGCGCAATATTAAAAGTACGTGAACTTTTTACGAGTTTAAGCGAAAACGCTAGAGATGAGTTTGGTCCATGTGGGGCGATGGAGCGATGACATTGCCGCTGTGCACATCCGTCGCGTTAGCTCTATCCAACGAATTCAGAGATTCGTTGCTCTATCGTAGCCATAACGAGAGAACGTACCAAACGCCCGCGTGAACTCGACGTCTCGGGTCAGCCAACATTGCCACTATTATGCCAGTCGTACACACGTTGGAATCGACCGGATCATGTCCTTTTCCACATTCTGGGAATCTCATTTCTCCTCGTTTTTACGAGTTCCATATAAAGTCAAACCCGAGGAATAGATTGTAAAACTTGAGGTACATTTCAGCATGCAGATGCTTCCTTTTTGCCATTTATTTTCCTTCGGGGGGCGGGGAGGGGGAGGGGGGAAAAGGGAGTATATTATATGTACATTGAAGGGTCGTTGTCAGGGACAAATAAATCTAGCATGAGCTTTTTGACACCATTTTTGATAATGGCTGATGAAAAAAAAAAGAAATGGAATAAATAAATTATTTCGGTGGCTGCATCTAAATTGTCGTAAGCTGATAAAAAATATCGAAAGAAAAAAAATTGCAGCTTTATTTTAACGTATTTTAAGAGCTTGCAGCAAAGTTTCTTGAGAAATGTGACTCCTGAGCTTATGGGACGCCTCCGATAGACGGCGCCAGTGTCGACCTGCCCCAAATAGGATTTCATTATAATCCTCGTAAATGTTATTTCACGAGTTTTCAAAATCACTCGAACATATCCAGTGACCTCACTGACTGAATAAAATATTATTTTTTGGAATGTTTTGAAAAAACTCTCAGGTGCAACTCGATGGCGTTGACATATCAAAATTAAACGTTGGCTGGATGAGATCTCATATCGGTGTCGTGGGCCAAGAGCCCGTTCTATTCGATACTACGATACGCGAGAATATACGCTATGGAAATGACAGCGTCACCGAGGAAGAGATGATCAAAGCAGCGAAGGAAGCTAACGCACACGACTTCATCAGCAAGCTGCCTGAGGTAATGTCTCGCATCTGCATATATGCGTAACTTTTCCATCATTGACAACTCATCAAAAATTTGAAAAAAAAAAAAAAAAACATGCACAATTTGTTTATGAAATAATATTGATTTATTTTTTATGGCAACCAACATTTTTTTCCTACAATCTATACAATGGAATGTGTATGAAAAAAGTAAAAAACATAATTTCCGATAATTAAAATGTATATGTAATTTAAAAAATTGCCATATCGAAATATATTTCGCGTATATATGAAATATAATCTCATATATTGTATGGTGCAAAATATATTTGCAATGTTTAATTTTTTGTCACTATGTATATTTTATGTATTTTCATTATTTGTCCTTTGTACATATTTACATAGGGATGATTAGCGTTTGTCATTTAGATAATCGTTTTACTTTTGGAATAAAATTCATTTTAGCCTCCTCTTAAGTTTATCTCACGTTGCACGAGGGGGTGGGGGTTAAATTCCAACGAGTTAATGTTAATCTCGACGATGATGATGGAGCATATGGCGACCAGCAGTAATTGGGTGTTAATAAGGAGCGAGCTGTCGACAAACTTACACTCTCACGTTCAGTACCGATATCCCTATGTATTGGTTCATATATATATATATATGTATTTATGTGTTGGGACGCCCGGGGCTTTTCCCAGGTGCACTGCCCCCTCCCACGAAAATCCTGATGGAACGTACGTGCTCCAGGAAATGCGATAAAACACCTGCTTCCCAAACATATATATATATATATATATATATATATATATATATATATATATATATGTATGTGTCCACACCCGACGTGATCGAGTATTATCGAATGAGATTATACAACGTCCTCCATGTACATATTCACAAGGTAGCCAAAGCTTTTCATATTTTTTGAACGTGCTCGTGTGGTCAAAGTTCATAAAAAGAAGCTGCGTAATAAAGCATCGTATTTTATTCCCTTACATCGTGATGAATTTTCGAAAATCGAAAATTGTACGCTATTCAGTGACGATAATATCCTGCCAACCCCTAAACGAAAATTACCCTTCTTCAATCCTTTTGATTCAACACGTATTGTTTGAAATAGAAACTCCAGAGAATGCCTGATAATTAACGTATTTTTGCATTAACGAGATCCACAATTTTTAAATGTTTTTTGTCCAAGAGTTGAGATTTTTTTTTTTTTCGTTGAGGTATAAAAATTGTATGATCAATTAGTATAGTTATTGAATTTTATAAATTGGAGCAGAATTGAGAGAAAAAAAAAATCAATGAGAAATTTAATTTTGAGACTCTTTTACTTTATTGAATAAATCGTATTTCCAAATCCTCTTTCGGCAGGACTAATTTTTCATTTTGTTAATGGAAAACTCGTATTTTCAGTACGTCGCAAATCTCGAATGAAAAGCCAGCGAGTCTCAATAGTAAGCTGGACAATTGTCGCGTTGATAACCCCAGAAATCATCCTCATTTCGTACTCTATATATATATATATATATTAGTACGTACTATTACGATTAGGGATTACGAATGTGCAGCTCGCGAAAGAGAGATAATTCTCACGGATCCGTGATCCTATTCACGAAGCAAGAGCTCATCTCTCTCTTCCTCTCTCTCTCTCTATGTCGTCCTGGTGCTCATTTAAACCGCGAGGATATATAAGCTCGGTTGACGATCTCATAACGGTTCGTCGCAGTTTCCTCATCCTCCCTTATTCTCACTCGCTTTTCCTCTCTCGTGGTTTCATTTTTACACACTACAATTATCACGAGGGTCCTGCAAAATTTTCTCTCTCGTAATCTAGAAAAACGAGCATTGCAGGACTGAATTATTTTCTGGACAAAAGGAAAAATATATCTATATAACAGCATGCTCACGTCCCATTTTAATTTTTACATGCTTATTATGTAAGAAAAGTTTGGGTAGAAAGTAAAAAAAAAAAATTATGGCCTTAATAAACGTGGACATTTTGATCTATGAATTGTATTAATTCGTGAACTGCGTGAAAATAAAAATAGTCGAATATTGCAGAACTCAGTGGAGTGAAAATATATTTATTTTCACTGTCATAAAAAATGGTACGATTATTTTTTAAAC
The DNA here is from genome assembly GCA_963669185.1 of Dyspetes luteomarginatus. NCBI lineage: Eukaryota > Metazoa > Arthropoda > Insecta > Hymenoptera > Ichneumonidae > Dyspetes > Dyspetes luteomarginatus. The sequence continues at coordinate 29,042,280 of OY769903.1, read as the reverse complement.
TTTGGAAAATTGGTCAAAGGTCATTTTACGTTTTTTATAGGGTTACGACAGACCTTAGGCAATATTTTTTGGATATTTTTAATAATAAAAATAGTGGAATATTGCAGTACTCAGTAGAGTGTAAGAATATTTATTTTCACTGTCATAAAAAATGGTACGATTTTTTTTTTTACTTTGGAAGATTGGTCAAAGGTCATTGTTAATTTTTTATAGGGTTACGACAGACCTTAGGCAATATTTTTTGGATATTTTTAATAATAAAAATAGTCGAATATCGCAGTACTCAGTAGAGTGTGAAAATATTTATTTTCACTGTCATAAAAAATGGTACGATTATTTTTTAAACTTTGGAAAATTGGTCAAAGGTCATTTTACGTTTTTCACAGGGTTACGACAGTCCAGTTGGCGAGCGAGGCTCTCAATTGTCCGGTGGACAGAAGCAGAGAATAGCAATTGCTCGTGCTCTCGTACGTAGACCAGCGATTCTTTTGCTGGACGAGGCTACATCGGCTCTGGATCTTCACAGCGAGGCTACAGTGCAAAGGGCACTCGATGCAGCTGCTAAAGGGCGAACGACTGTAGTCGTGACTCATCGTTTGTCGACAATCACCAACGCTGATAGAATTGTTTTTATCAAAGAGGGACAGGTCGTCGAGATGGGCACTCATGAGGAACTTTTGGCTCTTGGACAACACTATCACGGATTGGTCTCCGCTGACGCGAGTGCGGCTGCCAAAGGTGGGTCTTTTTTTTACATTTTTTTTTTTTGCTCTTTTAATTTTTTTTTTTTTTTAATTTTTGGGCTCAACATTTTTGTTTGTTTTAATTTTTGCAGCAAAAGCAACGGCATCGGCAGCAAAGACCGTAACAGCAGTAAAACCAAAACCGAAACCACCCCTGAAAAAACAATTTTCTACTCTGTCGATGCATTCACATCGTTTGTCACTGGCCGGAGGCTCCGAAGCTTCCGAGGAAGAACTCGAGGAGCATGAAAAACCGTACCCGGCACCCATGATGAGGATATTTGGCCTGAACAAACCCGAGTGGCCTTACAATATTGTCGGTAAGTTTTCACTCACTTATTCAATGAAGAAAGCTTCGATCTTTTTTTTTTTTTTTTCGAATGAAATGAACGTATAAAGAGACAATTTATTTGAATATTATTTAAATGAAGAAATAAATTTTGCTGGACCAATAAAAATGTTCACCTATGTAAAAAAACAAACTCTCAATAATTAATATTGAAAAGAAATAATAATATTTTCCGAATAAATAAAACTTTACCTAAAAATTAATCTGAAATAAAAAAAAAGCCTCGACTCTATTAATTTTTTTAATAAAAAAATGAAATAAATATCAAAAAAAAAAACGTAACCCTAAGGGAAAAAAAGGGCTTTAAATATATTTAATTTTCGTTTGTTTTTGCAGGCTGTCTGGCAGCTGCAGTGGTCGGTGCTTCATTTCCAGCATTCGCAGTTTTATTTGGTGAGGTTTATTACGTGCTGGGTCTGGTAGACCCTGAGGAGGTACGTCGGGAAACGGTTAATTTTTCCATACTATTCATAATCGTTGGTGTGGTTACGGGGATTGGTACATTTCTTCAAATGTATACATTTGGGCTGGCCGGTGTGAGAATGACAACGCGTCTTCGTAGCACGACATTTGGGGCGATGTTGAAGCAAGAAATGGGTTGGTACGACGAGGATAGCAACAGCGTCGGAGCACTTTGTGCAAGATTATCATCGGACGCGGCGGCAGTTCAAGGTGCAACCGGAAGTCGAATTGGATCAATTCTTCAAGCATTATCAACCCTTGTACTTGGCATTGGATTATCGATGTATTACACATGGAAAATGACACTTGTCTCAACAGTATCAATTCCATTAGTCCTCGGTGCAGTTTTTTTCGAGGCTCGAATAATGAGTGGTCAAGGGATGCAGGAGAAAAAAAAAATGGAGTGCGCTACGAGAATAGCAATTGAGGCTATATCGAATATTCGAACAGTTGCGAGTCTCGGCAAAGAGAATGCATTTCTCGATCGTTATTGCGTTGAATTGGCATACGTGGCACAAGCAACGAGAACACGAAATCGTTTGCGTGGTCTCGTCTTCTCGTGTGGACAAACAACCCCATATTTTGGCTATGCCCTGAGTCTTTATTATGGCGGCTATCTCGTTGCTCGTGAGGGACTCAATTATCAGGATGTCATCAAAGTATCCGAGGCATTGATATTTGGCTCTTGGATGCTCGGACAGGCACTCGCTTTTGCTCCAAATTTTAATACAGCTAAAATATCAGCTGGCAGAATATTCCGGCTGCTTGATCGTGTACCGGAAATCATGACCCCACCTGAACTCGAGGATAAAGATCGTGATTGGAAAGCCGATGGACTTATACAATTTTCCAAAGTCGAATTTCACTATCCGACTCGTCCAGAATCACAAATTTTAAGGGGACTCAATCTTATTGTTAAACCTGGACAAATGGTCGCTTTGGTTGGTCAAAGTGGCTGTGGAAAATCAACGTGCATTCAACTACTTCAGAGACTTTATGATCCACTCTCTGGTAGCGTCACGTTAGATCGTCGTGATATATCGTCCGTTGCACTTTCTGCATTGAGGGCTCAGCTTGGCGTTGTTGGACAGGAGCCCGTTCTTTTCGATCGTACAATCGCTGAAAATATCGGATATGGTGATAATAATCGTCATGTCAGCATGGAGGAAGTCATCGAGGCAGCGAAAAAATCCAATATTCACAGTTTCGTCAGTTCACTACCTCTCGTATGTTTTTCATTTTTTTTTTTCTTTCTTTCTCTCTTCTTCTTCTTCTTTTTTCTACAATTTTTTTTTAAATCCATCTTTCTCATTTTTACATTGAGTCAGAAGTTGTTCTCAATTCTCAGAACAACTTCCGACTCGATAAATACGATAAATGCATTTATAATTTTTTAAAATAAATTAATATAAATAAATTTTAATAAATATATTTTTTTTATAAATTAATATAAATAAATTTTAATAAATATATTTTTTTTATAAATTAATATAAATAAATTTTAATAAATATATTTTTTTATAAATTAATATCAATAAATTTTAATAAATATATTTTTTTTATAAATTAATATAAATAAATTTTAATAAATATATTTTTTTTATAAATTAATATAAATAAATTTTAATAAATATATTTTTTTTATAAATTAATATAAATAAATTTTAATGAATATATTTTTTTTATAAATTAATATAAATAAATTTTAATAAATATATTTTTTTTATAAATTAATATCAATAAATTTTAATAAATATAATTTTTTTATAACTGCATCTTTCTCATTTTTACATTGAGTCAGAAGTTGTTCTGAATTCTCAGAACAATTTTTTTCAGTTTTTTTTTATTAATAATATTTTGAATGAAATAAAATTTAATTAGTTAAAGATAAAAAAAAAAAAAGATAAAATAATAAATTTGAACTTTTGTGATTTAATTTTTAATTTCAATCAATTTTTTTCATTATTTTTTTGTTTCGTCAGGGCTATGACACGAGACTCGGCAGCAAGGGAACTCAACTCTCCGGTGGACAAAAGCAGCGTATCGCGATTGCTCGCGCCCTCGTGAGAAATCCACGAATTTTACTTCTCGACGAGGCGACATCGGCTCTCGACACTCAGAGCGAAAAGGTAAGAAACTTTTTTAAGAGTCATTTTCATCCGTCGTGAAATTATCGCGGACAAATTGCGGCGAAAGACAAGAAGAAGAAAAGAAGAAGGAGGAAAAAAAAATGACGAGAGGACTGTCACACCCTCCAGTTTCTTAGAGAATAAAGAAAAGTCGCTCGGGAGATTTTTTTTTTTCTTTCATATTTTTTAATTCATCTCGCTCTGGGCGTGAAAACGTCCAAGAATCGGGACCGAAAAAAAAAGAAGGAAAAACAAACGAAAAAACAAGAAGGTGACGAAGAGTGAAAAATCCGGATGGGACAAAAGACGCGAATTTTTTTTTTGTTTTTTATTTTTCCTCAACGAGGCCTCTATCGTGCAATACAAGTCCACCAATTAAAAATGGTCCATCGTGAAATGCGCAACGGGCAAAAAAAAAAGTATTTTTCAATTGTGAGAAATGTTGGTTGAACACGAGACAGAGAAGAAAAAAATATATATATATACATTTTCCTCTGCTCCAAAAACGCGATGCTGCATTTAAAAGATTGAGAAAACGCGATTTTTCGTTTAATTTATTCCAATGAGTTTTTAGTGATATACACAATGTATATAAAATTATTTTCATTAATATTCTACTCGAAGTAAACGATCCTTTGTCGTTTAAATTTTTTAAATTGTCGCAACGTTTTCCTTCGTTTGTAAAAAAATTCTACAAATATATATATATATAGACTGTTGAAACAAAAAGGTCATATTACCCGTCATTATGCACGTTAAATGACGTCAAATACGCCCTCTTAATTTTCATGTACGTATATATATATTAATATATATATATATATATATAGTGTAGTATATTCGTGCATGGTCGCACGTAGCCCAGCTGTGGTAGAATTTAACGACAATCGGAAATACTCGATAGCGCAATCATCTCCGGTGTGGGGAAGTGCAGTAAACTCTGCAATTTGAATTGCCATGGTTTCTCTGTCTCTTGGTCGGATTAAACGACGAAGAGGACCAATGTATATATATATATATAAATTTCCTCTCGAATCGTGATTTCTGTCCCGATAAAGTGTTCTCTCAGCGAGATTGTCTCGTCTGGATAATAAGAGACCGAAACTCATTTCACTCTGAATCACTTTGACTCACTGAGAAGTTTCATTCGTACCGAGTTGACTTTCGTCAAGTGCACAATGCACTTTCAATTGCAACTATTCTCGATACAAACAGTCAGTTTCCTGCGAAACTCACCGTTTGTTCGCGATACTGTGTCTATGGGGCGTTTCTTGTAAAGGGGACATAAACATTGAGATGAAAGTCTGAAAATAATTTTCAGTATTTTTTTTTTTTTCGATAAAATTAATTTTAGTCTCGAGAATGGCTCAGAATAATTCTAATCGGAAGTGAAATATGTGAGATTTTTTTCTATGGCAATAGAGTTCATTTTTAGAGGTGACGATCATTTAAATCATTAATGACACGATCCACGATTAGGGGTAAATTTACGTTGAGATGAAAGACTGAAAATAATTTGCAGTATTTTTTTTTTATCAATCGATAAAATTAATTTTAGTCTCGAGAATGGCTCAGAATGATTCTTATCGGAAGTGAAATATGTGAGATTTTTTTTATAGCAATAGAGTTCATTTTTTAGAGGTAACGATCATTTACATCATTAATGACACGATCCACGATTAGAGGTAAATTTACGTTGAGATGAAAGTCTGAAAATAATTTGCAGTATTTTTTTTTTTTCGATAAAATTAATTTTAGTCTCGAGAATGGCTCAGAATAATTCTAATCGGAAGTGAAATATGTGAGAATTTTTTTTTATGGCAATAGAGTTCATTTTTAGAGGTGACGATCATTTAAATCATTAATGACACGATCCACAATTAGGGGTAAATTTAGATTGAGATAAAAGTCTGAAAATAATTTGCAGTATTTTTTTTTTTCGATAAAATTAATTTTAGTCTCGATAATGGCTCAGAATAATTCTAATCGGAAGTGAAATATGTGAGATTTTTTTTATAGCAATAGAGTTCATTTTTTAGAGGTGACGATCATTTACATCATTAATGACACGATCCACGATTAGAGGTAAATTTACGTTGAGATGAAAGTCTGAAAATAATTTGCAGTATTTTTTTTTTTCGATAAAATTAATTTTAGTCTCGAGAATGGCTCAGAATAATTCTAATCGGAAGTGAAATATGTGAGATTTTTTTTTATGGCAATAGAGTTCATTTTTAGAGGTAACGATCGTTTAAATCATTAACGAGACGATCCACGATTAGAGGTAAATTTACGTTGAGATAAAAGTCTGAAAATAATGTGCAGTATTTTTTTTTTTCGATAAAATTAATTTTAGTCTCGAGAATGGCTCAGAATGATTCTTATCGGAAGTGAAATATGTGAGATTTTTTTTATAGCAATAGAGTTCATTTTTTAGAGGTGACGATCGTTTAAATCATTAACGACAGGATCCACGATTAGAGGTAAATTTACGTTGAGATGAAAGTCTGAAAATAATTTGCAGTATTTTTTTTTTTCGATAAAATTAATTTTAGTCTCGAGAATGGCTCAGAATAATTCTAATCGGAAGTGAAATATGTGAGATTTTTTTTTATAGCAATAGAGTTCATTTTTTAGAGGTGACGATCGTTTAAATCATTAACGACAGGATCCACGATTAGAGGTAAATTTACGTTGAGATGAAAGTCTGAAAATAATTTGCAGTATTTTTTTTTTTTCGATAAAATTAATTTTAGTCTCGAGAATGGCTCAGAATAATTCTAATCGGAAGTGAAATATGTGAGATTTTTTTTTATAGCAATAGAGTTCATTTTTTAGAGGTGAAGATCATTTAAATCATTAACGACACGATCCACGTAAATTTACGTCTAATCGTTATTTAAACCCAAAAAAAATATTATTTTCAATCAAGATATATTGGATCGGGTTTTTTTATGACGAGATATTTTTGTCTCAGGATAATACGATTGAATCGCAATTTTTTATTTATTTGTTATTTTCGTTTTGAAATTAAAAAAAAAAAAAAAAATAGGTTGTACAAGCTGCCCTGGACAAAGCAAAGGAGGGAAGAACTTGCATAACGATAGCCCATCGTCTGGCTACGATAAGAAACGCGGACGTGATTTGCGTACTGGAAAAGGGCACAGTCGCAGAAATGGGAACTCACGATGACCTCATTGCAGCTGACGGCCTTTACGCTCATTTGCACGCACTGCAGGAAGCCGCGATGGAGTAATTCGTCAGTGTGTCTTGTTTTATTAGCGAGCTTGAGAGAAACAAAACAAAAAAAACAAACAATAATAACTAAAAAAATAACGAACATATATATATATATATATATTATATATATACGAGAATAGCGAAGCGAAGAAAGAGGGAGTTTCGAGGGCTGCTCGAAAAACATCCCCCGAGATGAGAGAAAAAAAAAGAGAAGCATACAAAAAGAGATAAACAAACTAGATTATTTTTATTTTTTAATCCAAACTGAATTAAATTTGAAATGAAATAAATATTTAATTTTTCTCGACATGTTCACAATAATAATTGGACAAATAGAACATCTCAAATTAACATTTTTGATGATGCTAATTCAACTAATTGATTAGAACATTAATTAACTTTTTTCTCCCTTACTCTCTCTCTCTCTCTCTCTCCGTCTTCTCTGCTTGTTGTGCGAGAATCATGACGTATGTATGTACGACCGGATTTTATGATCTTTTTTCCTTTTTTTTTTTTTTTTTCCAATAAATCTTGTAGTGAGTTTGGTCACGTATACCCAATTCCTCTCACCTTCTCCCCTTCACTCGCTCACTCAATCAGTTTTTCATCTTTCTCTGTCCTCCCTGCCCATCTCATAGCCCATAATAAGGTCCCCTTAATATCGCGTGATCTAAGATTTCTCTTCTTTTTGTCGTCTTATTTTTATATTAGATACGTAGTCTGTACGAGTAGCATTAGCGAGAGTTTAGAATAAACAAAACAAAAACAATCAAGCAAGACTCGGCGTGAAAAAAAAAAAAAAAAAAAATCATTAAAAATCGTCGTCAACTTAATTTTTCTTTCCTCTTATCTTTGATCATTTTACACGTGTCTTTACGAAAAGGCTAGAAATTACCTTACACTAATATTTGTAATACGAATGTTTTTCTCTCCACACAAATATTCGTATTTTTCCACGACTGATTGACCGGAGACGAAATTATATTTATAGAAAATTAAACGAAAAAAAAAAACGAGTCACCACCCACGTGGCCAAGTGTAAATAAGACGAAAACGAAAAGTCTTTGGGTGGCAGTAAAGGTGATTTTTTTTCCTTTTTTCGAAAGCTCTCACATTTTTTTTCGTAATCAAAAGATAATTAAAAAAATTACGTCCAAAATACTGTTGATAAATATATATAAACATGAGAAAAATTTAGCATAAACGAATTTCAAAAATTAGAAAAAAAAAACTCCGAGACTTTTCAACTATTCGAAAAGTATTTTTTTCAAGCATTCGCAAGCTGATGAATTATTTTAAAACTTCTGAGAGGTTCGGCAAAGAAGTGGCTGATTTCACGGAGAATTCTTCGTGTTGTATAAATAAATAAATATATATATATATATATATATATCGCGAAGGGAATTTGAGTCTAATGAAACTTCATAAAGCATGTATGAGGGTATCTTATGGCTACTGCTGGGGAACGTTTCATCAATTTTTATTTCACAATTTCGATTTCATCTGCTTCTATGTCCGAATTTTTTCTCATCCCTCGTGTTTCAGTAATTTATTTTGCTCTAAAAAAATACAAGTACGAGTAAACGTAATGTCGCCCCACGCTTAAAAAAAAAAAACAACCATAATATTCTTTTCGGAATCGTGACTCCCTGTCGTTTTTTGGGGACTCTAGCCAGACCTCGACAATAATTAGATGCTCACGAGGGCTTTTTTTTCTACGCCGTCGTGGCTTAGCCACTTTTATAGCTTGACGCACACGAGACTCTGCATAAGTCTGTCTGGCGAAAGAAAGAAAAAAAAAAAAAAACATCGCTGGTGAGAAAAATAGGGCGTAGGTGGACACAAAAAGTGGGGATAGCGACGATTTTTCACAGCCAGCATTAACTTTTTTTTTTTTTCCTTTATTTTTCCACGTGACACGAATTTTCGCAGGGGAATTGTGAGGATTCACCTAATCAGTGGCTACTCGCAGGTTTTTTTTTTCTCGAGCTTGAAATTTTCGTGCTGTCTGCCCGATGATTAACGATCCAATAAATTTTTTGTTTCTTCTTCGGTTTTTTTTTTTGTTTGTTTTTTAAAATTTATTATTAGAGTCCTCTTTGCTATTCATAGGCTTTCAATCGTTGTTCCAAAGCACACACACGCACACGGGTGTGATAAATTATGCAATGTGCCTCGATTAGATAAATTGGCCTGATAAGAGAAACCTTCGATTTAAGAGTATCAGAGAATAAACGAGAAATAAAAAAAATTATTCAACACTAATACGACACATTATGTCTGTGTGAATATATATTTTCTATTTGAATGGTGAAGAACGTGAAAAATTTGACAAATGGCAGAAAAAACTTCGTATGTCGAGTACTTAAAAAAAAAAAACAGAAAAAAATAATTACCAATTGGCCGAATGCAGAGTGTAAAATAATAGAATAATCATGCTTACACATGGGTTTGTAATACATGAAAATAATATACACATAATTGGTGTGGATACTCTCAAAATGAATAAAAATTGTGGCCTACTAAAAAAAAAAAAAAAATTATGATACTTTAACGACGCCTCGTAAGACGAAGACAATTATACAAGCATATATATATATCTATATATATATACCGCTGTGCTTTATCGCAATGACAATATATACGAGACAAAAAAATAAACAAGGATAAAATGTGGTGAAAGATTTAATTGAAAATGTTAATTACGTGGAAGATAGATTTTTTTTTTTTTTTTTTTCGTGTGGCGAGTGCCGAGTCTTTTATATAGAATTAATACACGAGATGACATATATAGTAAATTATAGTTTTTTAAAGTAAAATCCGTACGTGTGAAATGTTGCGAAAAACATAATCGGCAATGGGCTCGACTTGATAATTTGGAGGGAAAACCTTGCAGTACTCGATTCATGGAAAAAAAAATGAATTCTGTCTGAGAGATTGGGACGTGAATTGTTTAGTTTGCAGAGCTTGCAGTGATACTAGCAGAATGACTTACCATGTGGAGAAGTATTACTTTTTTTTTGTCTTCTATTCTTTTTTTTTTTTTGTTATATGTGTAAGCGTGTGAGAAGGGGAAGAAATCATATGTATACCTGTCATTTATGAGATATAACATGAAAATAAAAATCATATATATATATATATATTAATGAAAGAAGAAAAAATATTCGTCTATTATTTTATTTAATACCCAAATTGTCCCGAAATCGTCATTTAATATGCATGGAATATTTTAGGTCAACTAGAGCGATCCAGGAGATAAAAATTTGGAACTTTTCAAGAAAATGGTAGGTGAAGTTTTTTATCACATTGAAAAAATACATCGATATTTTGGAGCAAATTTAAATAGATCATTTTTTAAATCGTCGTTTAGATAAAAATCTCCAATTAAAGTAAATAATATTATAAACTTTATTAATTACATACCCATATAAAAGGCATGAGAAGTATTTTTATTAAAAATCCCTTAAAATGTTCAGTAATTACTTACTTACTAATAATTACTACGCACGTTTGCTCATTTAGTTTTGCGCCATGTGAATAATTTACTCCATTGAAAAAAAAATCGTTTCACAAGACACAAAATGGCGATAAGAATAAATGAATTAAAAAAAATCTGTACATGAAAATAAATTATAAATCAGTCACAAAAAACTTTGAACAAACAAACTGTCTCCAAGTTTCAAGAATAATTCCCTCAATTATTCCACTCTATGACGTCATATATGACGAAAAGATAATCCAATTATTACATTATACGAAAATTGAATTTCATTGTAACAGTTGGAATGAATTTAAAAATAATTTGTTCATGAAAATAAATTATAAATTAGTCTCAAAATTTTTTAAATAAATAAACTGTCTTCAAGCTCCAACAATAATTCCCTCCAGGAAAGAATTTCTGTTCCAGGGTAGAGAATTTCCGTAGGCTCTTTGGCATGAAAAATAAAAGAATGCTAAATTCTCAGTGGAAATCAAGCGATATGTTTGTTTTTTTTTTTTTACAAGGGAAAATTGAGAACAGGCATGAGAACGGATCGAGAAGAACGAAAGGTCAATGTACGTTTTGGGCCCGTTGGAATATGATATGCGCGGAGTGACCGGTTGGGATTGAACCTGGAAGGTCGTCTGGGTTAGTGCATCCATATGATGTCTATGCGAGCGAGACCTTTGTAAACTTCACCAGAGCATAAACCTTATATATATATATATAGCGTTCATGCTCTGGTGAAGTTTACAAAGGTATGTATATATATATATAATATATATAAGGTATATATATATATATATATATATATATATGAAAAATCATCTCCAATCATTTTGCCCATGTAGATGGACGGTTCGAGCTCTGGCCAGAGAATCGAGATTCATCCAGAAACTCAGAGAGTTCCGGCCACACGTGTACATATATATATATATATATATAGATTGTGTGTATGTGAACATCTCCGGGTTTGGCCCGCGCACGACGCATATAAATCAGCATAAATTGCAATGCCGGATTCCGTAGTCGGTATGCGTCTAGTTGCTTTCCATCTCTCTCTCTTCCTCTCTCTCTCTCTCTCACTCCCTTTGGCCCACAAGCTTCATATATATATATAACGATGTAGAATGCACAGAGAGCAGCTCTCGGGATGTTAACACCCACGTATTCATCTCGCATACGTCCGTGTGATCTTGCTTGCCGGACTCTCGCGTATTCAGTCTAACATATATAGTATATATATATATATATATATATATATATATATATATATACATATATAGTATATATAGTATATATAGTATATATAGTATATATATATATATATGGGTGTGTTATGTATATATATATACGTATGTTTGTTAGGGTCCGTACCGAATCGGTGCCTAGGGTGCACCAACCACCCCTGAGTACACACTGGGATCCGTCCAGCATGTTGGTTAGTACAATTGTTCGTACCTGCGTGAATTTCAGTTTTGCCAAATATATACATTAGACAGAATATTTCCTACGCGATCTTTGATCCATGCATGCAGAGGTGGAAAATCTCACTGGTGAGAAAAACCATTCTTAATTTCCATCCGTTGAATTCTCGGGAAATTTAATACCGAATTCGTGATGAACGGAGTACGTCGACGTGTTATGACTGTAAAGAAATTTTAATTTTATTTTAGTTTGACAAAAAATCAGCTGATTCACTCAGAATAAAACGATGTAACATTTTATTTGTAATCGCTGAATTTTCAAAATACTTCTCACGAAAAAACGATATGTCTCCGAATTCGAGATGAACGGAGCACGTCGACGTGTTATGTCTAAAGAAATTTTCATTTTATTTTAGTTTGACAAAAAATCAGCTGATTCACTCACAATAAAATGATGTAATTTTGCTTCCCCATAGAGTTCATTTTGTCCTCATTTTATTTGTAACCGTTCAAATCTCAAAATACTCCTCACGAAAAAACGATACGTCTCCGAATTCGTGATGAACGGAGCACGTCGACGTGTTATGTCTAAGAAATTTTCATTTTATTTTAGTTTGACAAAAAATCAGCTGATTCACTCACAATAAAATGATGTAATTTTGCTTCCCCATAGAGTTCATTTTGTCCTCATTTTATTTGTAACCGTTCAAATCTCAAAATACTCCTCACGAAAAAACGATACGTTTCCGAATTCGTGATGAACGGAGCACGTCGACGTGTTATGACTGTAAAGAAATTTTCATTTTATTTTAGTTTGACAAAAAATCAGCTGATTCACTCACAATAAAATGATGTAATTTTGCTTCCCGATAGAGTTCACTTTGTCCTCATTTTATTTGTAATCGTCCAAATTTCAAAATACTCCTCACGAAAAAACGATATGTCTCCGAATTCGAGATGAACGGAGCACGTCGACGTGTTATGTCTAAAGAAATTTTCATTTTATTTTAGTTTGACAAAAAATCAGCTGATTCACTCAGAATAAAATGATGTAATTTTGCTTCCCGATAGAGTTCATTTTGTCCTCATTTTATTTGTAACCGTTCAAATCTCAAAATACTCCTCACGAAAAAACGATACGTTTCCGAATTCGTGATGAACGGAGCACGTCGACGTGTTATGACTGTAAAGAAATTTTCATTTTATTTTAGTTTGACAAAAAATTAACTGATTCACTCACAATAAAATGATGTAACATTTTATTTGTAATCGTTGAATTTTCAAAATACTCCTCACGAAAAAACGATATGTCTCCGAAATATAAAACTTTTTCGTAGCTTTATACATCGAGAATATATTTCAGATATATTATTTGATATATTTTTGGCTTATATAAAATTTTTCATATATAATATCCTAAGAGATATCCGGGATACAAAAGTTTTTCGCACAAATATATCCAAAATATATCATTAATGTATCTGATTTAAACTTATTTAAAAAAATATATATATATAAATTTCTTAATAAAAAAAAAAAAAAATAACATTTGTATTGCGAGTACGTTAGGACATGTATGCGTAATTTGTTACACACAAAAGTTACTTTATATGTATAGTGAAGTGGAGCATCTTCCAAGCTATATGAAAATACGAGTTCGTGACTTCCTGCACAATTTTCATCTCTCCCTCTCTCTCTCTCTCTCTCTCTCTCTCTTGGGACTGTGCAGGCCACGAGAGTGTGTGCTGCCTCTCCTGGATCATTCCTCTTTGCCTTACTCTCCGCGTAACCCGGAATTCCCTTTTGCCTAAGTCAGAAAATCGGATTTTCACGAGGAACGTGGTGCATTGTGAATATTTACTACGAGAAGTGCACGTCGAGATGAATGCATATATGTATACTGCAATACTGCACGGATGGTGCAACGAATTTTCCCTGTCTCAGATCGTACAAAGCGTGTCAGAGGCGTGTGCGTAATGTACAAGTTACGTGTTTTACTGTAAACGAGCATAATAATAGTCGACACTAGAAATACATTTATTTTATCTGATAAAACTCACAGACACTTGAGATAATTTTATCATTGACATCTAATTAAAATTATATTAGTTAAAAAAGCTACTATGGATTTAAGGAGGGGGGGGGGGGGGAGGTTGAAAAAATATGTGTCGTTGAAAAAAAAATCATAACAATTTATTTATTGATCGTAGGCATTGAGATGAATGCATATATGTATACTGCAATACTGTACGGATGGTAGAACGAATTTTCCTTGTGTCAGATCGTACAAAGCGTCAGACGTGTGCGTAATGTACGAGTTACGTGTACACGAGCATAATAAATAATAATGCTCGACACCAGAAATACATTTATTTTATCTAATAAAACTCACAGACACTTGAGATAATTTAATCATTAACATCTAATTAAAATTATATTAGTTAAAAAAGTTACTATGGATTTAAGGAGGGGGGGGAGGTTGAAAAAATATGTGTCGTTGATAGAAGAAAATATTCATAACAATTTATTTGTTAATGGTAGATCTCGTTTGTTTGATTTTTGACAAACACATTTTTTTTTCCCTCAATTTTAAATGAAAATACTGAAATGACGAGTAAGGGGACAATTTTAAAAAGGGTTTTTCACAGCAGTGTAATATTTTGGAGAAAATATTCACACTGACCGGTCAAGGCAAGTCCGAAAACCACTTGAAGATATTTAATATACCCACGGTTTGTCTTTCGCCAAACGTGGCGAGCTCTCCTTCAGCAACGAACGCTTTGGAATTTCAATTTCGATGGAGGTCTGCGAAACCGCAAGGCCCAGGCAATATTCCGTAATACGCCTCTGGCTGTCTGTCTCTCTCTCTCTCTCTCTCTGTCCTTATCCGCCTATCCTCGTATATATATATCTGGAAATGTATAACTTGAGAGACTGGACCGCAGGACAGACCAGTTGGACGTTGTATTATATTCCTTGTGAGAATAAATGTACCCTAAAGTTGGTACTTGAACATATCAGTGTGCTTGAGAGTCGTAAATATTCCATTGAAATACATTATCCTTATCTATATAGCTCTAAAAATATTTATTACAAAACGATCAATTGCATTATAAATTTTTTCAATATAATTGTACATGTGATCGACGATGATTTGAATATTGAACGATTCTGCCGCAATTAAATTTCCATTGATGAAAAGTTATTAAATTTTATCAGCTAAATGGTAAATTTGACTCTTCAGCTCCTGGTTATAAAATATTTGGCTTTGAATTGTCACTATAGAAGTAGAAAAATTGTTGCACCTCAGCAAAATAAATTATTTGTTATATCTATAGATGTATAATTAATGGGATAAATAATTGACATCTTATCGTAATAACTTTTAATCAGGTATGTAAATTTATATCAATTGCATTATAAATTTTTTCAATATAATTGTACATGTGATCGACGATGATTTGAATATTGAACGATTCTGCCGCAATTAAATTTCCATTGATGAAAAGTTATTAAATTTTATCAGCTAAATGGTAAATTTGACTCTTCAGCTCCTGGTTATAAAATATTTGGCTTTGAATTGTCACTATAGAAGTAGAAAAATTGTTGCACCTCAGCAAAATAAATTATTTGTTATATCTATAGATGTATAATTAATGGGATAAATAATTGACATGTTATCGTAACAACTTTTAATCAGGTATGTAAATTTATATCAACATAAAATAAAAATGGTAATAGAAATTGATCAATTTTTTTAAATAGATTGACATGAATTTTTTTTTTGCTGATCGTTACAAATTGCAATGAAGGATAAAAAGTGACTTTGGCTAATCAAAGTCCGATGATTTTTATCAAGTAGAAAGATAAATTAAAATTTGCACAATTACTCATTAAATTTCGACATTTTCATACAGGTGTAGGAATAAAAAATCCTCTACATATTCGAGTAAATAAAAATATATAATTTATTATTTTTAAATAATTTTTTAATACAATTGACGGGCCTATAAATAAAAAGGACTATAAGCTAATCTTTCTGGCATTAAATAATCGAATAATTGAACATTATAATGAAACCAGCGAGATATTATCACTCGCTTAATTAAATCGGAGTGTTTGAGTGTGTGATGTGCGAGTATCGATGAGAATGCCGAGTGTACTCGTTACATAATTACAAGTCAAAGCAAACATATGATATGGAATTTCTCTGCCAATTTTATTTACGTACACAGAAAAGAGCGAGAAAAATTATAAAATTATAGGAAAATCGTCTCTATATAATATATATATAATATATATATATACGTGAGAGCTTAAAGCGTTATCCACCTCGTCGTTTCACATTGTTTCGCTCAACCCTTTTCTCAACCACGAGCAAGTTAGTATTTATGCCCTGTTGGAAAATTAGCCTCGAACGAGAAAAGGAAAAAGACAACTGCGACGCGGTTTTTTAGTAATATATATATATCGCTTCTATACAGCGATAATTGGAATTCTCCACGCTCGACGATTTTCTACGATGACGCTAGATTTATTATATCGTACACCGTAAACCGATATAATAATAAAAAGCAACTAGCTCGAGTTCTCACAAGGGAGAGGCGCGTGCTGCACGCCAACCGATAAATTTATATCGATATAAATTTATCGCGAAAACGCTGCAGCTCTCTCTCTCTCTCTCTCTCTCTCTCTCTCTCCCTTTCTCTCTTTTTCTCTCTCTCTCTCTTTTGCAAGACCCTCCCGCTAGCTTTTATTCGGTTATCACGTATTTTCAGAAAAGCTTGCGTTCGTGAGCCGCCAACCAACACTTTCATATAAAATGTCTTGCACCAACTCATAATGAAAGATCGTTGATAGAAGCAGAATTACAAATTAGAAAAAAAAAAAAAAAAAAAATACTTAATAATAAAGTGTCGCTCTCGTCATTCACGGAGATCTAGCGAGTAAGTATAATTCGTGAGTACGTTCATGTATTACGAAATATTCAAATTTCTTGACATTAAAAAAAAAATATATATATACTTAATAATAAAGTGTCGCTCTCGTCATTCACGGAGATCTAGCGAGTATAATTCGTGAGTACGTTCATGTATTACGAAATATTCAAATTTCTTGACATTAAAAAAAATATATATATATACTTAATAATAAAGTGTCGCTCTCGTCATTCACGGAGATCTACCGAGTAAGTATAATTCGTGAGTACGTTCATGTATTACGAAATATTCAAATTTCTTGACATTAAAAAAAATATATATATATACTTAATAATAAAGTGTCGCTCTCGTCATTCACGGAGATCTAGCGAGTATAATTCGTGAGTACGTTCATGTATTACGAAATATTCAAATTTCTTGACATTAAAAAAAATATATATATATACTTAATAATAAAGTGTCGCTCTCGTCATTCACGGAGATCTAGCGAGTAAGTATAATTCGTGAGTACGTTCATGTATTACGAAATATTCAAATTTCTTGACATTAAAAAAAATATATATATATACTTAATAATAAAGTGTCGCTCTCGTCATTCACGGAGATCTAGCGAGTATAATTCGTGAGTACGTTCATGTATTACGAAATATTCAAATTTCTTGACATTAAAAAAAATATATATATATACTTAATAATAAAGTGTCGCTCTCGTCATTCACGGAGATTTACCGAGTAAGTATAATTCGTGAGTACGTTCATGCATTACGAAATATTCAAATTTCTTGACATTAAAAAAAATATATATATATACTTAATAATAAAGTGTCGCTCTCGTCATTCACGGAGATCTAGCGAGTAAGTATAATTCGTGAGTACATTCATGTATTACGAAATATTTAAATTTCTTGACATTAAAAAAAAAAAAAAAGGCTTGACTACACAACGAGCCATGTCAATGAATTTTATTCAATAAATTGAAAATTTTATTTTATTATTCAAATGATTATTTAAAAAAAATTAAAAACATAAAGTTTTGGAACAAAAATTCAATACGTACATGAAAAAATCATTTTTTTTTTTTTGTAAATCTCGTTTACCTCCATAAAAAAGTATTTGAATCAATTTTTCTGTTACGACGTCTCTTCCCTCGATGTGTTTTCTCGTTGAATGGGCGAGAAAGGTGGAGAAAAACGCGAGAGAACGTTGAAAACTATTTTGTGTTCTATATATTTACTCACTCACACACACACACACATACATACATATATATATATATATTTAAATCTGTGTATATATATATATATGTATATGACCCATTATGTATCATGAAAACGAGATCTGGCGGTTTACTTATATCGCGAAAGACTCTCGAAAGGTCTCAGTTGGTGCAGACTCGGAAGTATCTCGCCTCGGGGAATCGGTAAACAAATAAATCAGCAAAACTTCTTGGCACTTTTCGTTTTGCTGATTCTGCAGTTTCCAGGTCTCGTGGAACACGAGGCGAGCTATAATATACAGTTGGTCTCGCCTAACCGTGTGCATCGTGTGTGCGACCAGCGAGATATTCCACGTTTTTGTAACGCGAGAGCATCTCTCCGCTCTGGAGTTCACCCCCCCCCCCTCCCCCCCACGCCCCTTCCGACGCCATCGCCACCCCGCGTTGTTCTCAGACCCCTGGAACGATCGGGCATTTTACGCGGGTCTCTGTGTATTTGCGTCATGACCCAATAGAACTCGGAGAAGTATAAATTTCCTCCAGCAACAGTCACATGCCAACCGCGAACTTTTTTCCCTTCGTTGCACCTCCCAAAAGTTAATTTTTAATTTTTATACCCATTAGAAAACTAAAAAAAAAAAACAGCGATAAATGTGTTTGATTTGGAGAAAAAAATGAAATAAAATTGTACATCTGATTGAGAAAGAAAAATATAATCAAATTTCAAATCGAATAAATCCACTAAGTCATTTCATTAAATTTTCTATCTCTCTCTCTCTCTCTCTTTTTATCTTTCTCACTTTTGCTGTATAACACTCGCTAGTTGCACGGAAACGGGCCGATAGATAGGCGAGTTCTCTCCCCGATGAACTAATTACCGTGATATCTGATTTTATCGTCCGGAAAATCCAACAGGGGGGGGGGGGGGGGGGGAGAGGAGAAACTCATTAATCGTCGCACGAAACTCGCCTTGTCTTTCCGTTTCCTCTCTAATACGAATTGCCGGTGAACTAAAGTACAGGAACGAGGTGTATGGATAAAGTGAGGGAGATGAAGAAATCCTATATATGTAGGTAAAAAATATAAAATTTGCAAATATTTAATTATTTCAACGAAATATCGTAAATCGTTGATTTTTTAATCGTTTTTTTTCTTTTTTTTTTTTCATTAAAATAGTCGAGGAACGTTGAAATGGAGATTGGAGGATGGGCATTGTGTGTATCTAGTAATTGTCAGGAGGATAATTGATCATTAATGCAAGCAACCGGTAATTAACGCTGGTTTATGGGCTTCCAATCATCGGTTCGATGCATGAGAGCTTCTATTTCTCATGAAACGATACACTCTACTTTACCTAAAGATATATATATATATATCATGTCATATATATATATATATATTGACATATATTTTGCACATTTTACATATATATACAAAATAGATACAAATTTATATACTATATTGCAGCCCCTTCTCTCTCATTGCACAAAAACAGAAATACTTTATTCGTTATGTTCGTGATATCATAGAGCCATTTTTTAACAAATCGACAAACTCTCTTAATGAATTATTTATATAATTACGATTTCTAATAATAGTCATTCATCATTTATCGTTTATGATGATGATTAATCATTCATCATTCGTTCATTTTTAAAGTAAGCCTATAATTAAGAACAATATTATTCCTATATTTACAATGACAATGCTCGTGTTAAGATTTTAATCAAATATTCAATTTTATTAAATCGAGATTTGAGGATAAATATTAGTTTTTTCTCAAGATACAAAAAAAAAAATCTTGTATGAAACAATATGGGATTAAAGGATATAATGAGAGAAGCTTTTATTTAATTGGAAAAGTTTATCAAGTATAAGTGCATTTGGGCAGAGAGCGAGAATAAAAATAAATGAAGGTATAAAATGGCACATACAGGTTGTACCGATTGTAGTAACGATTTCAGCGAAAGTTTCATTAATATATATATATATATATATATATATATATATATATATATACCTTTATATTGCATGAGGGAGGAAACCCTTGGCAGAAAAACGTTCGCCTCTCCCATTTATTATATATATGTATATATAAAATAAATGGGAGAGGCGAACGTTTTTCTGCCAAGGGTTTCCTCCCTCATGCAATATAAAGGTGCTCGCATATAAAAATTGCGTACGGAACGGAGATGAGCCATAAACGTGCCGGACAGGGTGCGCTTCGACCATAGACTTGCGAGACTATCCGATCGGCTCGTGTCTATGTGTGAGTGGCGTTTACAGCACGCACGTACAGTTTCGCGAGAACTGTAAAACTGGACGTGATTTTGCACGGTCGCAAGAATCGCCGCACGCTCATTTCCTGTATGAATATATATATATATATATATATATATATATATATATATATATATATCACACAAGAGTTATCGTTGCCGCCGTATTCGATACAGCGCAGAACGGGAGTCGAGCTTGAAACGCATTTCAATTTGCATAGACGTCGCATCGCATACTTTCACTTGATTTATGAATTTCCGATATTATAACGGCCACATCCACATCCATATAACATTGATACATATAGTATACGTACATCTGTGTGAGTATATATATATATATATATATATATATTTCAGCCACGAGGCATTCAACTACCCCTCGAGGAAAAATTTTTTTTTTGCTTGTTGATACGGTAAAAAATGAATTTCCGGTCTCCTCGGTCTGTACCAAAATTGACATTTCGATTGTAATCGCTAATCGGCAAAAATTCCTCACAGTTATACTTACGTAAACAGAACGAGACGCAAATGAGATAAGACGGAAAAAAACCTTCAAGGATTTTTTTGCAAATTATGCAAATTTAATGGAGCAATGAATGTAAAAAAAAAATTAATTACTATATTGTATTTTTTTCGTTGATTTTTTTTTTTTTGTCCATCATTATATATCAACCTTTCACGAGTATATTTTAATTCTCATGTAAATTCATAAATTTTCGATATGAGCGATCTTACACGTGCGCTCATAATCGCGAAAATGAAGAATAAATTTTGGTGAAGCCAAATAGCCACTTCGTTTACGTAAAAATGATAATTTTTTAGTGAACTAAATATCGTATGAGAAAAATTAATTTTTTCGTTATTGTTATATTATTGGTGTGATTTAATTTGGGGTATATTTTTCTCCTCATATGAGACTCTATTTTATGATAAATATATTTACTTATATAAACATCAATTGAGTATGAATATTTTATCGGAAAAATTACGTGCTGGGAAAAAGATTTTTGATATATTCAATATAAACGTGGTGCTTGTACAGCTTTGGTAGATTCCTTTTTTTCTCCTATTATTATTTTTTTTTGATTAGATTATTAGTACAAATGAAAAGCTAAATCGTAATAATTTTGAATAAAGAGAATTTCAATAATCGTAAAAAATCATTTCGTCTCAATATGTAATTTCAAAAAATATTTTTGCTCATATTTATTTTTCATTTTATTTTTCAGTTTCGGTGAATGATAATAAAATTGCGAGTATTATTCACAAATTGTTTCCAGTTTGCAGATTCTTCATAAAATCCCGAGTATCCTCTCGATGAGAGACACGGAGAGACAGAGAGAGAAAATTTAATATACAGTAACGCGAGAATACACTTGACGGTAATGTTCCAATAAAGTTAATCTTATCATTTTTCTATTTCCATAGAAATCCAGAGCGTATATATATATATATATATATATATATATATATATATATATATACGCAATGAGTCATACAAAATATAGATATAGATATTCTTTTATTGCCTTTACTAAAATACAGTACACGAGGCACTTTTCTTTGTCTCGACGCAGTCAGTATTATTGGTATTATATATATATATATATATATATGTGTGTAGTGCACCCGGAAGTCAAGCTCCTCCCCGGAAGTGATGCTGTACTCGTCCTGAGAAGTACCACAGCAGAGTGCACTTACGCGAGTGAACGTCGAGAGCAATACGCCCGTTTAAGGGTGAAAAAGAGAAAGAGAAAGAGAGAGAGAGAGAGAGAGATGAGAAAATTTATATTCTCTTGCTCTCTCGTATTCTGTCTTGAAACTCTATTTCCTCTTTTTATTTTTCTCCATCTTCTTGACTTTTTTCTCTTTCTATTTTTCTGCTATGTTCTCGCGTGCATCTCCAAGCTTCGATCGTGGCTCGAAGCAAGTCCATGAAGAACCATTTGGTATATCCATATGCAAGAAACAGCCGGATAAAGGGTACGAAGGAAAATGGAAGGAGAAGGGGATGCGATTTTTTTTTTTTCGAAATTGCACGAAGCCAGGGGCACACTCTGCGACAAAGTCCTTGTAATCCGTAACGTCATGTTTACAGGTGACAATTGACAGTAAAAAAGAATTTTTCAATAAAATAATTATAAAAAAATAAAATTATAATAAAATGATTTTTTTTTTTGTAATAATAATTATTTATAATTACTAATGATTGATCGAAAACTGAGATATTCGTTAATATCTATAGGTAAATACTGTCGAAAGGAGGGAAAAAATGCCAGAAAAAGCGAAAAATCAAAATGTTGCCGGACATCTCGGAGAATAATTTTTTTCGAAAATTCACCAACGATCGTGGGCAAAAAATTATACTGTTCAGTTTCTCGACGGACCCCACGAAAAAATGTCAAAATAAAAGATGACCAAAAATTTATTATCAGTGAATAATATTTTTTTTCTTTTATTTTTCATAATTTCTCAATTTCGTCTCTTTGAATTTTTCTATAAAGAATGGCTCATGTGAGCCATGATAAAAATAGGAAAATTTTTGATGATTAATCGTTCTCAATCTCATGACCGGAAAAATATTGCATATATATAATCCATTTCACCGTTAGTATAATAACACATTTAATATAATTAGTGCTTGAATGCGTTCAAACATTGATATTCCAATTAACGCAACTCACGGTCATATTTATTATAGCCGGGCCTGTTTTGTTTCCACGAATTCAGGTGCATCGCGGTGAATATCGAGACAAATGTTTATGGATTATCCCTCCCCAAATTTCAATAACAACGAATCGCGAATAATATTGCCTCGTAGAATTCTGCAATGAGAATTACGCTCGGCTAATCATTGTAAGCAATCGCTCGTGAGTACACAATAATAATAATAATAGTAATGAGATACTCTTTGTAATACTGATTGGCAATAATTTTCTGCTAGAATAATTATTATTAATTTTTTAATTTTATACTGCTAATTATTTAGATCCTCATTTTTTTTTAGGAAAAAAAATATTTTTCAAGTACTTATTATATGGCAAAATTTTGGAAAAATAAAAATAAAAAATTTGCAGCATTCAATAACAACGAATCGCGAATAATATTGCCTCGTAGAATTCTGCAATGAGAATTACGCTCGGCTAATCATTGTAAGCAATCGCTCGTGAGTACACAATAATAATAATAATAATAGTAATGAGATACTCTTTGTAATACTGATTGGCAATAATTTTCTGCTAGAATAATTATTATTAATTTTTTAATTTTATACTGCTAATTATTTAGATCCTCATTTTTTTTTAGGAAAAAAAAAAAATTTCAAGTACTTATTACATGGCAAAATTTTGGAAAAATAAAAATAAAAAATTTGCAGCATTCAATAACAACGAATCGCGAATAATATTGCCTCGTAGAATTCTGCAATGAGAATTACGCTCGGCTAATCATTGTAAGCAATCGCTCGTGAGTACACAATAATAATAATAATAATAGTAATGAGATACTCTTTGTAATACTGATTGGCAATAATTTTCTGCTAGAATAATTATTATTAATTTTTTAATTTTATACTGCTAATTATTTAGATCCTCATTTTTTTTTTAGGAAAAAAAATATTTTTCAAGTACTTATTATATGGCAAAATTTTGGAAAAATAAAAATAAAAAATTTGCAGCATTCAATAACAACGAATCGCGAATGATATTGCCTCGTAGAATTCTGCAATGAGAATTACGCTCGGCTAATCATTGTAAGCAATCGCTCGTGAGTACACAATAATAATAATAATAATAGTAATGAGATACTCTTTGTAATACTGATTGACAATAATTTTCTGCTAGAATAATTATTATTAATTTTTTAATTTTATACTGCTAATTATTGAGATCCTCATTTTTTTTTTAGGAAAAAAAATATTTTTCAAGTACTTATTATATGGCAAAATTTTGGAAAAATAAAAATAAAAAATTTGCAGCATTCAATAACAACGAATCGCGAATAATATTGCCTCGTAGAATTCTGCAATGAGAATTACGCTCGGCTAATCATTGTAAGCAATCGCTCGTGAGTACACAATAATAATAATAATAGTAATGAGATACTCTTTGTAATACTGATTGGCAATAATTTTCTGCTAGAATAATTATTATTAATTTTTTAATTTTATACTGCTAATTATTTAAATCCTCATTTTTTTTTAGGAAAAAAAATATTTTTCAAGTACTTATTATATGGCAAAATTTTGGAAAAATAAAAATAAAAAATTTGCAACATTCAATAACAACGAATCGCAAATAATATTGCCTCGTAGAATTCTGCAATAAGAATTACGCTCGGCTAATCATTGTAAGCAATCGCTCGTGAGTACACAATAATAATAATAATAGTAATGAGATACTCTTTGTAATACTGATTGGCAATAATTTTCTGCTAGAATAATTATTATTAATTTTTTAATTTTATACTGCTAATTATTGAGATCCTCATTTTTTTTTTAGGAAAAAAAATATTTTTCAAGTACTTATTATATGGCAAAATTTTGGAAAAATAAAAATAAAAAATTTGCAGCATTCAATAACAATGAATCGCGAATAATATTGCCTCGTAGAATTCTGCAATGAGAATTACGCTCGGCTAATCATTGTAAGCAATCGCTCGTGAGTAGACAATAATAATAATAATAGTAATGAGATACTCTTTGTAATACTGATTGGCAATAATTTTCTGCTAGAATAATTATTATTAATTTTTTAATTTTATACTGCTAATTATTTAAATCCTCATTTTTTTTTAGGAAAAAAAATATTTTTCAAGTACTTATTATATGGCAAAATTTTGGAAAAATAAAAATAAAAAATTTGCAGCATTCAATAAGAACGAATCGCGAATAATATTGCCTCGTAGAATTCTGCAATGAGAATTACGCTCGGCTAATCATTGTAAGCAATCGCTCGTGAGTACACAATAATAATAATAATAATAGTAATGAGATACTCTTTGTAATACTGATTGGCAATAATTTTCTGCTAGAATAATTATTATTAATTTTTTAATTTTATACTGCTAATTATTTAGATCCTCATTTGTTTTTTAGGAAAAAAAATATTTTTCAAGTACTTATTATATGGCAAAATTTTGGAAAAATAAAAATAAAAAATTTGCAGCATTCAATAACAACGAATCGCGAATAATATTGCCTCGTAGAATTCTGCAATGAGAATTACGCTCGGCTAATCATTGTAAGCAATCGCTCGTGAGTACACAATAATAATAATAATAATAGTAATGAGATACTCTTTGTAATACTGATTGGCAATAATTTTCTGCTAGAATAATTATTATTAATTTTTTAATTTTATACTGCTAATTATTTAGATCCTCATTTTTTTTTTAGGAAAAAAAAAATTTTTCAAGTACTTATTACATGGCAAAATTTTGGAAAAATAAAAAAAAAAAATTTGCAGCATTTATACTAGAATCACCCTTATATATTCCGAAGTATCATACATTTTTTTAACCCACGAATTCGGTGTGAAAAGTTCAAAAGAATCTGTAGCGTTTATTGAAAATCTTGTTGGGCAAGAATATTGATTTTTGAACGAGTAAAAAAGTTCATTAGGCCTGGAATGGCCTATGTATAATATTATATAATATACAGTATAATAAGCTCCAATTGCCAGACAACCGAATTTACAGGACACGACATGGAAGGGAGATAGAGAAAGAGAAAGAGAGAGAGAGAGAGAGAGAGGGGAAGACACTGATAATCCGTCGAAATTCGTAGTAACATTTATGACATGCGGTGGGAGCATGTAAAACCGCGAAATTTCGTGCTCGACGAGAGAAACGAGAACGAGGGACGGGTAAAAGAGTAAAAATGAAGTTTCAGCCCGCATGTCGACCCACGCATGCAGTACCTAGAAGGGAGGGTTGGATAACAACGAGAGTTTACATATATATATATATATATATATATATATACATATATATATATATAAATGCGTGGGAGAGAAAGAGAGAGGGGGGAAGCTTGAAATGCGATGAACTGGAACAATCCTCGTCGGTTTAACCGAAGCGCCAAATTGGCGATTTAATTAACGTTATATGTATAGTCAATAGCTACGAGGTTTGAGTGATGAAGGGGAGGATTACAGCATCCGGAGAGAGAACTCTCCCCCTTTAATCACTTCCACCTTTCCTGCCCGCACAAACTGGCCAGTATACACACCAATTTATTAGGTCTCGTTTCATCTCGCGGTTCTTCCACTTCGTTCTGCACTCGCTCATACGCCACATAAAAACCAGCACGAATAATCCTAGCAACACCGGTCAAATTGTGATCCCACAGAGGGTTACTGAGTGTAAATCGTACTGACCCCTGTCTTTGTACACAATTTTATCGTTCAGAATATACCTTCGTCTATATTCGTTCAAAATTCCACAAAATCGACGATGACACAAATTTTTCGACCTCATCTCCACGTATTGCATTTTTTTTTTCAGCTTTTTTAAACGAAAGAAATTTTTTTTTTACCAGTCTAAATTGCACTTAACGAATTCTTTTTCACCTGAGATCTGTTGATTTGCCGTTAACTTCAATTACGTTTTTCTCTTTAAATGGAAAACGATAATTTTTGGGTTCAAAAAAACTTTTTTTTTTTTTTTGGGGGATGGTCAGTCGTTCAAGGGTTGATGGCCCAGTTTGGGGTAAGGGGGAGGACGTATGTAGACCGAAATGGAACGATTCGCTGGACCGAGACGAACGCTTATATATATATCGTTCGTCCACACTATATATATATATGTGTGTGTGTGTGTGTAGAGAATGACGGAGACGAGAAAGAGAGAAAGGGTTGATGCGAGAGAGGGATCGAGGCCGAGCAAGGGTGGCGACGACTAGCGAACCGCGAAATGAAAATTTTATCGACGCATCGAACCGTCCATGAGCAAAATCTCTCCGATATTACTTAATAACAACGGCTGCCGGGTCTCTATTGCACATGCCATCGAATACCACTTTTATATTACTTATACACTATATATATATACACATAATAGAAAGGAAAAGCGCGACGGAAAATCGTCCGATGAAAAATGTAAAAATAAAAAAGGCCATCGTGCCAGAGAGAAACCAGCCTATTTATTATTCTTTTAATTTTAGGCTACACATTTCTAAAATTTACTACAGGGTTATAATTATTTAATCAATAAAATTGAAGGTGAATAATTACACCAAGTAAATTTTTTTTTTAATTTGTATCGCATCAGAAGACTTTGCTTTCGGTTTATAGAGTGAAAACAACGTAAGGGAGCCGAAGAGCGGATTCTTTTATTTGTTATATAAATTTTCTTTTTCACTTTCGCGATAAATAAATTTCTTTCTCTTGCTGGTTTGCAGTCGACGAGAGTCATCAGGCTCTTTGTGAGACTATTCGATGTTGAGTCGAAGTTTATTTTTTTGTCAAACGTACTATAATGTTGGCTTCAATCACTGGCAAGTTTCGGATTGATTTCGGGAATAGCCTTTCACAGCAGATGTCGTTCGAGAGAAAAAGAGAGATGGGAGAATACGAGGATAAAAGAGAGTAAGAGAGAGGAGCGTGAGAAAGAGTACTGAGGCAAATCGTTCGACCATTTTCTATATGGTCAGAAAATTCATGGACGTCCGACCATTTTCTGTATGGTCAGGAGGTCCGTGGTCGTCTGACCATTTTCTGTATGGTCAGAAGCTCCGTGGTTGTCCAACCATTTTCTGTATGGTCAGAAGCTCCATGGTAGTCCGACCATTTTTTAAATAATATGAAATAATTAATAATAAGAGACTAAAAATAAAATAAATAGTATTGCCAGTAAAAAAATGAACGAATAAACCGAAATCTCCAAGACCGACGAGATTAGAAATATGATTTTATCTACTACCCTCCCCCCCCCCCCCCCGCCGCCCCACACTGAAGTAAAGGGATCATTCGTGATCTGGAATTAAATTCTCCTAGGTCGAATTAAATTTCGATGAGGGATTACGCGTTAATCTACATCAATCTACTGCCCTAACAGATCCAGTGAATTACAGACAATTTTGGGTTTGAGAGAGCGAGAGTGAGAGCGAGAGAGAGAGAGAGGGAGAGAGAGAGAAAGATGGTCCTCATCATCATTTTGTCCCCTGGCTAATGCGAATGTGGTGGTCTAATACGAAGGACGTTAGAGTGCCGTTTGGCTGAGGTTGAGCACACGCAGGACGGGGAGAGTCACGCGCTCGCCGAGTTTCACCCTCTGATAGAAGCCTCTGATAGCCCAATTAAAGGGAGATTGCCCAGATCCGAAATTACCTGAAATTCGTGAGCGAAGGAAAATCTCTTGTTCGAAGAGCGTGACTCGTGCTAGAAGCGTACCTCGGCAAGAGCGATAGAACGACATATATATATATATATATATATATATATATATATATATATATATATATATATATATATATATAACGAAGTAACAAGCCAACGTAACGGAAGCATGGGAGAGAGACGAAGACAGGAAGAGAAGGAGAGAGAGAGAGAGCAGAAATCTCGTTCGGGGGTCAGGTCAATATCAGTGTAATGCTCCCCTATAATCGCGTTTGTGACCGACAAGCTTTACACCCCATGTTACCCATTTACATACATATACGGCGTGTCTAAAACCATAATGGCGTATATTCCATGCTTATACACAGTGCGTACCCTCTTAAGCTTCGAAATACCCGATATGCGTTTCCTATATTTCTATATATTTGTGCTGGATGCACCCCTAAACTGATTTACGTATAACAACGCGTTCAGACCGTAAACGCGAAGGACCTTTGAGCGAGGAGATTATATATTATAAAGTCATTATGTGGTCATGAGAATGATTATTATGATAAAAAATGTCTCATCTATATATAGACAGTTTGGGAGCTTTAAGCTCCGAATATATATATATATTAGGTAATCTGTGATCACGAGGGGTGCTTTAAAGAAATTATAATTTCTTGAAAAATCACACAGAGGATAACATTATAAAAATGTAAAAGATATTTAGAAATTACTGCGATTATTTCTCGACCGAATTTAGTGTGTGTCTGACCACAAACGGACTTTTACTACTTGCACGAATAACTTAAAATAAATATTCGCACAGGTTATATTTGTGAGCGTTATTTTTATGTCTAGTCTGAAAACTTATGTACATTCTCTACTTGCCCTTATGCGTCGAGTCTTCCTTTCGTCTAATTGGTCACATCCTTTTTCTACTTTCTTCTAAATCGACAAAAGTCTGATGTTTGCAGTGTCTGACCATACACTGTCATGTTCTACTTTCCCGTTCATGTCGAGCTCAGGGTGATGTAAAGTCTCGACATTTCCCTGAGCAAAACAAAAATTCAAAACTTTTTTATCGAAGATACTTTGTAATATGTGAAGAGATGGCCCTATAGATTCTCGTCTATCGATCCTTTTGGACAAAAATGCGCATTAAATTTTCCCCACGGAAATCTCAGACTAGTTCGATCATCTACTTCCTTTTACATACTTGCAGATTTCACCCCGTCCGAGTTCACTTACTCGGCTCTTCTATATACGAGTACTACTCGCCAAAGTATTCGAACTTATTGACTCGCGTCCCGGCAACGCTAAACTGCCAAACGCGAAAACACAAAGTTTTTCGAGTCGCAGTGAGCAAACGACCAGAAGCGAAACGCCATTTCCATTTTCAACCTTTGCTCACTCAGGCGAGCATAGGTATGAAATAAAGGTGGTGAATATGGCCCAGGCTGCCAAGATTGAACCAGTCGATTGTTCATAAAAAAATTTCGTCGCTGTAAAAAAAAAAAAAAAAATGAATGAATGCGTCATAAAAAGGATATAAAACTTTGTCTCTTTTACGATTTAAAAAACTCATTTGCCAAGAAATTTCGAAAAATATTTGAATTCCAGGGCATGATTGACCGTAACTTTTTGAGAAAATTCCATATCCATTTAATGCAATTTGAACTCGAATTGTAGTTTTTCCAAGCCGACAAATTTTGGCGGTCCATATTGCCCCACATTTTTTTGGTTTTCTTCGTGGCCATTGTGGGAGATTGGTTTTTCCGTTCAAACGTACAAACGACGCTCTCTGTATGCTCTATGCTCTGAATGCACCGATTCTATGGCCACTACTACATTTCCTACATTGCGACTATGTGCCATTTCGAAATCGGCGAAAAATTCGGTATGCAACGCGAGCTCGAAGCTTATATTTGCTGTGGTAGGTGAATATAAACCCTTTGGAATGGAATTTTGTACTTCCACTCGATTTCTTTGCTTTCCCTCGCATTTTCTCCTTCCTTCTATTTCACAGCTTTTTGGAAAAAAAAAAAACAAAAAACGCTCAATGCTGGAACACTTTTAGTGTTTGTGTGTGACCCGAGCTGCTGGCACGAGGTCGCGTAAAACACGAATTTTCCTAAGGTGCAATATGGCATACTAATCCAAGTTGAATTTGTATATGTAAACGGGGGAGAACGTAATAAAGTCCAACTGGCGTATACGAGAATGTCCAACAGGACGCAAAATTGCAACGATATATTTTATGATTAAGTTATTTTCTTGCACGATGACGCTGTCGCAGGCTTGGAAATTTATTTATTTATTTTTTCATTCGGATTTATTAAAAGTAGGTATAACATAGTAGAATTTAATGCCTACACTGGGGTGACTTTTATTCACCAGAAACGAGGAGAGTGACATGTTAATCATTCGTCGAGCAATCGGTCAATGTCACTGCAGCTATCGGTCGGTGCCAACGTCAGGCAATATATATATGTCTACGTATAAAATATACTTTGGATACATATTTACGATATAGCTTACTCTTAATTTTTTGCGTTTCCTTCTTGTGTGTCATAATTCCTTTATTTCTCAGACCAATTCATTAATCATCGTTATAGAGTTATGATGTTAATTACAGACGACGAGTTTTTGTCGGATTATTATCTCACGAGTACTTTATCCTCCCAAGCCATCGTAAAGTGTAACGTAACTAACAATAAAATAAATTTTTAGAAAAATTTGATGGAAGAATTCCATCCCTTGATTGCAAATTTAATAAATTTATTATCAAATGAAAAGAATTTTTTCTTTTCAGAACTAATTTTTTTTGAAAATGATTTCTTCATCGTTAATATTATTATACATTTATTTTTATTTCTGACAAATATTTAAAAATCTTCGTCTGTTACGAGGAAAAGGCAATTACTTGCTCTCGTTGAATTTTTTCATGAGAATTTCGGGGGTCAAAAAGAACAAGTTAGTTTTTTTATTTCTTTTTCTCGAGTTAACTCGAGGATATACAAAGTCTCGCTCGTTATTACTGAACGGGTTAGTGTCTGAACTCGTTTTCGGACAATGGTCACGAGAGCATTATACACATGCCATTTCGTCGGTTGTACAACAAGAGCCACGATACGAGCGAATTATATACTCTCGTTGTTAATACCAACATTTCTCTCTCTATCTCTCTCCCTCCTCGTTTGTTCACCCGATACTCACACGATATAGAATAACAAACAATGCACTGGGCCATTGTCCTTGCAGATAACCCAAGTTCAGGAGCTGTTTAATTGGACCGGGGAGTTGGAAAATGGGAATACTCCAAACTATAACTC
Organism: Dyspetes luteomarginatus; assembly: GCA_963669185.1. Lineage (NCBI taxonomy): Eukaryota > Metazoa > Arthropoda > Insecta > Hymenoptera > Ichneumonidae > Dyspetes > Dyspetes luteomarginatus. Next base: position 29,010,352 of record OY769903.1, on the reverse strand, counting down.
TCGGTTAAACACAACCATATATAGTCGCCAGGAATGATCATTACGTCGAAGAGTTTCGAGATCACTTCAGGGACTCCTTAGCCCCGGAAATGAAAATTACTAAAATGAAAAACACGTCGAAATAATATTTTAATAAAACAATTGTGAATATTTGTTCGATTTTTGTTTCATTATCATAACTCATAAACAATACAAGAAATATTTTTAATTATTCTTCACCATTTGAAAAATATTGCTTAGTATTTTCACCATGAATAAAATTTAGCATGTTATAGTGAATAATTAAATAATTTAATGATGTGATTACAAAATAATTTATTAAATTTTTTCCAACGTACAAAATGAATGAATAATTATAAATCGTTTTATAGATCGATGGCAAAAATCACATTCAAACTGACGCCTGTATATAAAATTCAGAATGTACAAGGACAAAATTATTTATAATTATTCTTTATTGATTGAATTTTTTAAATGTATAAAATGAACGAATATTTATAAATCGTTTTGTAGATCCACACCTGATATCATATGCACTGACGCCCATGTACATTTTATAATATATACAACGACGCAGTTTTAATCATTGCCATTTCCAATTTGAGAATAATTAATCGTGAACACAAATGGCATTATTTATCGGCTGAATAGCTCCACAATGTTTCTGTTGATGTATATATAAACGAGAACACATTTCCGAGGGAAGGTAAAAGTGAATTGTTGGTCTGGTCAACGACCCTCCTCGTTCTCGAAGCTTGCAAGCTTTCCCGCGAGCAGCATCTCCACCCCAATATAGAGAGGAGAGCATCAGCTACGACGACCACCAACGTGCAGACCTTGCCGAGTGTGTTCCTTCCTCGGAGGTTTCGCGTTTGGCGCAGGTGGTCCTTAACATAAATTTTCGACCCAGCAAAGGGGCGAACGAGAGCAAGGGGTAGCTTTAGGGGGTTGGGGAGAGAGAGAGAGAGAGAGAGAGAGAGAGAGAGGCAGAGAGAAAGAAAGAGAGAGAGAGATAACTTTGCCATGTTCGTTTCAGTACCGAGAGGTGTATGAAGAGAGAACGTACCCCCAGCCTCCCCTTTCTCAAAAGCAAACCACCCCCTTGCCCTCGGAGCACTCGCGGCGCTTATTTAAGCAGAGTTTAAGCATACCCGGAGTCTCTCCTGCTCGGCTGCACCTGCTCGTAATTGTCCTGATATTTGCCGGCTACCCCTTTCCTCTAAAATCCTTGCAGCTCGCCTCTCGCCCCGAAAAAGCTGTTTTCGCGCCCCCATGAGCTTCCCTCCCTGCGGGCTTATTAATCGGCTTTAAATTCACCTGAAAGCTACGAGACAAAAACACACACACAAAAATGCCTAAGTAACTCAATACTGGCCCAGTTATTTGCTGGCAAAAGTTTTTTTTTTTTTTACCTGAGCTTTCTCACTTTTTTTCTCACACAGTAGTAAAGTCTATCGATTTATCTTTTGAAACTTTCACCCCTCGTGAAATTCCCGCTAAAACGGTCAATGAATTTTATACTATTGTAACTCTGCTCGCTTTAAACATTATTCAATTACCATTGGCAATTAGGCAATGAATTATCAGTAATGATTTTTAAAAGAAAAATTGAATTTCAAATAGCTTCAAATAATTAATAACAATATATGACTAAATCATTTTTTTATAACAAAAATATTTTATTATATTTTTAAAATATATTACTCATAATTACTTGGTTGAATTTTAGATGTTTTTATCCCATTTATTTTGGTGGTACTCGTAAAAAGAATCACTTTCCATGACCAGTGTGAGAAATACGAAAAGGGTGGAGAACGATGCTGTCGTGTGCTCGTTCCTGTCGCTTTGAATAGTCTGGTCTCTCTCTCTCTCTCTCTCTCTCTCTCTCTCTCTCTCTCTCTGACCACTGGGCAGCCCAGCGTGATATGCAAATTTCACAATTTCATCCCAAAAACCCGAAAGATAAAGCGTCTGACGGTGTATCGACGGACACGACATGACGAGAGGGATATGCTTCTCGTTTCACTGTGACCAGAGCATAGTGGGAAATAGACTGCTGGGCAGGTTTGACCGGATTCGAAACGTGCAAGTGGAAATGTTGGTATAAATCTCATGGATTCTCGTCCAACAGCAGCTGATGCTAAACCAGCTGCATACAGTCAGCGATTACATGTAATGTCAGTAAATACTTTACGTACAAGATATATTTTGATCATATATATATACGAAGCGATATTAGAATGAACCAAAGGGATATTTTTCACCCTGTAATATAATTTTTTGTAGATCGAATAAAAAAAAAATATCTACATAAAATTTTCTTAAAATCTCATCTGACTAATTCTCCCTCCCCTCCCGTTCGCAAAATCCAAAATCTCGCACAAAAAGTCATAAAATTTCCGGTGTTTTTTTTTTTTGATTGCAGAGGATAAAAAGGTGGATAGTGAATCGATGGGAGGGGCAGCGATAAAAAAAAACGAGAGGGGAAGAGAAGAGAGTGAAAAGTAGTCGTATCGACAGATGTATGCGTCGTTTTTGTGAGCAAACGGGGCCTGAAAGAGCAGCGACAGTCGAGAAAATGAGGAGGGGAGAAAGAGAGAGAGAGAGAGCGAAAAAATTTTGAGTGAGTTCAAATTCCTTTAATGGACAAACTTTATTAGCTCACTTGGCAACGAAACGAAACATAGCTCGTTTATTCGTTACACGAAAGTGAAGAGCAATCGACAGTATAATTATATTCACACAAAAATATCAATCCAGGTAAAACTGAATTATTGACAACTCGCTCTGACTCCGAAAGAAATTTTCTGTCCTTTCGTATTCACATCGATATTTTATTCTCACATGAAATACGAGAGAACTATCAACTCCAAGAAGAAGCATTATAATGTTATTCATGAATCTCATCCTGCTTATCAAATGTTTGTACAATGATAATTATAATGATAATATGCAATGATAACACGTAATGACAACAAAGTTTATGATGATAATGAGATCCAAGTGAGTTTGAAGGATCGTGTACGATCCAGACCAGCAATGTTTTCCGGCGATTGTACAGTCGATAATTATGCCTGGGATGATGAAACTTGTCGTGTCAATTGTGTGGTTCGCGTGAGAGAGAGAAAGAGAGAGAGAGAGAGAGATAGAGAGAGAGAGAGAGAGAGAGAGAGAGAGAGAGAGAGAGAGAGAGAGAGAGAGAGGGGGCTGTGTGTGCTTTCAAGCTTCTACGCAGCAGCCCTTGCTCTCTCTCTCTCTCTCTCTCTCTCTCTCTCTCTCTCTCTCCCTCTCTCTCTCTCGCTCTCGCTCTCTCGGCCTGTTAGATATGGACCACGATTCGCGCGCGCTTCGCCGCAATGGAGTAACGCTTCGCGGGATTCTGATTGAGTCTGCGGGTGTGTGTCGTATCCTCTCTCTCTCTTTCTCTCTCTCTCTCTCTCTCTTTTGGTGAACACCCGCGAGCTCACGATCCGTCATACAGATTGCGTTTTGGCCCGGGCAGCTCAGCCGAGAGCGCCTTCTGTAATCAGTTCACCCAGCAGCAGCATCATACATGTATATAAAGTGCTTGAAATGGTTGCTTGAAATGGGCAGCTCTCACGGTGCAGCGTCGATCCTAAAATGACGCACGATGCATCAAATTTTGGACGATATACGAATGCTCGATCAAGAATATATAGACAGTTATGTATATATAGTATGTACAATTGTAGTTCTGGGTAGAGCATGCTAGTATTCTCGATTGGAGGCAAGATTCATTCTCTTTGTGGTTTTTCATGCCATGTCTAAATGGATGGCTTGTACCATGATGGATCTGGTGGAGTCTCCAAACTGCAGTTGAATTAATTGACTTCTCTGATTTTTGATGATTTATTACAATTTGATATAATTTCATTGAAATTCATTTGAATTAATTAATTTTAGTTGCTTTTGTAAAATCGAATATACTCTCATATTTTATTTGTTATTTGTTTAGTTATGTATATTGTATGTACAATTGTAGTTCTGTAGTTCTCTTTGTGGTTTTTCATGCCATGTCTAAATGGATGGCTTGTACCATGATGGATCTGGTGGAGACTCCAAACTGCAGTTGAATTAATTGACTTCTCTGATTTTTGATGATTTATTACAATTTGATATAATTTCATTGAAATTCATTTAAATTAATTAATTTTAGTTGCTTTTGTAAAATCGAATATACTCTCATATTTTATTTGTTATTTGTTTAGTTATGTATATTGTATGTACAATTGTAGTTCTGTAGTTCTCTTTGTGGTTTTTCATGCCATGTCTAAATGGATGGCTTGTACCATGATGGATCTGGTGGAGACTCCAAACTGCAGTTGAATTAATTGACTTCTCTGATTTTTAATGATTTATTACAATTTGTTATAATTTCATTGAAATTCATTTAAATTAATTAATTTTAGCTGCTTTTGTAAAATCGAATATACTCTCATATTTTATTTGTTATTTGTTTAGTTATGTATATTGTATGTACAATTGTAGTTCTGGGTAGAGCGTGCTAGTATTCTCGATTGGAGGCAAGATTCATTCTCTTTGTGGTTTTTCATGCCATGTCTAAATGGATGGCTTGTACCATGATGGATCTGGTGGAGACTCCAAACTGCAGTTGAATTAATTGACTTCTCTGATTTTTGATGATTTATTACAATTTCATATAATTTCATTGAAATTCATTTAAATTAATTAATTTTAGTTGCTTTTGTAAAATCGAATATACTCTCATATTTTATTTGTTATGTGTTTAGTTATGTATATTATATGTACAATTGTAGTTCTGGGTAGAGCATGCTAGTATTCTCGATTGGAGGCAAGATTCATTCTCTTTGTGGTTTTTCATGCCATGTCTAAATGGATGGCTTGTACCATGATGGATCTGGTGGAGACTCCAAACTGCAGTTGAATTAATTGACTTCTCTGATTTTTAATGATTTATTACAATTTGTTATAATTTCATTGAAATTCATTTAAATTAATTAATTTTAGTTGCTTTTGTAAAATCGAATATACTCTCATATTTTATTTGTTATTTGTTTAGTTATGTATATTGTATGTACAATTGTAGTTCTGGGTAGAGCATGCTAGTATTCTCGATTGGAGGCAAGATTCGTTCTCTTTGTGGTTTTTCATGCCATGTCTAAATGGATGGCTTGTACCATGATGGATCTAGTGGAGACTCCAAACTGCATTTCCAAACTGAATTTTCGTAAAGTTTATTTTCATTTATTCACACATAGAACAACGAACGTGTCACATATATGCAGTACGTACAACTATAACAACTGTGCAGATTATAATCGTGAGTACATGACAAATAAGCTGCTTAACGATGGAAAATTTAACGAGAGAGAGAGTTCTGCTCGTCGTCCTGGTCAAATGTGTGTTCCATTAACACGAGATAAACGAGGTGGCATATTTAACGAAAGAGCATTCGTGAAATTTATGAAATTTTTTCGGTTTTTCTCTATCAGCATCACCGGGGACACGATGGTCACTCTGTGGCACGTGTTCGCCTGAACGTTACATTTTTTCATGCCACATGTACACTCATTAATTCGCGACAATCTCTAGGCCATTCTACACAACGTTGGGAAAAATAATAAAAATAAATATACGTTAAAAATTTTGTTTTCCCAAAATGATGTAATTTTTCAATTATGAAAATTTGAGGAAATATTTTTCCATTGGCCAGAGAATAAATAAATAAATTTTATAAAATTTCACTTTTAATTACAATTTTTTTTTTTTTTTTGCTCCAAATTATGATTATCATATTTTATTTTCTTTTATTTTTCCTAAATTTTATATATTGTCTCGGTAAGATTTTACTCCAAGTCTCTTCCATTATATGACTCTATTGCCCTCGAGTCTGTCGACGACGAAGGGGAGGAACGAGAGCAGGACCAATGATATATCTGTATATGCAGTCCCCCTGGTTCAATCTGCCCCATAACTTTTGTCCATAAATTCTTGAGACTTCGAATTGCGCCCGGGGACAGATGGAAACACCTCGCTGTATATATATATATGTATACCACCACTCTCAAGTATTTTCCAGGCCTGGAGCGAGTTCTCCGAACGTTTTCCGGAAAACTCTGGAGATCGTCTCGCTTGCCTTACTTTCTCTACCCCTTCCCCCTCCCCACCGCCTCACCACCCTCTTGGTCTCTTTGGAATTTTCCGCATATAAAGCTGCGAGTTTGTCCACATCGTCAAAATATGCAAGTCGTACGTACAAGCTTGAAGATGCGAACGAATGCAGGACCGAGGAATCATAAATTCACTAGAAAATAATACATTGAAGATTAAAAAAAAAAGTAAAGAAAAACTCAAGGAAAATACAGAAAACTAGCGATGTGTGCAGAGAGTATAGATAGAATTTCAATAATATAACAATCGTTGTTTACTGAAAAAGAAATTAAATTTTCAAAATCGAGGTTTTAGTCGATTTGATAAAATTCGATCAAAATTTCAGCCAGGGATGAAAGCGACACGAATGAAAAATAATTCAAAATTATGAATAATTTATTGTGAAGAGCGAAAAGTAAAAACTTTTGTGACCAATATGAGGGTTTGCACAAAAAAAAAAAATAATCTCATTTTAAATGTATACGAGATATGAAAAGCGAGAGGAAATCTTCGACCTGGAACTTTCTCCAATGTAACAGGATATACCGAGAAATAAACTTTTGCCCTGTTCAAAATTTTGTTCCTCACTTTTTCTTCAGGCTTCATCGTATCATGTAACATTGCAACGTGTCACGTATATACAAAAAGTAAGGGGTGACAGTGCAGTTTTCCTACGTGCTAGCAAAAGGAATAGTGCGCAGTAAGTGCCAGGGGCTTTGCCACGTGCGCATTGAAGCTTGCAAAGTTTTTCCAACACACAGAAAGGGGTGGAAAGAGGAGGAGAATTATGTGAGCAGGGGAAACTCAAGAAAAAGAAATCGTTTCTGTTCTCTATCCTTTATATATACACACACACATATATATATATGTATATATACGCACACACACACACATATATATATATATATATATATATATTCGTTCTACTCATAGAAGTAGAGCTACGAATATATGAAAAGAACGATAACAGAATGACGAGCAAGACAAACACGCTCGTTCTTCTCGTTTCCAAGAGGCTTCACATACACCAGTAGAAATATAATTTCTCACGCACCGTTTTTTTTTTTTACTTCCTCTATACATCCTCCCAATGACAAACTTTTTTTTTATACACTGCATGAGAATCACTGCAATTCCACTTCTCCTATGTGATCACATTCGAGTGATAGATTTCCACAGACTTCAACACGCAGACCCAAGTGGGGTTCATCAATTAAAGCGATCTGTGCAGTTTGAGGTAGAACGTTTCCTATTTACACACTCGGTCGATGTTGGTACGTCCGGTTCTTTGATACCAATGGACATCAATTATAGAGTTGAATGAGAGAGAGTATGAGAGAGAGAGGGAGAGAGGGAGAGAGGGAGGGAGAGAGAGAGAGAGAGAGAGAGAGAGGGTCAACTCGGTGATATTCGCAGAGTGTCCGGTGGAGTTTACAAGAGCATCAGTGAGGTGAAAGGAGAATGGAGGTAGAGGACAATCGACGTATTTTAGTAAAGGGATGAATCCCTTGTAGCTTTGCACGTGTTTGACGAGCACATTCAACATTTCGATACACACGTTACTCCTTTACACTAGTGATACAAATCGATTAACACCAAAGGTTGGACACATGAAAATCAGCTTGATGAGTCATTACAGATACTGCACGGTCTCTATTTTCACCGATACATCTATAATTACTCCATATGGCTTTGTACAGAGAAAAAAAGATCGATCGTGTGAGCGATACAATTAAAAAAATATCTGCCAAGTGATAAAAACCTGATATGGTCAGACACTATTAAAACAGCAAAATTGCGTCGATAAATGTAATAAAAATTCGAAATTATGTACTCAAATGTTTGTTTCTATGCCGTGAAAAAATCGCTGCGCGAAAAAAAAATGAATTGGAACACAGTAGTAAGGACTGAAAATGGTCAGACATCGTCAAAAAGTGAAAATCTTTCTCGCAGTGAAAAATTCGCCATAGCGAATGCCAGTACAATATTAATTATATTTTTTATGTATTTCGTGATAAAAATTTATACATATACGTTTGATGTTTTTTTTTTATTTCCACATAAAATAACGTTGATTGTATGTGTAATTGTGAGTATAAAACGTGTTTGAATAATATCGAGAAAAATGGAATTGGAAATATTCAATGTGCACTCGATAATGAACAGAAGAAATATTATTTTCAGCTATCCAGGTAAAATGTTGTCACAATAACAGTGTTGTTTGCAGTCTGCAATGAAGGTAACGTTGACGAAGCGAGTCTGACGGAACTGCCTTTATGTCAACGCTGAGATTTTTTTTCTACTTCCACCATCACTTGGGAGGGTTGCATGAGCATCGTTCGGTATAAAAACAAGGAGTCGAGTAATTGGATCGTTTCGAGTATAGTGCCAAATAAAACGACGGTCCGGTGGACGCTCCTAGTAGATATATATACTATGGAAACAGCAAACATGAGGAGAAGAAGCTTTCTCTCTCTCTCTCTCTCTCTCTTCCCCATTCTCTCTCTCTCTCTCTCTCTCTTCTCTTTCCCATTCTCTCTTTCTCTCTCTCTCACTCCCTCTCTCCTGATTTTTCCGACACATGGCCCACGGCAAACTTTGTTATAGTTCTCGAGTCCGGGATGTTGCCACACTTTCTCTTCGCGTTATCGGGGGAAGAGGCTGCCGAGTTTCGCGAGATTGAGCCACTCGGTGAATACTAGCGAGCATCGGTGTGCATGTGTGGCGCGTGTATGTGTATATCAGTGCGAGTGTACGCTGACTTTCCGTGCGCCTTTCCGAAACAAGAAACGTCCTAAAAATGAGAAAACTTTCGTCTTGATGCTGGCACTTTTGCCAGCATCCAAAACCATACCAAAAGTGTGTATACCGATATACTCTTCGTCGCCTACTCCGCACCAAGACTTTTCTTGCGCTATTTTTCTATTATTTTTTTGTATATATACATATATACATATATATATATATATTTCTTTCTACATCCACATAACCGTATCAGTAGCTTCAAGCTGGGGGTACAGCATGATATTGTGAGGAAAGCGATGTAAAATATGGCAAAGATGAGCAATTCACTTGGAGCGAAGAGCCATGGAAACTTTTCTACAAGTAAAAAAAAAAATCCCTCATAATTCCTCATGTAATAATGAAGCTCTTCCCCCACATGGCCCTATTAAGTCCCTCCCAATGCGTACACATCCTGACCGAGTTATCAGGAATATTATTATTAGTATTTCTATCAAACTAAGTAGCAAATTAAAAAAATGTTTTAACGCAAATGAACCATTGCAAGAATTTGCAGCATAAATTATTGTGATGTTTTATCGTAATAAATCACCCCAAAATGTTGTATAACAAAATAAATTATTTTCCAATTTCTCATAGCGGTCTCTATGTAGAGCTTCTGGCCTCTTGATGCGCTACTTCCGCCATATCCAGACATATCTCGAATATTCCCTTCACGTTTTGGGACACGTGAAATTGACGTAGGCAAACCCAAACGTATGAGAGAGAGAGAGAGAGAGAGAGAGAGAGAGAGCGAGAGAGAGAGAGAGAGAGAGAGAGAGAGAGCGAGAGAGAGAGAGAGAGAGAGAGAAAGATAGAGAGAGAGAGAGAGAGAGAGAGAGAGAGAAAGATAGAGAGAGGGTGGGAGGGAGAGATGGTGGGGGGAGAGAAAGGAGAGAAAGAGATAGGGAAGGAGGGAGAATATCCTTTCTACCGGTTTATCTGACACAGAACATAGGGCATATAGATAATAAGGACGTCATGATATTCCTCCAAAGATTCATATACGTTTGCAGATAAATATCTACTGACACATGCCAAAACGTGGTGAATATTGCTCAAACCGGAAGAATCATCAATGCGTTACAATGGACCTGATTGTTCCAGCTATATGTTTGTATTTTCATCGATCAATAATCTCTCCAGTGTTTCTCTCCATCCCCCTTTATACATGTCAAGCCGGTTTACATCAATTTTCCGCATGGTCTATATCATAACTGAGAGATCGCTTTGCCACATTGCAGTTGCCTCACCCTCTGCTTCGAAATTCCCACGGTTCATGTTTTACAAATAATCACGTATAAACGTAAACAATGCATATCTTCAATTTAATGTAATTTAATCGATTTCAGCCCCCCCATAATTTTGACAATTTATTCATAAAGCTCGCAGTCAAAATGTGTAAAGTAAATCCAGATGGTTTATTTTGTATTTTGGATGTCATGGTTGATGATTTGCACACAAAAATTTGTAACCCCCTAAGAAACGTTGAACATTAAAGAAAAGGCTGTCCTTTCTGTAACCTCTGCTTCGAAATTCCCACGGTGCATATTTTACAATTAATCACGTATAAATGTATAACCGTAAATAATGCATATCTTCAATTTAATGCAATTTAATTGATTTCAGCCCCCCCATAATTTTGATAATTTATTCATAAAGCTCGCAGTCAAAATGTGTAAAGTAAATCCAGATGGTTTATTTTGTATTTTGGATGTCATGGTTGATGATTTGCACACAAAAATTTGTAACCCCCTAAGAAATGTTGGGCATTAAAGAAAAGGGTGTCCTTTCAGTAACCTCTGCTTCGAAATTCCCACGGTGCATATTTTACAAATAACCATGTATAAACGTATAAACGTAAACAATGCATATCTTCAATTTAATGTAATTTAATCGATTTCAGCCCCCCCATAATTTTGACAATTTATTCATAAAGCTCGCAGTCAAAATGTGTAAAGTAAATCCAGATGGTTCATTTTGTATTTTGGATGTCATGGTTGATGATTTGCACACAAAATTTTGTAACCCCCTAAGAAATGTTGGGCATTAAAGAAAAGGGTGTCCTTTCTGTAACCTCTGCTTCGAAATTCCCACGGTGCATATTTTACAATTAATCACGTATAAACGTATAAACGTAAACAATACATATCTACAATTTAATGTAATTTAATCGATTTCAGCCCCCCCATAATTTTGACAATTTATTCATAAAGCTCGCAGTCAAAATGTGTAAAGTAAATCCAGATGGTTTATTTTGTATTTTGGATGTCATGGTTGATGATTTGCACACAAAAATTTGTAACCCCCTAAGAAATGTTGGGCATTAAAGAAAAGGGTGTCCTTTCAGTAACCTCTGCTTCGAAATTCCCACGGTGCATATTTTACAATTAATCACGTATAAATGTATAACCGTAAATAATGCATATCTTCAATTTAATGTAATTTAATCGATTTCAGCCCCCTCCCTAATTTTGACAATTTATTCATAAAGCTCGCAGTCAAAATGTGTAAAGTAAATCCAGATGGATTATTTTGTATTTTGGATGTCATGGTTGATGATTTGCACACAAAAATTTGTAACCCCCTAAGAAGCGTTGAACATTAAAGAAAAGGGTGTCCTTTTAGTAACCACGATGAACAAATTCATTATTTATCGCCCCAAGCATTCATTTTTGAATTTACTTTTCATCGCCAAAACTGATGATAAATGTCTTATTCAATTTTTTTTTAAACTATTTTCACTGCGTCGTTACCACACACTTTTTCTTCATTTTTTTATTTACTCTTTTATGTCCCATACAAATAAAAATATCAATCGTACACGACCTACGTCCACGCGCAGAGTAAGTTCGATCTCCCTCCTACGTATGTTCATCCATTCATGTAAATATTAGATACCCTTCAGTGAGGTGGCCAATGATGGAACGGACAAGAGCAGAACTTTTGGATGGAAGATTCAAATAATGGACCGTCAACAGCTCGCCAAGACTTTGAGTGGCGTTTGTGTACGCATCGCTGCTGATAATTTTGATAATACATCCAGGTGACGAAAGGCCACTGTGTTTGTAGAACAAGGGTGGAAGGAGGCCATAATGTGTTCAAATTGCCTAAGTGTTTATAACCCCGTGTATGATAACCACTCGAACCCCTGTTTTGGCTGTTGTTGCACGTCACCTCTCTCTCTCTGTCTCTCTCTGTCTCTCTCTGTCATTCTCTGTCTCTCTCTCTCCCCTCCCTCCCACCCTCCCACCCTCTCTCTCTCTCTCTCTCTCTCCCCTCCCTCCCACCCTCACTCTCTCTCTCTCTCTCTCTCCCCTCCCTCCCACCCTCACTCTCTCTCTCTCTCTCCCGCCCTCCCTCTCTCTCACTCGCTCTCTCCCTCTTTTTCTCTCTCTCTCTCTCTCTCTCTCTCTCTCTCTCTCTCTCTCTCTCTCTCCCGCCCTCCCTCTCTCTCTCTTCCTCTCTCCCTCTCTCTCTCTTCCTCTCTCCCTCTTTCTCTGTCTCGCTCTCTCTCTCTCTACACTTGAGTCACGTGATCATAATGCTCGCAGGCATCGTGACCCTTCCCCTCACCGATTTCTTGTACTATTAACTGTGACGTGTTTGCATGCAACGTTGCGTGTGTTTGTTGTATGCAGGGTGTACAGTGTTACACAAGTAGATTGTACACCTCGATAGGCGCGATGCATTGAGAGTGACAAAGCGTGACTGTGACAATGCCAATGGTCTAACAATGGCAATTCCAACACTAAACTCAAACTCAAACGTTGAGGAAGCTTTACAGGCTTTAATCTTTTACTTCTTCCTCTCTCTTTCTCTCTCTCTCTCCCTATCCCTATAGAGAGCATCCCTATAGAGAGAGAGAGAGAGTCTCCCTCTCTCTCTCTCTATAGGGATGCTCTTTAGTACGTGTAAAGAATCCTGGGGAAATATGAAAAACTCGATCGCAGCGGACAAAGAAGCTACAGAAGTAAGAATATAAGGGCATCATATCAGGAGTATTTCGAGGAAAACGAGAGATCCACGGGGTCAAAGGAAATTCGGGTCACGTACGTTACGACGTCTACACACACACACACACACAGACAGACAAGTCACTTTTACCTATCCAAATATATGGTATACATAAATATATATAGATATGGATCTAAAGATCGCTTCCTTCCTCTCGAATTCACCAAGCCGAGCCCGCCATACCTTTTAAAATCACGGCTATTCGTCTTCGTTCCGAAGCCAAAGCATCGACGAACCGGACGCGTCGTTCCCACCCCTATCTTTCTCAATTTCTCGTTCTTCTTCTTCTTCTTCTTCTTCTTCTATCTCTTTTTCTTTATGCCTGTATATTGCATATACCATGTGAGCATATTTATTACATATTTACACTTTATATATATATATATATGTATACTATATAGTACACTCGGGGTAAACTATATAGTCTACTCCAAGAACAACCCCTTATACGTGTCACAGAGACTTTTGCCTCGAAACGAATTTATCACCAGGGTGGATTTTCGCAGTGATGGATCTTGCTAAGACGATCTTTTCCCTTTGTATGTGGCATCGAAAATCTCGCGATGTTTGTGCGTGGTGTGTGCGTACACTGAGCGATAGAGGAGAGAGTCGAAGTGGAAGATTTTGGACTGATGGAGTCGAGGGAACGAGAGAGATTTTTTCCACCTAACGCGCACATGGACGAGGGAGAAAAGCTGTCGCTGGTTAGAGGAAAAATGGCGAGGAATACAGCGGGGAGGAAAATGGTCGAGAACTAGAATATTGGTGTACTACAATCTGTATGGTTTTTCACAGCAGGGGCTCGACAGGACAACCCCTCATCGACTATTTGCTAGAAATTTATGAGTGTCGATGGTCGAACAGGCAGTTCGAAATGGGCGAACAGGCATTTTCGTTGATGGTTGATCGTCCGGATCTCGTCGGCCTTGAAAGATTTTCAAGCATTTCTCACACCCTGTATCTACTGACAGACATGTGTGCCTCCATTGCCTGGATAGCTACGTAGATTTCACCGGTGTGATTCATGGAAGAGATTTTATTTCGTGTCTCTTGATGCGACAAGCTCAGTGATGGGAAAGTCGTCTAAAAATATTTTATAAATTATGTTCGATAGCTCGAAGTGACGTAAAAGTGACGCATGAATTGTCGCACTTATGGAGTGAAAGTTTTACCATATTTGTCCATTTTTATTATTGTTATTGCCTCAATAATAAAATACAACGTGATGGATTTTTGCACCAAAGACTAGACCTTTAGCTACGATATCTGGTCAAAAATCGTCATTTCAATTTGGAATCTTCGCACTTATTCGATCATTCTTATTATCATTCTTATTATAATTATTGCAGAAATAGTAATAAAACATAATGGGGTTCTGTACCAGAAACTGGCCCTTTAGCCACGAGAATTGGTCGCCAATTGTAATTGTAATTTGGAATTGTCGTATTTATCGAGTGAAAGCTCCATCACAATAATTCAATTTTAATTTTATTATTATCATTATTGTTTCAATAGTAATACAAGATAATGAATTTTTGTACCAGAGACTGGCCCTTTAGTCACGACAACTAGTCGCAAATGGTAATTTCATTTCGGAATTGTTGTACTTATGGCATGAAAGCTCTACCACAATCGTCCATTTTTATTATCATTATTGCAGCAATAGTAATACAACATAATGGGGGTACCACAAACTGGCCCTTTAACCACGAGAATTGGTCGCCAATTGTAATTGTAATTCGGAATTGTCGTATTTATGGAATGAAAGCTCTACCACATTTGTCCATTTTTATTTTATTATTATCATTATTCTTTTAATAGTAATACAAGATAATGAATTTTTGTACCAGGCCCTTTAGTCACGACAACTAGTCGCAAATGGTAATTTCAACTCGGAATTGTTGTACTTATGAAATGAAAGCTCTACCACATTTGTCCATTTTTATTATCATTATTGCTTCAATAGTAATAGAATATGATACATTTTTGTACCAGGAACTGGCCCTTTAGTCACGACAACTAGTCGCAAATGGTAATTTCAATTCGGCCATGGAACTGGCAGCTTGACCAGTTTTTGAGTACATAAAATTGTATTGACAGGATGTCATGCGAATGCCCGTTGGCAATGTATATGGAGAGATGAATGTTTTGTATATATGGCGCAGACCATCAGCACTCTTCGCTCGATGGGAGGACGGGGGCTTCGGCTGACCCATCCGGGGGATGTTCAACGCATATGTTGACAAGCATTCACGGTTACATGCCGAGCATCAACCGATGCTAGGGATTGCACACAAAAGCGCCATTACAAGCGAAACAGTTGGCACTTTACCGAAATGTTGCGTTAAACCGTCCAGTCGTTACTGGACGGTAGAGAAGAGGGTTGAAGGGTGAAACGAGAACTCGAGTGGCCATACCGGATGACTGTGATTTTGGGGTGACCGCGGACGATAGACGTTTACGCTGCGTAGGAGGTGATCAAAACCCCCAATGCGTGTGGGCGAGATCGTCGTCATTGAGTTGTGGACAGGAAAAGAGAAAGACGCTTACGATGTACGTACATAGAATTTTATGTACCAGCAGTTACGTTGCATTGTTATTCGGAAGTTGACTCGCAAAACTTATGTTTACCAGGCTTGATACTTGGTGAGCTGATGCCATATGGTCAATAAATCATTTTTGCAATGATAATGTTTGAATATTAAGTCACCTAACGCTAACCCTAATGATTAATATAATTAGAATTACTTAGGAAGTTTTTGTAGATCATATTTAGTATTGGGGGAGTATATAACCATATACAGTCGTATATAACCATATAGAATTGTATATAACCATATACAATCGTATTTAGCCATATACAATCGTATATAACCATATACAATCGTATATAACCATATACAGTCGTATATAACCATATAGAATTGTATATAACCATATCCAATCGTATATAACCATATACAATCGTGTATAACCATATACAATTGTATTGTATATTACGAATTGTATATAACCATATACAATTGTATATAACCATATATAATCGTATATAACCATATACAGTCGTCTATAACCATATACAATCGTATACTCACAAAACTTATGTTTACCAAGCTTGATACTTGGTGAGCTGCTGCCATATATGGCCAATAAATCATTTTTCCAATGATAATGTTTGAATATTAAGTCACCAAGTACTACGACTGTGGAAACGTCACTTTTTCAAATCACATTCCATTTTTCTTGAGTCTTTTGCCACTGATCCAAATTATAACCATAATTATAATTAATTAAGAAATTTTTGTAGATCCTATTTGTGTAAGAGATGATCGGAGATTTCTATGAGACTGTTGAGGAAGATTTACTATCGGTGAAACTTCATGGCAAAGTAATTGAATTTTAGTGCATTGAAAACATTCTGATCGATCCCTGGTGCAATTTTGAACTCTATATATGTCAACTGAAGGATGTCCAAGTGTCGATTAATCACCTGGAGTGCTTTAGTTTGACCTACTCTGAAGCACCGAGCTTGATAAAAGGAAAACCGTTCGATCTTTGAGACATGGAACACCTCGATGATGTCGAGAGTACCAAAAAGCAGCCTTTCTGTGGCTGCTCTCCAACACTTGGGCAATGTTGCTCACTCTAGTAATCGAGGGGCCAACTCGCTCACGTTATCGTTGACTCCTCAACTTTCAACTACACGAGCATACACACGAGCAAGATGGATTTTTGGTTGCACTTGCTCACAATACACCAGAAAAGATGAATCCATCAATGTTTCATGTAAGTTATTCTCTCGAGCTGACTCACTTCGTTCTTCGTCCACGTTAGCGAGAGAGAAGCAGCGAAAAAGCCAGAATAAAAATGCTATACTTATACTTACGTGATTCTTATTCGTCCTGTTTCTCTTTCGGCGAATAATGAAACGAGTAAGAGATTTTACACTCAGAAAAATGTTCCCAATTCTCCACAAATTATATTTTACGAAATTTTATCACGATTCTCAAAATTTTCTCAAAATTTATACAACTCGAGGACATTCCGGCTGATCTTACGAGACATTTATTACTGTAAAAATTCACCTATGTGCATTTTTACAGATTGACAATCTTTTGACAATATAAATCAATGAATGGTACAACATAAAAAGATTCGCCTGGTGCAAGTTGTAAAACTCCCATAACGCTGAGGAATTTGCTTCCTCGCAAACAAAAGGGTAAAGAGTAACGATAAAGACGAGTTGAAAGGGGGGAGGGAGAGAGAGAGAGAGAGAGAGGAAAATGTGAGGGAAAACAGAGCATTGGCTAGTGGGTCTTTGGCGATAGTTGTGTACAGCGTCGTGAGTAAAAAGGGGTTAAGAGAGTAATGAAGACGGAAGAGAGTGGTGAAGGAGTGTACGAAGAAAAATAGAGAATGGAACGTATATATGCAAGATCGTGGAGTCGGAACACTGTGAGATGAGAGAACGAGCAAACGAGGGTGAGAGGAAGAGAGAGAGAGAGAGAGAGAGAGAGAGAGAGAGAGAGAGAGAGAGAGAGAGAAGGGTGGAAAAGAAAAAGTTCGTGCTTTCGCATAACACGAAGAGACGTTGTGCCGGGGTGAGTCTGAAGAGGGGTGTTATGCGACACGCATTCAGGTCCGTTGATTTATTACTGACGCTAAAAAGCGTGTAAGACATGTTTCCTCTTCCTTTTCTTCCTTTTCTTCCTTTTCTTCCTTTTCTTCCTTTTCTAGGTATGTCTGTATCTCTCTCTCTCTCTCTCTCTGTGCCGCGTAGAATGAGAATTTTCCACATTGCCCATCTACTCCTTTACGTTGTGGGGATTCGCGCTAAAGGGTTTGCTACCCCTCTTCGTGGCTCTCATTCCTGTCTACTCTGACGTCTTCCTTTATTCTACCAATCCTTTACTTTACCATCGTGTTTTATCCATGCACCTTTCGTATAACTTGCACTTTTTTTTTCGATCTTACCATTTCGAGCTTCTACTCCCTACCACCTCTTCACTCTTCCTTGACACGTTCTCGACCACGATGTAATACGAGCAAAAGGTCAAAAGGATTTTAGCTCAATAAACTTGTAAGATAAACTTTTTTTTTTGGCAGATCAACATTCTCATTTTGTTTTTTGTTCAAGTGCCTCTGTCTCTTT
This sequence comes from Dyspetes luteomarginatus, assembly GCA_963669185.1. Lineage (NCBI taxonomy): Eukaryota > Metazoa > Arthropoda > Insecta > Hymenoptera > Ichneumonidae > Dyspetes > Dyspetes luteomarginatus. The sequence goes on along the minus strand of OY769903.1, from coordinate 28,992,249 downwards.
ATTTGTTGTTGACCCTTCATCGACAAGGTGATTTGCAACATAGATGAAAATGTGCCCTAAAAGACTCACCTTGCATGACGGGGGGTCAACAACGATATTTTATGCACCAACTTTTTCCAACGTTCGAATTGAGTGCTGGAGGAAATTGTCTGCGACGTCTTATCCACTCGCGATGTATTACGACGATCGTGAGAGAAAATGTATTTCTCACTTCCAGACTAGCCAGTGAGAGATTCATGCCTCTCCTCCTATACCGGAGATCCTCCCTACAGTTTGACATACAATTTTTTATATCCATTATTTCTGCCATTTTTTTCATTTGCCTTCTTCGAAATAAATGGTCTTCTTTGCCCAAAAACATTTGAAAAAAAAAAAACAACAATATTTTATTCCTGGAGTGACATTTTTATTGGACTTTTGTGTAATAATCACGAATGTCAGAGGGAAAAAGAATGAACGATTGTCTACGAATATTTTTACCAACATTTCTCTTTGTATCATACCAAATAAATACTCAGTCTCGAATTCGATGCAACCATTTTTTTGTTTTCTTTTTTTTTTTTACCTTCTTCCCTTTCTCGTTCGTTCGTAAATGTGAATGTACTGCATGGGAGCTCAAGAACATAAGCGGATGAGCGAGGGTGCGGAGAAAATGGCCAAAAGAATAATACGAGAGAGAGAGAGAGAGAGAGAGAGAGTAAAAAAGGGAGAGAGACAAAAACGGTTTGCCACAGCGTATATATAGAGAGGTTGGACGGTCGTTTCCAAACGCAATTAACGCCATAGCTGTGGCGAACTTGCCGAACTGTTTCCGCTAAAAGCACGGAAAACTCTATCCTATTCTCTCTCTCTTTCTCTCTCTCTCTCTCTCTCTTTCTCTCTCTCTCTCTCTCTCTCTATCTGTCCCTCTCTTTTCCCCTCTCCCTCGGTTGTCTCTCTCTCTTTCTCTCTCTCTCTCTATGTATCTGTCCCTCTCTTTTCCCCTCTCCCTCGGTTCTCTCTCACTCTATGGTTCTCGATTTGAAATCCCTTCACCGTTTCCTACTACTACCATGTCCGACGGGCTTTTGCTCGTTTCCGGACACGAAAGCACGGCGTGTGCGTATCCTTTCTCGCTCGGCCGATCACACCAAAGAGAGAGAGAGAGAGAGAGAGAGAGAGAGAGAGAGAGAGAGAGAGGAATCTAAAAAATCCAATGCTGCAACGCTCAACGCCTATCCTACAAGCGCGGTATCTCCCACGAGAAAGCAGGACACATTTTATTTTTATTAATTTTTTTAAATGAAAGTACAGTTGAGAGGGAATGAGAGAGAAAGAGGGAGAGAGAGAGAGAGATCCAAACGGTAGAAAATTTGTCATAGTTGGGCTTTCGCGTATTCAAACGAAAAGCTAGAGAGAGAGAGAGAGAGAGAGAGAACAATGAAGTAAACACTGAATAAAAATCGAGGGAGCTTGCTAAAATTGTGCGTCCTTTTCTGATACATGATAAATGAAAATTTAAGCCATGTGTGGAAGCATCCTCGTCTCTTTGTGCTTTTCAACAACTCGATATGAAATTATGAGAACGAGATATTTATCCTCGACCGTCTGCACGATAATGTTACACGATAAAATGAGAATGAAATAAAAAAATTGAAAAAAAATATTTCAAGTATTCGGTGGATCCCCGGTGATATGCTTTGAATTAAAATACATTCGTGGCTTTATTTTCCGATGAAATTCGCAGTTTTTATTTCGTCGAGTGGAATTAAACCACTGAATTTTTCACGACAATATGCACAAAAGTTTATACGATAAAACGAGAATGTCAGGCAGGAGGAAATATTTTTGTTAACGCTTTTTTAATCACATATTTCATGTACTTTTGTATGGAATAATTAATATCTCTCAAGCCACCAAATTTTTGGATAAAATTCCATTTGTAAAAACATTACAAATATATCCATTTGCTGATGTGCCCGAGTACGTTTGAGACTCGAGTAAAAAAAAAAAAGTTAACGAATTTTATTTTTAAACGACAAATTGTTTGCAGATCATGAATTTTGAGATTATTTGTAGATCAGTATCGACGATAAAACATCAGAATTTTTTTTTTTTTTTCCACGAATCCGGCGAGCTTCGTGGCAAACTTGCTAGGTGAAAATACACCCAAGTGCGGACGATGGATTTGGGACGGAAAATCGTGTTCAGAAGACCCGAAGGGGGTGAGAGAGAGAGAGGGAGAGAAGGGAGGCAGCGGTCGACGAGGCCACAGTAGTGGAGATTTCCCGGGGTGATCGTACCTCATCCGAAACTACCTGCGTCATGGTACGTGGGCTTGTCTGACCATTTCGGGCAATCCCTACTGCGCCGACCTGCAAGCAATTCTCCTTGTCCTCCCACTCTCCGCCTCGACCACTCTTGGCTTGCATCTGTCTATATTATATATATATATATATATACACATATATATGCATGTATGTATGTATGTATGTATGTGTATATGCTTCCTGACGCTTTATGCTCATTCTCCTACTGATGGCACTGATGGTTTAAGGGGACCTTAAAGATCCCCTTAAACTTCGATCACTGCAAAAACTTCATCGGAAGAAGATTCTCATCCCATTATATAAATATGAAAGCGTAATTGTTTCTAGTAATTATTATAATTAAAAAAAAAAACAATAATAATAAATGATTTATTTGCTGTGAAACATTTCAGGAAAATTGAGAGGACTGCAAAGCTACATTATCATGGCGATCTCTCGCTATTAATTATAAATTCTCTTCAAGGAAGCTTTCTATAACTTTCTTCACCGTATCGTGTTCGTCCTTCTCGTTGTATCCAACATTGGATTTCGTATAGAGCCGGACAGAAGTGCGGAGATAATGATAGGAGAGTCTCTCTTGCATCTTTCGTGACCTGCTTCTTCGTCTTTGTGCTTTTTTTTTTTTTTTTTTTTTTTTTTTTTTTTTTTTTTTTTTTTTTTTTTTTACAATACCTATTCACCCTCTATCAGGGGGTGGTACGTGCAAGGAAAAAAAATGAGAGGAAAGACAGATCCGTTGAAGAAACTGCAGTCAGAGTTATATTAGAAAACGTAAAGAGAGAGAGAGAGAGAGAGAGGGTGGGCAAGGTGTGGCGAGACGAAGAGCAAAAAGACGTCGGTTATGGCGACGATGTGGTAATTCATAAAAGTTTATTACCCCCGGAGAGCCATTTCTGGAAAAAGTAGAGGGAAGAAAGGCTCATATCCCGTGAGCTTCAGCTGAAACACCAAGGTAAAGACTCATACACTGTATAGTTATATAGTACAATGTATAAAAATATATACATATGGGGTATACCAGGCCGAATGGACAGTTTAGTGACCACCTTTAAAATTTTGTCGCAAAAATTTTTCTACCCTTCTTACAACCCTAAAAGACGTGCATTTTTTTTTGTTACATTTTTTCAGTCAATCCCTTATTTGATAACGAGTTTTTAAAATAAATTTACACGTAATCAAAGTTAAATTGAAAAATTAAAAAAAAAAATCATGAGAAAATGGAATCAAGCCCTAGCCCATACTGGGATATGAATTTTCATATCTACCATAGATTTTGTATTTCATCAGATTTTTACTCTGTGCCTAACCCTTTTTTACGTCTAAATTATTTTGCAAAAAATTATAATCGCACAGGGGCTAGTAAAAAATGTACAAAAAAAATGTATGACTGTTAGGATTGTAAGCATGTAAAAATTGGCGACGAAATTCTCCCGAATTAGAGTCACAGACTTGTTGATTTGAACAGAAATGGTCCATATACCCCATATATATATACATATATATATATATATATATATATATATATATATATATGTATACCCAACGTAGAACGCAGCCTCCATCTTTTTCTCATTCTCTCATTCATTCTCTTTCGTACATAAACGTATACACTAGCTTACATCTTAATGTATGGGGGGTCGAAAATCATAAAGTCGTATATGCTCTCCTTATAAGCACAGAATATACGCCCATATGGTTTTATACAGACGATATTTTATTCTCTCCTATATATATATACGTTGAACGTCCCGAGTCTTTATTCGATCTTCCATTTTCGTCTTACTCGCTTTTTCTCCATCTCGACTGGAGGCTCCATGCACCCGGGCAGTCCCAGAGGTTTCTGGAGTGCGAAAAGTCCCGCAAACCGAGAAACGAGCTAATAAAAAACGAAGTGTGACACAACAGAGTGGATAAAAGAGAGGGAGAAATAAAGCGCAATGAGATCATATATATATATATATATATATAGAAAAACGTGTGGGGTGGACGAAGGGAATAAAAATGAAAATGAATTCGCCAGCAGTGACTCTGGGAGTCTCTGCAGGCTCGAAGCTCGTCTCTCAACACGATTCTCTCTCATCTTCCATTCTCTTTCTCCTTCCAAATATTTCCACTCTCTCGTCCCATCCCATCCCGTAGCTCTGAAAAGCTACGTGTGTTTGGAAAAACGTGATAAAAAATCAAAGTAACCAAGGAAAATTTTCGAGTGAAAAAAAAAAATGAAGAAAATTGTGTAAAACACGATAAAGAGTAAGAGCTGGGCGAGAGGGTTGAAAGAATGAAATGAAGAAATCTACTAAGTACACGAGAACGAAGAACACGAATTCAGATGAATAGTCGTTCTTTTTACGATCCGATAGAAGTCTCGAGGGAGAGAGGACAACCATTTCTACTTTTCCTGCAGGGGCTATAAGAGAACGTTTTCCAACACTTTTCACCAGCAGCGAATAACGATCCTATATATATAAATTCTCGATATCGAGATTACGACGCGAGCGTCTGCTGTACAATCTTCTGTATATATATATATTTATATATATATATATAGAATTTGGTATATATCTAGCAATGATGAAGAACTCGTAGATAGTAGGAAATCTCGAGTTTCATGGAGGGGTGCGAGTAACAGCATTGGGGAAGGTTTAAAAGCAGCAGCTTAATCAAGGAAAATCGGAAAACTTCTTCACTCCAGTTCTCTTTTACTTATTCATCCTCGCATTTTCTTCTTTCTCGTCTTTCTCCGGGTTGGATGCCATAGATATCTGATTTGACGTTGGTGCATCGGATTTAAGGGGCGGGGGTCAGAGGTGAGACTGAAATTCCATAGGCGATTTAGAGATGAGTAACCTCACAGAATATATATACATCTTATATATATATATATATTTTGAAAAGTTTAAAAAATTTTCGATCTGCTTAAATTTGGTATTTGGTAAAATTTGAAAGAAAGAAAAGAAGAAAATAATAGAATAACGAAAAAGAGTTGAGTAAATAATCGTATATTTATTTATTCAACTGTTAAATTTTTCCTTACGATTGGACATCAATCTGAGTACGTCGCTTTATAAAACAGTTACCTCGCTTGACATCACAAGCACATTTTTTCCATTCATTTGTCAGCGAGTCAGGAAGTTGGATGCCATCGATATCTGATTTGACGTTGGTGCATCGGATTTAAGGGGCGGGGGTCAGAGGTGAGACTGAAATTCCATAGGCGATTTAGAGATGAGTAATCTCATGAGTAACCTCACAGAATATATATACATGTTATATATATATATATATTTTGAAAAGTTTAAAAAAATTTCGATCTGCTTAAATTTGGTATTTGGTAAAATTTGAAAGAAAAATAAGAAGAAAATAATAGAATAACGAAAAAGAGTTGAGTAAATAATCGTATATTTATTTACTCAACTGTTAAATTTTTCCTTACGATTGGACATCAATCTGAGTACGTCGCTTTATAAAACCGTTACCTCGCTTGACATCACAAGCTCATTTTTTCCATTCAAATATATATATATATTTTTTGAAAAGTTTTTAATTTTTCCCATCTGCTTAAATTGGGTATTTGGTAAAATTTGAAAGAAAGAAAAGAAGAAAATAATAGAATAACGAAAAAGAGTTGAGTAAATAATCGTATATTTATTTACTCAACTGTTAAATTTTTCCTTACGATTGGACATCAATCTGAGTACGTCGCTTCATAAAACCGTTACCTCGCTTGACATCACAAGCACATTTTTTCCATTCATTTGTCAGCGAATTCGTACATTCAACAAAAATACCAAGATAAATCATTCCTTCGTTCATCGAGGAGACGTTGCGTTTTTGGACAGCCAAATTTATGATCATGATTCATCCAACATTCTTTATTTCGGAGCTTTGGGATGGAGTAAACGATACGATAATTAACTGAAGTTAGCGAAAGAAAACGTCGTGGTCTTTTGAACGAATAATCTTGAGCTTTCCTTTACGGGGCTAATATTATTTGGACATTTCGTGCATCAGGAAGACGTACGTTGGATTTCTGTGAATAACTCAAGGCGATGCAGTTTCGTAGTTATATATATATATATATATATATAGCACAAGGATATGCCTGAAAACTAGACTTTACCATCGAGCACGCTTCGTACGTGAACTAATGACGTGGCCACGGACATTTGTACACGTCAGATGCAGGCGAGAGCCGCTAAACTATCGACCGGGACATTAATAATGCACTGAGAAGCGGCCTGCCCCCCCCCCCCCCACCCCACCCCCCTCCCCATCTCCTCTCCCTCTTCCACATCTCACATCCTCCATCTTGCGTTCGATGGAACACTGGCGTTATCATATATATATATATATATATATATATATATATATATATATATATATATATATATATATCATATGTATATATATATTTCAAATGTATATATGTATGGGTTCCTTCAGTAAACGAGAGCCAGTACCAGGCGTCGTAGAAGGAAGCCAGCAGGACGTCGTTGATCGACGAACCTGGTATATAGAGCGTGGGCATCACGTCTATACGCCATCGAATAACTGCGGTCAAAGTGTTCAACGCTATGGCTGTAATTATAGCCTCTAATTAATTACTGTACGACCTTTCAGCGATCTTGAGTGTTATAATGATTATAATTATTTTAGATCTCGCCAACTACCCCACGAGGTGTGATTGCGAATTACCACTTTGAGCCAGAAATTCGTTACATCGAGAACCAACTGAATTATGTGCAGATTTTTTTCGAAAATTTCGTTAGTGAATTCTCGTGTACTTTTTCTTATTTCAGTATTTTTGGTAATTTATTCCCACGACCACCATTTTGTTTTCAATAGCACAATGGCGTTTTTCTTCAGCTTTGAATATATATATATATATATATATATATATATATATATATATATATATATATATATATATATATATATATACTGAATATATATATACTGAATACATGATACTTTGAATATACATAATATATATACTTCTCACAATATATACTATATATACTATAATATATATATACGGTATGCTTTGGTGAGCGAGAGCCAGTCCCCGATGCCGTACAGGAGGCCGCAAGCAGGACGTCGTTGATCGACGAGCCTGGCACAGCGTGAACTTCTCGTATACAATACACTGTTGAATAACTGCTTTCAAAGTGTTCGACCCTTCAGCCGTTAATTAATTACTGTACGACCTTCCAGAGATATTCAGTGTCATAACGATAATAATGATTTTGTACCCTGTGAAACACCCCATAAGGGTGCAATCGTCAGTGACAATATTTGGCAAGATCCAAAAATTCCAAAATTGGCTGCCGTTAATTAATTACTGTACGACCTTCCAGAGATATTCAGTGTCATAACGATAATAATGATTTTGTACCCTGTGAAACACCCCATAAGGGTGCAATCGTCAGTGACAATATTTGGCATGATCCAAAAATTCCAAAATTGGCAGCCGTTAATTAATTACTGTACGACCTTCCAGAGATATTCAGTGTCATAACGATAATAATGATTTTCTACCCTGTGAAACACCCCATAAGGGTGCAATCGTCAGTGACAATATTTGGCAAGATCCAAAAATTCCAAAATTGGCTGCCGTTAATTAATTACTGTACGACCTTCTAGAGATATTCAGTGTCATAACGATAATAATGATTTTGTACCCTCTGAAACACCCCATAAGGGTGCAATCGTCAGTGACAATATTTGGCAAGATCCAAAAATTCCAAAATTGGCAGCCGTTAATTAATTACTGTACGACCTTCCAGAGATATTCAGTGTCATAACGATAATAATGATTTTGTACCCTCTGAAACACCCCATAAGGGTGCAATCGTCAGTGACAATATTTGGCAAGATCCAAAAATTCCAAAATTGGCAGCCGTTAATTAATTACTGTACGACCTTCCAGAGATATTCAGTGTCATAACGATAATAATGATTTTGTACCCTGTGAAACACCCCATAGGGGTGCAATCGTCAGTGACAATATTTGGCAAGATCTTTAGTCCAAAAATTCGTTGGATTCGAGAATCGATAGATTTTTGGTGATTTTTTTTTTAAATTTTATTGAGATCATGTAATTTATTTTTTTAGCAATCGAGATTCTACTATATTTTTATAATTTTTTTACGACGTTAATATCTATGAGGGTTGAATATCGCTTGTGGATTATCATCGAGAAACGTCACTGCTCGTCTTGTCAGATCTTCTCGTAGAAAGCTCTACAGGGATGCCTGAGTCATGCACAAAATCCTCTTCCCAAACCGCCAAATCCCGGAGAGATGACGACGAGAACAATGGCCAAGGGCTGAAACAAAAGGGTGAATGGGCCCATCACAGAGGAGCTCAGGATTGTTGATGTTGGTACGACGATACATACCTGGTGGGACGTTGCATCGAGCTTTTGTCCATCTTACTTTTGCTCTCTCTCTCTCTCTCCTCTCTTTCTCTCTCCTCCCTCTCTTTCTCCTCTCTTTCTCTCTCCTCCCTCTCTTTCTCCTTTCTCTCTCTCTCTCCTCTCTCTCTCTCTTGGTTCTTACAATTCAAAGACGTTGGTAAGACCCTCTCTCTCTCTCTCTCTTTTTTTCTCTCCTTGGGTCTCCGTCGCTCCCACTTTCTTCGTTGCCACAGGCTATGAAACTTTTTCACCCCTCCAAAATTCCTTGCTGTACGACAAACCCTTTCCTCCCTCCAGTCGCAATTATTTCAAATCCGTTGACCTCCTCAACGAGCTTTTGTAAATCTCGTAACTTTTGCCTCGCAGCTTTAATATATATATACAGCTATATATTTTTTTTTCATGGCTATACGAATTTTCTCACTCCACAGAGGCTTTTCATTGAAGCGCACCGTGTAAAAGATTCAAATGTTTGCTGGTTTACCAGCATTTTATAAATGCTGCAGATATTCTTTTGGGGGCGGGTCGCAGCGAGAAATTATATATATATATATGCACCAGTGTGAGGAAAAAGCCTAGAGGTAAAATGTCTAATATACAGAATCTCAATTCAAAGGGAGAGAGAGAGAGGGAGGGAGAGAGCGAGCAAGGGGGAAAACGAGACCGAAGAATAGATAATTAATGAAGGCCAGGAGGTGAAAGAGGGTTTTCTGTACGAGCATGAATTCTACTTGGTCTTTCCTACATATACGAAACTACATCGTATAATATTCCGGTTAAACACGCTGCGTACAGATATATATATATATATATATATATATATATATACATATATATATATACATATATATATATATATATATACATATATATATATATACACATATACATATATATGTAGTACGTATCGCAGGTTCTCGCAATTGTGTCGATCGTACTGGAGGTGAAATGGGCTTGGAAAAAAAAACCAGAAAAAATCATTTAAAAAGGTAAGGCATCGAGAGTTTTACACTGCGAATCGTGAATATTGAATTACATCTTACTTTTTTTTTCATCACTTACATTAAACCTAATCTAATGTGGGTGAATTTGTTGTTGTGTATACTTTAGTGAAAATTTCATAAACGTCATCATGGAATTTCGTAGCTTTGTTTCCTTTCTGATCGAGCAAAACTCGTGGTCGTTATTGTTGCCCTCGTCGTCGTCGTTATTGTTGCCCTCGTCGTCGTCGTTATTGTTGCCCTCGTCGTCGTCGTCATTTCTAGTACAAATACCACAAAATACAAAGTCGTATGGGCGGTTACACAAAACCCTCCCCCCTATATACATTCTATTCGACGTGAAGTTTGCACATAGCGAAACGTGCAAAATGGAATTTCGAAGAGCGGAAATCCCCTGAGGAAATCGTGAAAGAGAAAGAGAGAGAAATTCGGCTTTGGAATTCCAGGGAGAATCTCGTAAATTCCGGGTAATCGTTACGAGTTCGGTAAGAGACAGGAAGTTTCGTTTCTACTGTAAACCAGCGAGGCCAAGAGGCCAAAGGGAATAAGACGCGATTGGGTCAGACACGGACATTGCAGGGAAGAAAATCCCCGATATATTTACGAGCAGATTTTATATATAAAATTGGCTGGCTGACGGTCCATTTTGAAATTTGTATTTTAAGTCATTCGATCACTGAAATAATCGTCGGATAATTTTTTGACAACTGTCAAGTCTTACTACTTGATAACTGTCAAGTATTGAGTGTATTTTACCACTGCCGAAGGGGTGCAGCACCCTTTGCTTGCAATAAGTCATCGATAATTTCTTTTCGGAATTTTTTTTAATTTTTTAGGGGTAGAAATTTTGTAGCTTCGCACTTTTTTTTTATCTTGATAATATATTTCTTCTCCCAATGCCTTCCCCATTTTCTTCTAGGGTCGTCTAATATTTAGTGTACTGTCGCAGTAACAATCAATAAATATATCTTAGGGTCGTAAATTGAGCGCACTTTCGTTTTCGATAGTCCTGTGTTCGGCTAACTGAAAAAATAATAATCATGGCTGCCATGACATTCTTAATCAGGCCCTAATTTTAATCGATCATGTATATATATATATATATATATAGCTCTCGTGGCACATCAGTCGCCTCGACGTCGAGGGTTTTCTGTCTGCATTAACAATCAAGAAATATATCTTAGGGTCCTAAATTGAGCGCACTTTCGTTTTCGATAGTCCTGCGTTCGGCTGGCTGAGAAAATAATAATCGTGGCTGCCATGAGATTCTTAATCAGGCCCTGATTTTAATCGATGATGTATATACACATATATATATATATATATATATATAGCTCTCGTGGAGCATCAGTCGCCTCGACGTCGAGGGTTACCAGAAAACTCGGACAAGTTTTCGCGACACACCTCTGGCCCCATGCCAGCAACAACTGTTCGCGATATCCGGCGACACTCGATTATCGGAAAAAATATAACTTTTGAAATAGAAATAAAGAATCTCGAATATCAGTTTTACTGTAAAAAGAAAAAAAAGTCAAGATACAATTTTTTTTCAATCTTGACTCGATGATTTTTCAACATTTCAAAAAAATGAAAATGCCAGTAATACATTTAATTTATTAAATGTTTAATAATTGTTTGATTATTTTTTTAAACATAAAAAAAGAGTTCAGTCCGATAGACGAGATAAAATGAACTGAATCGTTGAACACTAATTAATATCGGTAAAACAATGGGCAGTGGTCGAAGGAAAAATAACTTGAAGTATGAACAAAGTGAGATGTGAATTTAAAAAAATCATTTGAGCGTTAATAATAGCCAGTGCAATTCTCAACTATTCAAATTATCTCTATTTCTCCATCTCTCTTATTCTCCATTGTAGATACATTTAGCCATTTCGCGTTCATCGATTTGCTCCCGAACTTGAAATGCTTTTTTTTCCTCATGCCAATCGATAGATTGGAGCTAATTTAAATAATAAAATATTCGTTTATTCGCTCAACCAGTTCTATCTGTTTCTATATATATATAGGTATGATTAGAGGTGATTACTTATTGCTTCGCGAATTCAAGAGCCGCGAGTTCGTGAGAGATCGAACGAAATAAAACCGGGAATATTTTATTCGGAAAATCATGGAAATTTTACGCCAATTATCTTGATCTAGTCATCTCAGTTCGTTATGTTTTACTTTGCTGGTTAAAATCCTTTTGGCGATAATCAATACTTGCTAATGAAATTTTGCTTTTCGAGCCACTTTTACATTATAAATAAGTATAATATCTACATTTATATATATATATATATAGGATTATACCTGGACAGGATTTTTTGGCATATAAACAACCATCCCCGAAGTCGTCTTATATCGTCTTCTATTTTTATTATTATTTGTAACCCTTGCCCTTGCAATCTTTTTTTTTTAATCTCAAACTCTTATTTTTTTAAATACTTTTTTATTGCAATGTATTAGACAAAATACACAACTTTAATTTGAATAATTTTTCTTAAAATAAATAAATAAAATCATAACAAAATTCCGAATAATCAACACTCAGCAGGTCAAAAGGTTTCATGGGGGGGGGGGGCAAACAACGATACCTTTCATACAATAGGTTAAATATATGTTGAGAGAGAGAGAGAGAGAGAGAGAGGGTGAGAGAAGGAGAGAGAAAATGGAAAAGGAAAACTAGAGAACCAAAAGAGATACCACACGACGCCCGTTAAATAGACTTGTGAATTGTACGATCTAGCTTTAGCCAGCATGGACAACTGCTATTTATCAACTATTGTTTGAAGCCGTTGTGCCGAGTTGAAGCTGAGAGCTTTCTCCCTATCTTCTCTCTCTCTCTCGATCCGTTCCTCTCATTGCCATGGAAGGGTTTAACCCTTCCATTATTCGACTATATGTGTTCTTTGGTTCACCCCCTTCCACACGTTAAATTCATATATATATATATATATATATAGAACGTAGGACAATTTCCTGTATGTACAATATCCAGCCACGTTCTCTGGAGACCGTCTGTTGTTCTCTAACGTGTATATTTTCAACAAGATACGAATATGGGTACGTTTGGTTTTAGGATAATTAATTTTTTATCAATACCAAGAAATAAAAATTGGAATAATTTTTTTTTTATATCGAAATAAGTGTGAAATTATCTCAAGGAATTAATTAATCGATCAGCTATAAATAGGTCATTGGATAATGGCAATGAAACAATTGAATATTTATTTACTCAGAATTTTATTTCGTCTTCTGACAAAAACATTTCTCACAGCACGTTGATTTTTAAAAAATCCAAACATTCATATTTTAATGTGAGCTTTTCCGTATGGATAAACGTGATTGAGTACTCGAACATCAACGTTGATAAATTCAATAAAACGAACCTCGCTGTTGTCCATTTTAACAAAAATGAAAGAGGCCGAGATTCAAATAAAATTTAGTCGATTCTACTAATAATGAAACTCGTTTTTTTTTTTTTGTGCTAGTGTACCCTTTTTCATAGTTCCTTTATTTCTCTGTCTGGAGAGAGAAAGAGATCCAGTAGGATTATTTTATTGCAAACAGAGCAAAAATACAAATCGTTCCAATTTACGTTACGATCACTAATCAAATTGCCGATATCCCCGCGATCACTACCAATTAATACCTGAATTTACCGTCAACACGAGACCATTTTTTCCACAGATTTCATTTTTTTTTATTTGTCAACGTTGGTATTTTTTTTGTTTGTTTTTTTTATATGCTGCTCGCTAGTCCGTGAATCAAGATGGGCTTTTATTGTATGGATGGTATACCGGGCCACCGTACACTCCCATATTGTAACCTTGATTGGAACAAAGAAGGGAAATCGTGGAAATCGGAATATACGGTGTCGTTTGAAAAAAAAAAAAAAATTGCTCTTTGCTTCATCGAGATTTACAGCTACCCTCTGTTGTTTGTTCACTTTTTAACCAGCGAGAGAATATGATTTTTTTTGTTGATTCTCTGTGGCTGGACTGGCAAAAAAATGGTCAGTGAATGAAATCAATATTTTATTCTAGCATCAGCTGAAAACAATTTGTCACCTTGTATTGTTGCTACAACTTTCTACAAAAACTTGAAACAACGTAGATGACGGATAACACATTCATCTGGCCATCTGCGTTGATTTCATTTTTCTATCCATGAACGTGATAATTAAAAGCTGAGCTTTCGTCTCGTGCGATTCGATCTCATATCTCAAATAAAATTCACGTGGCCGGAATAGGAAAAACAACAACCCCAACGTGACTATGTAACAGCAGAAATATTTCTGGTTCAGTCTTCTCTCTCGTCGTTGTTGTTGTAGAGAGATATGGAGATGAGAGAATGAACGGCTCAGCTATTCCGTTGCTCCGTCCGCCGGAAGCTCCAACTCACCCCCACACATACTCATAAACACACACACACACATGTACAGAGAAGAGACCACCGTAGGGGGAATTAATGTCGGGAATGAGAAAATGCAGAGATCGCACGGTTGGCTTATAATGAAGTCATTTGCGTGCTTCTCCTCCGGGGTGTACAACGGAGTGCTTCTCCTCCAGGGTGTACAATGGACCGAGGGAGGATGAGTTGGGTCGTCTGGGAAAAAGGTAAAATAACGCTTGTGCATTGCAGTCCAGAGAGCAGCATGTCTAGTGCGTGAACGGTATTTCTACAAAGGTTGTCCCTTGTCACCGTGTCCGTAAGGCGTTGCTGGATGAAGGGTGACGCTGGTATGGTCTTCTACCCAGCAGCCCAGTTATGGGCAAGTCAGGGTGTTCCTAACCAAGAGAGACACGTGACAGCACAAGACACAGAAAACGGAAGAGGCAAGGTGGTTGCTGATGACTGGTACACAACCCGCATGCACAGCAGTAAACTGACGTCAGCAGGGTGCAAAATACCATAGTCTGTTTTCGCGGTGCGGTGCGTTGGGACGAGGACTAATTTCAGTCGTTTCTTCGGGTACAACAAATAACCCGGTTTCGCTCTGTTTCTACGGTGCAACGAGCATGAGATCTGGAAGAGAATAGCGGATCCTCAGGCTGTGCAGCCTTTGGGAAAAGTCGCAGGGATGATGCGGACAAAGAAGCGAAATAATTGTATCCAGAAGCAAGAAAAGCGCATACAGCTTCATGCACAAGTGCTCAAGATAACCACGAAAAGTTAAACAAGTAGATCAGTGGACTTGGCACAAGAATTTCATGCTGTGTTCCTCGGAAAACTGGGTCACCATGGTTACAATCATCGGTAATTTTACCCGTAATTTGACATTCTTTTTTATAGCTGTTGGGTTCAAGAGATGAGATAAAAAGTCGAGGGTCATCCTGTAGGGGTTAAAGATTCGGTGATAAATAGTGAGGATATAGAAAACACTTTGAAGACTGTCTTGAAGATCTAAGAAGGCGGGTAATTGTCGGTGTCTATAGGGGTACTTTTATTGTCGCTGACCTGCTTTTTTTAGCAGCGGGGGAGAAAGAGGAGGATGGCAGCTCCTCAGGGATCTACAGCCTCTAAGAAAACTCACGGGAATGATGTAGACGAGCAAACGATGTAACCACATCCAGGAGAAAAATAAGCACAGCTATTTGCTGAATCATTTGCCAGCAATGTAACTTGTGCACAACTGATTCTCCTTCAAATGCAACAAAAACAAAAATAAGCACCTAAAATTTGGGAAAAAAGTCGAGAGAACTCAGGGTAGTGGAAACAACGAGTGTGAGACCAGGATTAATTTCAGTCGTTTCTTCGCGGTACAACAAATAACCCGGTTTCGTTCTGTTTGTACGGTGCGACGAGCATGAGAGCTGGAAGAGAATAGCGGATCCTCAGGGTGTGCAGCCTTTGGGAAAAGTCGTAGGGATGATGCGGACAAAGAAGCGAAATAATTGTATCCAGAAGCAAGAAAAGCGCATACAGCTTCATGCACAAGTGCTCAAGATAACCACGAAAAGTTAGACAAGTAGATCAGTGGACTTGGCACAAGGATTTCATGCTGTGTTCCTCGGAAAACTGGGTCACCATTGTTACAATCATCGGTGGTTTTACCCGTAATTTGACATTCTTTTTTTATAGCTGTTGGGTTTGAGAGATGTGATAAAAAGTCGAGGGTCATCCTGTAGGGGTGAAAGATTCGGTGATAAATAGTGAGGATATAGAAAACACTTTGAGGACCATCTTGAAGGTTTAAGAATCAGCTTTAAATGGAGCCAACAGGCAGGTAATTGTCGGTGTCTATAGGGGTAATTTTATTGCAGCTGACTTGCTTTTTTTAGGATTAGCAGCTAAGGAGAAAGTGGAGGCAGCTCCTCAGGGGTCTACAGCCTCTAACAAAACTCGTGGGGATGATGTAGATTACTGAATCATTTTCGAGCAGTGTAACTGGTGCACCCCTGATTCTCCTTCAAATGCAAAAAAAAAAAATAATAAGCACATAAAATTGGAGAAAAAAGTCAAGAGAACTCAGGATAGTGGAAACAACAAGTGTGAGACGAGAGCTAATTTCATGGTTGGCTTAACGCTGACTTTGAAAATAGGGGTGGAACGATGTCTCTAGCTCTGTTTAGCTGAGGGCTCGAGAACAGGATTTTAATGTGTAGGGGAAGGAAAAAACATTGAGAGCCGAGAAGAGAGGATACGTGTCGTAAATAAAGTGTGTGCAGGCGTGCTTCAGTTTAGCTGTACTTGATGGATGTTGGTGACACCTGGTAGTGCGCTGCTGATATTTCATGCTTGCAAGTTTTCCA
Source organism: Dyspetes luteomarginatus (assembly GCA_963669185.1). Taxonomy (NCBI): domain Eukaryota; kingdom Metazoa; phylum Arthropoda; class Insecta; order Hymenoptera; family Ichneumonidae; genus Dyspetes; species Dyspetes luteomarginatus. Next base: position 28,975,764 of record OY769903.1, on the reverse strand, counting down.
GGAAATATCTTGGCTCGGAAAAATGACATTTGGAAATCAAACCAAATTATATTTCTTGGAGTAATATCTGTTTTGTTTTTTTTTTTCGAAAGATTTATCTACTCCAAGTGGTATGAATAAAATTAGGCTACTTCGTTGTGTTGTAAATTCTGATGAAAAAAGTCTCGACAGGTGAGAGAAATTTCTTGGATTTCCAGGGTGGAAGAGTCGAGCAACGCAAAGGAAGAATGGAAAGAATGAGGATGGAAGGAAGGAGAGCAAATTAAACAAAAAAAAAAAATAAGGGAACAACGAGAGATCGATGTGCACAGGAAAGCTTTGCGATCCAGGAGCTCGAGTCAGCCGGTCTCGTAAAAGTGCGCGAGGACCATTAACTTCGTTGGCGTTTTATTGCGAGGGAGTTTTTTTGATTGGGTGCCACGAATTTTCTCTCTCTCTCTCTCTCTCTCTCTCTCTCTCTCTCTCTCTCTGGCTCTCGAATTTACTCTGTCTTATGCTTGCCTCGTGTTTCTCCATGCTCAGTAGCACTGGCTATGGGACAATTATAAATCTCTCGACGATCTTTTTCCTTTTCTACCTTCTATCCCACCGCCATTTTGCCCATTTTACCTCGTAGATACAAGTTTGTATGTGTCGCAGATTCGTTTACGTGGCTCACATAGTCGTTGCTCATCGTAATACACGGGTATAATAAAGCATTTTACCCCCAGGAAGTTATTTCTCTGATGCTGGTAATTCTCTAACAAAAGTTATCAAATAAATTCTCGAGTTTTGCATTAATGAAAATATCGATAAAATTTTTTGAAGCCTGCTTATAATCGATAATCATCAAAAATATTATTTTTTTCTTAATTGCCATTATTAATTATAACAATTGACATAATTGCAACAGAAATATAAATCATCGAATGATTAGGCGAACATTCGTGTGAACGTCCTGCAATCTCGTGACACCTGACAGAGACAATTTCAACGAGATATATTTGTTTCAACATTGTTTGTGTTTTCACGAACAAAGTGGAACATTTGATGCAAAAATATGAAAGAAAGAAGGAAGTTATTTCTCTGATGGTAATTCTCTAACAAAAATTATCAAATAAATTCTCGAGTTTTGCATTAATCAAAAGACAATCACAATCAAAATATCAATAAAATTTTTTGAAGCCTGCTAATAATTGATAATCATCAAAAATATTATTTTTTTCTTAATTGCCATTATTAATTATAACAATTGCCATAATTGCAACAGAAATATAATTCATCGAATAATTAGGCGAACATTCGTGTGAACGTCCTGCAATCTCGTGCACCTGACAGAGACAATTTCAACGAGATATATTTGTTTCAACATTGTTTGTGTTTTCACGAACAAAGTGGAACATTTGATGCAAAAATATGATAGAAAGAAAATTCTATTTAAAATCCCCGAACAATAGGAGAATGAGAAAGGAGAACAATGGGAAGAATAAAATCAGAAAAGCATCCGCCAGTGGTAGCTACGACCCAGGAATAAACTAAAAAGCGTCATCGATCCGCAAAAGCTTCGTGCACTTTCCGCGATTTAATACGCTTCGGGCTTTTCGATTGTCGCGTATACTCCTCGTTTTTCAAACCCCCAGAGGATTCGATAAACGTGTGCTATTGTGAAATTGAAAATTTCAACTGAAGGCGAACCAAACAATTCAGTGTAACATACGAATGGAGCTTTTTTTTTTCGTTTCTGTCACAACGTAGAAAAATTACAATCGGTATGGAGCGAATGCTATTAAATCTCAAGATGGTGATTTTTTAAATGTGGATTGCACACTAAGCACAGTATAAACGAAACGAAAAATGGAATGGAATAAGATACAAAATATACAGAATATATATATATATATGTTCGAGCTTTTTTCTGCCTGGTTCCATCATCAAAACTTCAACCAGCTTGCCCATGTATCTCTCTTGTGTCTCTTCGAGTTTATATTCTCCCTGCGAGCTCTCTCGTCGCTATTTCTACGAACATTCCACTTGGATTAGGTTGACGACATCGAACGCCATCTTTTGAATCATTCATTTGTTTTTTTTCGATCCTATCCAGGGTATATCGTGAATTTATATGGTGTTCCTGAGTCTGAAACGATTCCATCATCCACACATGCACGCACATTCCCTCGTCGTCAGTTTCACGCGTCCAGACATTTTTCTGTTACTATATCGTTCATTCGTAATGGATATGTCACAACACCGTGGCACTGGTTTTTTTTTTCCTGGGGAAATGAGACTTTTCTCGCTTCGCTTTCTCCACCTATGATGCAATGGGACTGGTTATTTTCGCGAGACTGACACATGCTGAATGGTTGTGATGAAACTGGAGTAGACCGTAGACTAGCCTTTCCTTGTCTTTTTTTTTATATTGTTTATTGACACAGAAGATGAAATTCCCTACGAAATCCAATGGGAATGCACCTTGTGTGATATTCAAATGTTACGAAAATATTCGATTATTTTAAATGAAAGTTGCGATTGTACTGGATGCATCCAAGAAATTATTGCAGAGACAAGAAACGATCGCAGAGACAAGCCACGATCGCGTAAAACACAATGCAATGCAATGCAATGTAATACAATGCAATGCAATGCAATGCAATGCAATGCAATGCAATGCAATGCAATGCACTGCAATGCAATGCAATGCAATGAAATGCAATGGGACTGGTTATTTTCGCGAGACTGACACATGCTGAATGGTTGTGATGAAACTGGAGTAGACCGTAGACTAGCCTTTCCTTGACTTTTTTTGTTTTTTTTATTGACACAGAAGATGAAATTCCCTACGAAATCCAATGAGAATGCACCCTGTGTGATATTCAAATGTTACGAAAATATTCGATTATTTTAAATGTAAGTTGCGATTGTACTAGAGTCATCCAAGAAATTATTGCAGAGACAAGAAACGATCGCAGAGACAAGCCACGATCGCGTAAAACACAATGCAATGCAATGCAATGTAATATAATGCAATGCAATGCAATGCAATGCAATGCAATGCAATGCAATGCAATGCACTGCAATGCAATGCAATGCACTGCAATGCAATGGGACTGGTTATTTTCGCGAGACTGACACATGCTGAATGGTTGTGATGAAACAGGAGTAGACCGTAGACTAGCCTTTCCTTGTCTTTTTTTGTTTTGTTTATTGACACAGAAGATGAAATTCCCTACGAAATCCAATGAGAATGCACCCTGTGTGATATTCAAATGTTACGAAAATATTCGATTATTTTAAATGTAAGTTGCGATTGTACTAGAGTCATCCAAGAAATGATCGCAGAGACAAGCCACGATTGCGTGAACACAATGCAATGCAATGCAATGAAATGCAATGAAATGCAATGCAATGCAATGCAATGAAATGCAATGCAATGGGACTGGTTATTTTCGCAAGATTGACACATGCTGAATGGTTGTGATGAAAATGGAATGGACCGTAGCCTAGCCTTTCCTTGTCTTTTTTTTATATTGTTTATTGACACAGAAGATGAAATTCCCTACGAAATCCAATATTCAAATGCTACAAAAACATTCGATTATTTTGAATGTAAGTTGCGATTGTACTAGAGTCATCCAAGAAACGATCGCAGAGACAATCCACGATCGAGTGAAAAACAGAGGCAAACCGATAATTGAATCTGCGTTATAAACTTGCCCAACACTTCACCAGAGAGTGCAATTCATTCGTTGAAATGGACTGGAGACATCTGTTGAAAAGATCTATTGAATGAACAAAATGAGGAGTAAATCTGTTAAGGAGGGAAAAAAAAACAAACGACAGATTGTACTAGAATGGAGAGAGAGAGAGAGAGAGAGAGAGAGAGAGAGAGAGAGAGAAAGCTAGATGGGCGAAAAAGAAATGAGAGAATTTGCTCGAGAGGAGGGAGGAATCGAGTGTGTTGCGGAAATGGGAAAATATAGTTGGGTGGACGCGTAACGGGATTAAAGTGTTTGCTCACCGCGTATACGCCATTCCAAAGGTAGCTCCTCGCGCTTCGGTACTGAAATCTAGTCAACAGGATTGGAGAGCACAGAGGAGACTCGTGGACGAATAGAAAGGACGAAGAGACAACTCGGTTAGCTAACCGGAAGTGAGTCGGCAAAGCCAACACGAAGGGAATCAACGTATATATATATATATACGTTGATACATATATATATATACGTTGATATATATATGTACACACGTGTATACACGTGAGAGATGAGCTTTATATGTCATTGTGTACAAAAGGTGGCAGAAAGATAGGGAGAATAAGCGTGAAATAGTGAGGAATGTATAAGGGATGGAGAAGGACGATGCTGGATATAATATCGAGACTGGAAGGAGCCAGCATAGTGAGATTTGGTCGTGAAAAGTGGCACGAAATTTCCAAGCGAACCGGGTGAATTCCAGTGGCAAGAGGAGAGGATGAAGAGCATAGCGAATAAAAGACGAAGAAATAATTCTTTCCCTGGGAGAAATTACGGTTGACCAACTCTCCATTTGGATGGAATAAACATCGAGATTTGCCGGTGCGCGAATCGCTAACGATAAATCAACGGGGGGACCAGTGAATAAAAAAGTCCCTTTGTGAATTTTGCTCCGCTTGCTCAGTTTTGTCCTATTTAACCGGCGATTTTTTTTCTGCCATCCTGGCAAAGAGGATAGAGACAAAATTTTGCCAAGCAACAAGAATCCTTTTGAGAGAGAGAGAGAGAGAGAGAGAGTCCAGGACAAAAAAAAATGCCAGCCTCGTAATTTTGTAAATGACACTCCTATGAGTGACCAAAGCACATTTTTATGGTAATACGAGAATCTTAATAATACAATTTGGCCCCACTTTTTGAGGAATCACAAATTTTTTCCTTGAAGAGGGTGAATAAGGGATTATAGAGGAAACAAGAATATTGTATTTATTTATGGGGTACACGAAACTTCAGTGGAATTTCTTTTCTCGCCCCCACAGGATCTCGTTAACCTTTCTTGTTTCCTTTTTGCCAACAAAAAAAAGCCTGGGGGATATGTTTTTGTCGTCATTTAAAGTTGGGGAATGAGCATCGAGCCAATCCGAGAGTGGCAAGTTGAAGACTCGACCGGCCAGCAACTAAAGAGAGGGAGAGAGAGAGAGAGAGAAACGTCCCGATTCGCCTGGTTACACATGGGGAGGAGCAGGATTGGGCAAAGAAGCGTGTGGAAAAAAAAGTTACCCCCTGTCTTATCTTTATTCGATAAGAGGCAAATTAGATTGAGAGAAGAAAAAGTTTCCAAGAGGGCTGCGTGTTTTCATTTCTCGCCTTTTTACTGTCTCGTCCGTCCCTTTCCCTCTCTCTCTCTCTCTCTCTCTCTCTCTCTCTCTCTCTCTCTCTCTCTCTCTCTCTCTCCCTCTCTCTCTCTCTCTCTCTCTCTCTCTCTCTCTCTCTCTCTCTCTCTCTCTCTCTCTCTCTCTCTCTCTCTCTCTCTCTCTCTCTCTCTCTCTCTCTCTCTCTCTCTCTCTCTCTCTCTCTCTCCCCCTCTCTCTCTCCCTCTCTCTCTCTCTCACACACACACTCTCAGCTCATTCACTATTCGTTATTTCATCCCTCCAGCGTGCCTTTTGCTCTCGTACTATTTCACATGTGTAAGTGAATTTCTAGGGGGAAAGAATTCGTATTGTGAAACGTCAGATTTTCCATGATATTGTCCTGCGGTTCGGCGAGCTGCCCTATCCTCTTCATGCATACATTTTTGTCCATCTGTATATAGATGCGATCATGGGGGAAGACAAAAGGACGAAGAAAGGAATAAAAGAAAACCTATGAGCGAACACAAGAACGAAACGAGAAAGAAAGAAAGAGAGAGAGAGAGAGAGAGAGAGAGAGGGCTCAACGAAGCACGATCCCCGTCTCCGGAAAAAAGTTCCAAAAAGCTAGAGGATGTCGCGGTAAGTTTTGAAGGACCTCCTGGACAAGCCGGCGGCGAACCGGAGGATTGCCTTGCTTGACTTTTATCCCAACCCCATCCTCACTTCACTCTTTTCGCTACTTCTCTATACTCTTTTTCTTCGGTATATACCGAGCGAGAAAAAAAGTTATCTACGACTGAAGAAATTCAGAAGAACGAAGGGTGAATGCTCACCCAGGTCAGGATTATCGAGGCGAAAGAGAGAGAGAGAGAGAGAGAAAGAGGGGGAGGGAGGGCGGAGGGGGGGGGGGGTAATATTGCGCCCTGCTGTTACTTCAAAAAGTACTTGCACAACGACAACAGTAATCGACGTGGTCACTCTTGTTCTTCGAAATATATCGAAAACGAAATTCTCCCTCATCCCCAAATCGTCCATGCTGAATCAGTAGGGTCGATTCTTACTTCAACCAGTTCACGATCATCCCATTATATTTATTTTTCGATATATACAAACGCGTTGGTATTCCACGAGAGTTTTTCCAACGACGATTCATCAAGGTAATAAACCTAGCATGGATTCTCCCTCACACTCATACATTCATAAGGGAAGGTCCAAATTGATTGATATCTTAGATAAAACCCAAAGTACGATTGTTTTTTATTTTTTTATTTTTTTAATATACCTCACAATTGTTTTCGTATCAATCAAAGTTTTTTTTTAATGGAATTAATGAGACTCCTAACTATTTTTAATTAAATGCCCATCAGAGGATTTTCCAGCATTGTGATAAATGAACAAAGTTAGAGTCCAATTGTGGAATCGCATATATATATATATCACTCAAGGAACAATGTTGAATGGACAATTCTGTGAAGATAGAGACAAAACGAATCACGGATTTTGACCTAAAGTTCGAGGTTTAGGACTGGCTATAAGGGTGAAGGAGGGAGGAGAAGGAGGATGTGGTCGCCCTATCGTGGGAAAACACGTAACGACGCCAAGTAGAAGGAACATGAATTTTCGCAGTTTCCTCTGGGTTAACGTGAGAGAGAAACGCTCTCTCTCTCTCTCTCCCTCTCCTTCGCCGGTCTTGGCTTAATCCGTGGAGAGCACATGAGGCGAGCCGGGGACACCGGGGTGGCGCCAGGATTTACCGCCGGTCCGGCAGTAAAGGATCAACGAAATCAACGAGAGTGTATATCCCCATTTCCTAAATCTCGGGTCATTCTTTTGGGCTACGGGACGACCGAGAAAGAGAAAGAGAGGGGGAGAGAGAGAGAGAGAGAGAAAGTGAACATGGCGACGCTCGCCACGCGAAAATGTTGTGGTTCTCATCGTCCCAATGGCAATGGCACATCTAACTCACCAACTCTCTCCCTCCACCTCAATCTTCCCCTCCTGTGGGGGGTGAGGGAGGACGCGATAAATATTTTATCATGGAAATAACCGAGCGTGAGATGTAGACGTCTGGAAACTCTCTGAACTCGCCCTTTCTTGGCCACTCTTGCATCTCTTTTTTTACTTCAAGTACAGAAAAAGAGAGAGAGAGAGAGAGCTAGAGGTGAATCTTTGCGAATCTTATTTGCCTCATTAATTTTTTTCTACTGACCCAGCAAAGACTCTTTCTTCAAACGACGAAGGATTATTTAATTTCCTCCCCTCTATTGAAATCATATTTTGCCATATAAACAGGGTGCAATTAGTTATTTCTTTATCAACCCCTTTTGAGGGAAAAAATGTGCTCTTTCTCGAAACATGAAAATATCGAGAGATACGGTTGAATTAATTTTTTCACCTATTACGATGCAAAGTAGAGCAATTCTGTAAAAATGTTTAAGCGATGGCGGAATAAATGTTTAATGTCGTGTGTAGACGAGAAAAAAAAAAAAAAAAAGATAACAGTTTAGTCTCTATCGTGACGATATTGTTCGGTGTAATTCGGTGAACCGTTTTAAGTTGTTGGATTTTTTTTTTTTCTTAACCACCTTCTCGTACTGTGAGTAGGGTGAAAGCATCGAGAGATTTGCATGCTGAGTACCAGCCTGAAAAAAATGGAAAATTTCAGCCGTATTATGCGGTCTATGAGTCTAGAGAGCGAACGCACACAACCATCGTCTCTAAATCACTCGTTATCTCACTTACTGAATTATGCAAATATGAATTTAATAACGAGCTTGTGGGAAAATAAAAAAAAAAAAAAAAAAAAGCTCGGAGAACTTTCATGGTCCCAGTACGCCGTTTTATACTTTAGGTATACAACGAGCGGTACCCCTTAAGCACGTATTACATCAGTTATATTAGGGCACTGATGTTTACCGGAGGTTCGAAAAATACCGAGGGAATATTTGGGCTTCGTGAATTTTGGATATACTCTTATTGCGATACAACTTGTTGAAGCAAAGAGAGATAATGTTAAAATCTTAATGAAAAAAACAAACATTTAAAATATGTTGGAAATTCTTACCATCTCTCAGTTTTTCCATTGGACAGTTTTACCATTGGCCTGTTTTACCACAAGATAGTTTTACCATTGGCCAGTTTTACCACAAGATAGTTTTAACGGTGGCCAATTTTACTAAAAAACAATTTTGTCATCGAATACTTTTAGCATTGGCCAGTTTTGACACTGGGGAATTTTACCACAAGGCAATTTTATCATCGGGTCGTTTTAGCATTCCCCAAATTTTGACACTGGACAGTTTTGCCACAAGGCAGTTTTATCATTTGGTAGTTTTAGCATTTTGGCCAGTTTTAACACTGGGCAATTTTACTAAAAAGCAGTTTTGTCATCGAATACTTTTAACATTGGCTACTTTTAACACTGGACAGTTTTACCAGAAGGCAGTTTTATCATTGGCTCATTTTAACACTGGGCAATTTTGCTACAAGGCAGTTTTATCATTGGCCAGTTTTAACACTGGGCAATTTTACTAAATAGCAGTTTTATCATTGGCTCATTTTAACACTGGGCAATTTTGCCACAAGGCAGTTTTATCATTGGCCAGTTTTAACACCGGGCAATTTTACTAAATAGCTGTTTTGTCATCGAAAATTTTTAGCATTGGCCAGTTTTAACACTGGGCAATTTTAGCATTGGCCACTTTTGTCAGTAGATATAGTCAATTTCAGCATTCCTTAATGGTACCATTATTGAAAGCTCCGAAAGATTCCACCGCATTATGTCTATAAGGAAAGAAAAAGGTAATAAAAGGTAAAGGTATAAGGTAAGAAAAGAAACTAAAAAAAATGGTATCAGACTTTGTGGCATTAAGGACACGTGTCGCCAGTTGAGAATAAATAAAAAAAATCGAAACTTTTCAGTAATATAAAAAAAAAACGAACAGGAGGAATTTCTAGTTTTTAACACTCTCAAACTTTTGCCAAATCGTTTTTCATCTTTACCTTTATTTTTCTCACTAGGCGCATCGGCTGGACCATTCGATGACGAGTTTTCCGAGCGAACAGCAACATGAGCTTTCCCCGTTTTTCGCATATAGCTCTATATCTCTCTTTCTCTCACTTACGTCCAGACGATTTAATTTCACGAAGCAAAATGCACGTCAATGACGGCGAAGCCTTTTTTTTTAGCCCAAAGCGAGCGCAGAGAGACAGAGAAACTATCGAGAAATGGTGGAAAAGCTCGCGAAGCTTTTCTCGTGGCTCAATGGTCACGTGAAAATTTCGCAAATGTATAAAAAGCAAGCCAATCAATTTATTCCGTCTACCTTTTTACGTTCTACACGTTTCTCATTCTCTTCCACCATTTTTCACACCCAATATGTAGATTTAGCTGGAGGGACGTGGGGGAGAAAGAGAGAGAGAGAGAGAGACAGAGGGTTGAAACGTATATGAGATCGATCGAAAGATTTTTCCTAATTATTCCCGGAAGTTAAGGCAATCGTCCTGGAAAAATTGAAATCCGTTCAAACTCAATCTGGTATATATATATATATATATATATATGCCGAGCGAGATATTCCAATTGTATATATACATATATATACACACATACACATACATTTATATATATATGTATATAAATGTGCTCGCTCACGAGTGTGCATGATTGAACGATTTCTCTCTACTGGTGGACAGTCGATGCGTGAGAAAAAGCTTTTCCATCCGTGGCAGAGTTATCGCACGAGTAAATGTATATATATATATATATATAGGTGAAGCAGCTCACCCTTTCGGTTCAGCCAGCTGGAGAAAATCTCGCCGTTGGCTAACTTATTCGAGCTGGAAACGGATCGAAGAGTCGTTGAAGCTATATACGCTGGGTAAACGACTCTTGGCGATACTTTTTACGATCCTACAGTCATTTGCAAATGTGTATGAAAGGATCCAGAGAAGAAAAAAAAGACTCCTGTGAGTAATTAATTTTTTCCTTTCCTCGTATTCCCACAGTCTTTCAAATACGTGGACTCATTTATTTTTCTCAGTAACTCGCGAGCTCAGGCTAAATTTTCTACAGCCAAAAATAGCAAGAAAAAAAAAAAATTCAATTCAGATTTGAAAAAAAAAAAAAACACAAAAAAATCCAATGAACGAATTGACGGTTTAATTTGATCCAATTTTTTTCAATCTTATTTTATCTCGTATTCGAGATTTTTTTTATCCATTGTACGAAAATTTATTTTTCATTTCGCAGCTACTCGCGAGATTACGCGCTGCATTTTCCACAGTCATGATTTCTCGGTTCAATTTTGAGTCTGCACACTGGGAGAAACAGCTTCACAGAATGTTTCCCCGAGGCACCGATACAATTTGGCTTGGCAAACTAGCCGTGAAACCGCGAGCTCGAAATCTCACTTGCATATGTTTCTAGTCGCTCCGGATCTTTTGGCTTAACCAGCTTTTCTCCGACATAAAAGGCCAAATATATCGCAACTCTGTATTAAAAGTATAGATATGTAAAACTTGTTTCCTTATGTATATTATATATTATATATTATATATTATATATTATATATTATATATTATATATTATATATTATATATTATATATTATATATTATATATTATATATTATATATTATATATTATATATTATATATTATATATTATATATTATAAATATATATACATATATATGAATGTATGTATGCAGAGAGCGTTAGCGTTGCACAAAGAATCAGATTACCCATGGAGAACAACGCCGTTGGGAAATCCAGGCACGCCAAGAGACGAGCCAGATAAGTAGATATAGCATACAAGAGTACAGCCCGAAAAATATGCCTCTGCGTGCGATTTTTTTTTTCGATAAGTATATTCACATATTCTATAACTATACAGCGAGAGGATGGAGAGAATTTTTCGTGAGAGAGTTGCTGCATCTTTTATTCAATATTATCAATATATATGTATAATTCCCACGAAGAATTGACTACATCACACTGTAGGCTGCAAGAGCCTAAAAGTATCATACTCTGTGTGTTATGTGACAGTACGTTATGGCGATGTCATGCAATCGTACGGATAGCTGACGTCTACTCAATATTCAGAATTTCAATATTGAGATTTTTTTCTATCATTACAGAAGCAAAGGAAAAATTCGTGGTCAAGTTTTTGACGAAAACGACATCGAGAACATTTAACGACGAAATTATTCTTGGATGTGATCGTGAACAAATTTCGTAGGAGGCTCGTTAAAAGCTCAACAAGAGTAGAAAATCTTTAAATAAATTTGGTGCTGCTGAACATGTAAATTTGTATGGAAATACTACGTGACTCTGTGTGTGTGTGTGTGCTCTGTGGGTTATCTCCAATTTCAAAATTGAGATTTTTTTCTATCATTACAGAAGCAAAGGAAAAACTCGTGGTCAAGTTTTTGACGAAAACGACATCGAGAACATTTAACGACGAAATTATTCTTGGATGTGATCGTGAACGAATTTCGTAGGAGGCTCGTTAAAAGCTCAACAAGAGTAGAAAATCTTTGAATAAATTTGGTGCTGCTGAACATGTAAATTCGTATGGAAAATTCTATGTGACCCTATGTGTGTGTGTGTGTGTGTGTACTCTGTGTGTTATCTCCAATTTCAAAATTGAGATTTTTTTCTATCATTACAGAAGCAAAGGAAAAATTCGTGGTCAAGTTTTTGACGAAAACGACATCGAGAACATTTAACGACGAAATTATTCTTGGATGTGATCGTGAACGAATTTCGTAGGAGGCTCGTTAAAAGCTCAACAAGAGTAGAAAATCTTTAAATAAATTTGGTGCTGCTGAACATGTAAATTTGTATGGAAATACTATGTGACTCTGTGTGTGTGTGTGTGTGTGTGTGTACTCTGTGGGTTATCTCCAATTTCAAAATTGAGATATTTTTTTATCATTACAGAAGCAAAGGAAAAACTCGTGGTCAAGTTTTTGACGAAAACGACATCGAGAACATTTAACGACGAAATTATTCTTGGATGTGATCGTGAACGAATTTCGTAGGAGGCTCGTTAAAAGCTCAACAAGAGTAGAAAATCTTTGAATAAATTTGGTGCTGCTGAACATGTAAATTTGTATGGAAATACTACGTGACTTTGTGTGTGTGTGTGTGTACTCTGTGGGTTATCTCCAATTTCAAAATTGAGATATTTTTCTATCATTACAGAAGCAAAGGAAAAATTCGTGGTCAAGTTTTTGACGAAAACGACATCGAGAACATTTAACGACGAAATTATTCTTGGATGTGATCGTGAACGAATTTCGTAGGAGGCTCGTTAAAAGCTCAACAAGAGTAGAAAATCTTTGAATAAATTTGGTGCTGCTGAACACGTAAATTTGTATGGGAAATTCTATGTGAAAATATTAAGTTATCAATATCTCATTATGTGAATAATTGACGTCAGCATTATCAAAATTCGAAAATTTCATTCGATTTTTTAATCTACGAAATAATCCCTGATCGATTTTTGTGACCATGATCACGATCATAAATTTTCTATCACTATTCGTGAATTTTTTTCGAGTCAACTAAATTTCATAGCAGACTCCTTGTGGACTCAAGCGAAGCGAGTAAATCGAGAGCGAGACACACTCGTGCACTCGTGAGATACAGTTGTTGATGAATTATGATAGATATATATATATATATATATATATATACATCTCATCCATACACTCATTATGTAGCTATATATATATGTATGGATGAGAGGCAATGGGCATAATGGAGCTTGAAACGCATGAGTGAAGTTTCTCTAAGCAGCTGAGAGGCTTGCAGTACATAGAGAGTACTATTTGAGAGGTGAAACCTGCAGCTAGTTATATAAGTGAGACGCCAAAGCTCTCTCTCTCTCTCTTTCTCACTCTTGCAAGTGTAGAACGATGCAAGAAAGGTTTGGAACACATAAGAGCTTATATATATATATACAGATATATATATATATATATATATATATATATATATAGATTATAGAAATATAGATTACGTATCTATATATAGTCACATTGTGTGAAGGAGCAGATAGGAAAGAGAGGAAGAAAGAGAGAGAGAGAGAGAGACAAAGAGGGGGGTGGGGTACTAAAAGCCTTCGTGTGCTTTCAACACGCCGGATATTCCATGTTATTACATTATACACATAGTGGTATTATTCTTATCAGAGCGTGCAGCCAACGTGATGGAGAAAGAAAGAGAGAGAGAGAGAGAGAGAGAGAGAATTGGGACTTTGAATTCTCGTGCTGGATGGGCCCCGACGAATCTCCTCTCGTGGGTTGTTCTCCAACCCCTTATACGTAGAGAAAATTTACAAGCCTAGCAAGTGTTGGCAGGAAACTCAGCAGAGAATTCACCGAACCTTTTTGGGTTCGTGCGATTGTGGCTTATCTCGTGTAAGAATGTGCAAATATACGGATTTAGGGTTTTGGACGTTTCAGAACGAAAGTGTTTTTGCTGTGATTCCCATATTTTAGGATACACGTCACGTTGAGATATGCCTACGTGTAATAAATGAAAATTGTTGAATGAAATTGTCAGTAGGGTGTGAGCAAGATGGATAAAAAAAGCCAGAGTTGATTTCGTCTCGTGGTGAATCGAGAGGAGTTTAAATTTCACCCCGATTCTTCACGCCCGAGTGATTTTAACGAGAAAACTGTGATAAGCAAACGACGAAAATGACTGAACGGGCTTATTCGAGCAGAAGATAACGAGTCGCGAAAATATATCCTAATATACTGAGAAGAGAAAATGGAAAAAAAAAAAATGACGATGTAAACGATTTTTAACTTTTTGTCTTCTCAAATTTGTACGTGGATTTTATTTTTGTAGTTTTTGATAAATTTTTATGTACGATTTGTAATAAAATTTCTCATTGAATAATATAAGCAGCGGAAAAATATTAAAAAAAAAAAATCATTTTGTAAAGCCAAGAAATATTGAGAAATGTTAATTTTCGAATGACCATAATTTTACTCCCGTTTGAGCCATATGAGACAATAAATAGTAGAAACAATTACAAAGAGAATAAGCATAGAGTGAGGTCACAAAGTCATCGGGAAGCAAAATTACAGACAAATCTCTGTAATTTTCTTCTATCTTTTATTCGGCTGTTTGTTTTTTTTTTTTTTTTTTTTTTCATTTAAGCAAAATCTTTTGGGCTCCTACATCAAAATTTTTTCGCCCTGATGACAAAATCCCTGGCCATTCTCTCAGAAATACAAAAAATTTCGTGCAAAATTTTAAAGAGGTAATTTAATTTTTTTTAATTTTCCTATAAAGTTAACAGCGAAGGGTCGTTTGTATATGAAATGTGGAAATCAGGCAAGCTAGTGAAGGCTAGTCATGATTTTCATGACATTGTTTCTGTTCTATTCTGGTTAGCCATTTTCTATCTCGCAAAAGCTCAACTTGACGCGCTTAACGAATCTGACCTCAACTAAAACTTCAACACTTTGGTGGATTTAACGAGAGTTCTTCGGGACGCATTATCGACTTTAACCAGTCCTGCCACGTTCGTACCATACGACCACCCTCGTACGTGTCCTTGAGATTTCACGAGGGGTGCAAGGACGATAGAAACAGCGGTGAGCTTTGTTGGTGAAGCTCGCACGAGCTTTGCGTACCGTGTAGATCCTCTACATGCAGTACACCATGTATACTCAAATATACCCTAACCACACAGCCAAACTCTAGGTAATATATATATATATATATGTACCTACCATAGACCCAAATTCTAGACAATATATATATATTGTCTAGAATTTGGGTATATATATATATATTACCTAGAGTATGTATATATATATATATATTTACGTAAATGCTAGAGTTCCACGTATACGTTCGTCGTCTGCCTAGAATTAGGGGCGTAATTAGAGGCTTCGTGCTCGAAAAGCGTTTGCACGTACCACGAAGACTGGAATAGTATTGCAGCATCGTCTGTACGTTAAGCTCAAACTTTACAAATACCCACTTGTCTCCATAATGTGAAAAAGTCAAACATGTACTCTTGAAAGTCTCTCACCTCGCTGATTTTAATCGAAGCTCTCAAACAATCGATTGTTTTGTGACTGAAGATGAAAGAGGAAAGTTGAAAGTTGAAAGAAAAATATTTCGTGTCGTGAATAACGAGAAAGAAAGCTGCACAAAAAATCTTTTGACGTGATAAAAAGCACTCTGGGAAAAATGTGACGAATGAAAAATGGTGATAGAATTTTTGTTTGATTTTTCATTAAAAATTAAGAGTGTTGAAAATCTTCAAATAGATTTTATGTTATTTTTACTAAACGCTTCAGAGTTTATATGGAAATGTAAGAATAGCAAAATTACAAACGAGGATGTTACTATAAATTTGATGAATTATAAATCTTGTACAAATATCTATTCGGCCATTACTGACAGGGGAGAAGAACGATTAATTTTATTCGTATAATTATATTCGCTCATATTGTTCAATATTCGACTGTACCGAAAAGGTAAAAAGTGCTGGACCACAGCGACAAGAACGATGAACGATCCTGCCTGTAATACTCAAAGTATCGGTTTCTCAGTTCGATGCCCTTGGGGGACACCATTTCGAAGGACCAGCTTCTGGAACTGACACGAACCGGCTATTTATGTTAGCTCGAATACAGTCCATAGGCTTTTCCTCTTCTTTCTCCCATTTTCTCTACTTCGCCAACCATTTTCCTCTCTCGAACAATGAGCATCGACCCCATCTCGATTCTTCATTCGATTTTCATTTATCTTATTTTTTTTTTCGTTTATTTATATCGCTGCTTCTCGTCACACACAATATCACCATTGCTCTTGTATTTGTCTGGAGTTATTATATTTCCTATCGAGGTCCTTTTCTCTATCGGCAAATCTAACGTGAATGGTGAAAAGAGGCGATCTTTTTTTTTTTTTTTTTTTTCAACCCTTAAGTCTCTGCTCTCCTTCGGCACTTGTTCCTTTTCGCGATAGTTTCACTGCCATATACGAATCCACTCGTTCTTCGCCGTTCATCTTCGACAGTGAGCAAAAGAGGAAGAAGAGGAAAGACTATGAGAGCATCGGAACTAGAAGTGGAGAAGCACTTTTCCATCCCTCCTGCCCTCGAGCAGAGAGAGAACGAGGACATCCCTTCGGGCACTCGTTTTACTTTCTCTCAAGCTCTTCGAGAATCGCCTCGTACTCTCACATAACATAGTACATACATACATATATACATATAGTATATAAACACATTTATATATATACATAGTATATAAACACATTTATATATATATACATAGTATATAAACACATTTATATATATATACATAGTATATACACACACACACATATATATACATAGTATATACACACACACATATATATAGAAACGAGAGAAAACCCATTTCCTGGTAGTCCGCTCATAATTTACGTAACTGCATAATTCTTCTTGTTTCTCCCCCCACTTAGGCAATAGAGGGGGAACTAGATGTTTGGAAGAGAGCGCATACCAACGTGTAAAGAATTTCTCACAGATCTTTTCGTGCAAAGTACAGAGTAGAAAGAGAGAGAGAGAGAGAAAGAGAGAGAGAAAGAGAGAGAGAAAGAGAGGGAGAGAGAGAGAGAGAGAGAGAGAAATATGAAAACGTGGAGTCTCGGCAGTGGTCGTAAAAATAAAAAATTGTCGCACAACGAAACAGCGAGAAAAGAGCCCCCACGTAGATTGCAGACGCTCTTGTTCTGATATAACTGTTCTGGCATATTCCTTTTTCCTTCTTCTTCTTGTTTTTTTTTTTTTGCTCTATTTTTTCACTGGGCGATTGTCTCTCTCGCTCTACGAATATCTCTGAAGGATCTTCTCTTATATTTGTAAAAGCTTTACGTGAAAGATCGCACCGAAAATTCTCTCGCGCCACATATATTGCAATAATAATAATTATTATTTTTAATTATTTTAAAATTTGTGTCTCACGTTGTTTTCTTCATCATACTTAATTGTTAATGTTAATTCACGCTTACGTGACACTATGGGAATGGGAAATGTTAAGTGGGAAATATTCATTTCCGGACAAAATTAATTTTTTAAATATTTCAGTTCGCGAAGAAGAGCAGAGGTGATATGAACTTTGTACGTATTTGTCATTAGACTGAAATCTGTGAAGGAAAACGAGGTGAAAGATCGCACCGAAAATTCTCTCGCGATAATCGCTAGAGAGAAACATTCCTCGCGCCACATATATTGCAATAATAATAATTATTATTTTTAATTATTTTAAAATTTGTGTCTCACGTTCTTTTCTTCATCAAACTTAATTGTTAATGTTAATTCACGCTTACGTGACACTATGGGAATGGGAAATATTAAGTGGAAAATATTCATTTCCGGACAAATTTTTTTTTTCTTTAATATTTCAGTCTTTGTATGTATTTGTCGTTAGACTCAAATCTGTGAAGGAAAACGAGGCTGAAGAAGAGAGAAAGAGAGGAAAATAAAAATAAAATAATGCCAATCAAAAAAGCTTCCCCAAACTCTCGAAGGAGTAATGACGTTTATTGTACCGCCACACACGATCGAATAATATCCGTTTACGCGCTTACGACGCGAAGGCTCTCTTGTATTACTCTGCTCGGTTCGATTCGATATATATATATATATATACACATAGCAGATCGTTGAGTGCTTCCATTTTCTGTCTGCCACCGCCTCGATGGGAAATGAGGAAAGAAGAGTCTTCCGTGATAAACTCTTGTTCTATTTTTCTCCTTGTGCATCTTTTCTCCACCTGCCCACTCCTCATTCCCCTTTGCCACCGCTATACCACGCCGTACTCTCGTTTCCCATAATACAATAATCATATTGCTCGGCACGTCCGGGCATGGAATAAGGAAAATGCCGTTTCCGATCTTACTACATATATAGATATAAGCATCGGTGGAATCGTTCGATACATAAGAACATGGCAAAGGGATATAGACCAGACGATTCCAGAGACTCACAAAAGTAGAATATACAGTCACTTGCTAAATCCTCTACGATATTATTTGCTATATCGGTAACGTTCTAGTTTCTCCTTATTTCGAGAACTTCCGCTTCGTGGAATTGGAAGTTAAGAAATTATGGAAAATCTGCAAAAAGTTATACAAAAAATGGTTCAATGGTTGAGTCGATTTTTTTTTATCCATTTTTAAGTCACGTTCGGGAATTTTATGGTTACGATCACCAGCATGTTCGATACAAATTTTTCACGATTCAACTTTGTCCCATATTCTCAGATTTTCTGGACGTATTACATAAACCCTGGGCTTGGATAGCTCTCACTCGGCTGTGCCAAGCACTTTTTTTAGCTCGCCTTGGAGGGCAACTATTAACGCTCAGCTCAGCCACCACTTTTGGCCTCTCTCTCTCTCTCTCTCTCTTTCTCTCTTTCTCTCTCTGTCTTCCCTTCTCTCTCTCTCTCTCTCTCTCTCTCTCTCTCTCTCTCTCTCTCTCTCTCTCTCTCTCTCTCACACACACACACTCTCTCTCACTCACGCACACACACACTGAGTAAACTTCGTTATCAAGCTTGCCTTGGTTGTGGCCGTTCGTGTGTCTGTGTGTTTGTGTGAGTGAACATGGCGAGGGTATAGAAGATGATTATTAGCAGACCGACACAGCACACACGAGGCATTATCTCGTTGCAGAGCATGTGGAGAGGTACGATGTGCCCTCAGGGGCTAAAGAGAGTGAGAGGGAGAGGGAGAGAGAGAGAGAGAGAGAGAGAGAGAGAGAGAGAGAGAGAGAGAGAGAGAGAGAGGGAGAGAGAGAGAGAGAGAGAGAGAGAGAGAGAGAGAGAGAGAGAGAGAGAGAGAGAGAGAGAGAGAGAGAGAGAGAGAGAGAGAGAGGGAGGGAGAGAGAGAGAGAGAGAGAGAGAGAGAGAGACAGAGAGAGAGACAGAGGGGGAGAGAGAGAGAGAGAGACAGAGGGGGAGAGAGAGAGAGACAGAGAGAGAGAGAGAGAGAGAGAGCTGCCGGTTTTATGCTATGTCTGGAAAGTGAATACG
>OY769903.1:28946409-28953909 GCA_963669185.1 Dyspetes luteomarginatus | reverse complement strand
AGCGTACAGGAATCTCTCTCGTATTTAACTAGCCACAGAGCTGTGCCAGCGATGAGAATTCCACACGTTAAAAGCGTTGAACGACTCGCTTTGCCTCTGCATCTCGAAACATTTAACTTTTTATTATTAATTATCCAACTTTGTTTAATGTTACATTAAACAAAATTGTGTTTGTTCTCAATTTAACAAAAACGACCATTAAAAAAAACTCTTCCATCATCTGTAATGTGAAAAACATTATTAAATGAAGACAGTCATGACGAGAATTGTTTTTTTTTTTTTTTTTCATCGATCGTCCACCTGATATATCGTTGACCATTAAACTCTTGTTAATGATTACCTGGAGACTTTGAAGATAAATTTATTATTCGATGCATTAGAGATTGTACGACAGGGAAAATAAATAACACAAAAGTAGATCCGCAGAGATGACACTGAAGTGACTCTTCCCCTCTCTCTCTCCCTCTCTCTCTCTCTCTCTTGTCCCCATAAAAGTTTGGTCCTCCGTGCGGAGTTTACGAGCGAGAGAAGAGTATCCGCAATGGCGAGTGAGAGGAAACGGAGGAAAGGAGTGCTCGTAATGCACGACTAATGTACTTTGGCAAATGAGCATGCGGATCCACCAACCAAGCACACCGGGCAATGTACTGCTGGGAGAAGATAGAACAGAATTTGTTAATGTCCTCCGCGTAAACTTGACGGGGTTGAAGGGGGGATTTTCGCCTTCCCCAAAATTCACTCATGTATACCAACGAGCTTCCCTAATTTCAAAGTTTATACGTGTTGGGTACACATTCACGAGACTCATTCATTAGCTGGGGAAGAGAAGAAAAAAAAATCCAGGATGTGAATAATTCTCACTACTTTGGTCTGCGGTGATACTGCATCGCCCAGACGAGACCTATGGACGCAGTCAGGCTCGTGGTGGAAGAGATTCAAGTATATAATGGGAATGTAATTATTTTTATTAGAAAAATGTCATTACTGCGGTGACAGTCCTGATGTCCTTTTGCAATGGTCATGGTTGGCGTTTAGTTTGATACTGAATTTACCTCATTCTCACCATTTCTCGAGCACAATCGACTCTACAGAGATAAGACCATCAGTAATGCATAGCAAAAACCTTT
This sequence comes from Dyspetes luteomarginatus, assembly GCA_963669185.1. Taxonomy (NCBI): domain Eukaryota; kingdom Metazoa; phylum Arthropoda; class Insecta; order Hymenoptera; family Ichneumonidae; genus Dyspetes; species Dyspetes luteomarginatus. Next base: position 28,952,782 of record OY769903.1, on the reverse strand, counting down.
CGATAACGAAAAAACTGATAATAAGCCTGTCGACAGATATTTGATAATTCTTTTATAAACTGGACTAACGGTGTCTCATTTACAGGTATCATTCCAGGACTCTGATAAATCATAATTCACGTTCATATAAACTGAAGCTACAGCCTCTTATTTACAAGCATCATTGCAGGACTCTGATAAATCATAATTCACGTTCATATAAATTGGAGCAACAGCCTCTTATTTACAGGCATCATTTCAAGATTCTTATGCATAATAATTCACATTTATTCTGCCACTGTGCAGAATTCTTTTTTTATTAAATTAAACCAGGATTACGCGAATATTCCTACGACCAAAAGATCGTAACGTTGTTGGTTCTTGGCAGGTATTAGCTGATGCAGAGAGGAGAATGTTCGTTGTCAATGGGACAACAGAGCAAGGGAGACAGTAACCGTGAAGGTACATAAGGACAAGGATCAAGGGTCGTTCGGAAAGTTCCGCCACGATGAAGGAAAATGGAGAAAGGGGTAAGTCTCTGGCGAAACAGCGAGAATCCAGGAACACGTAATGATATTCCACCAGGACTCCCCCTGATATCCTTGGGCAATGTGTATGTGGCCGCAGGCATTCGCTGATGGACCACAAAGAATCTTCCCAGCGTCTCTCATTCCGTTTCTCTCTATTTTTTCTTTAACTTTTCATATCGTGAGCCAAAGTTCCGATATTCAGATACGCACATCGAACTCATTAAATAAGTTGAAACGATTTCAGTGTGGAAAATATCGTGGAAATTTCATGATGCCTCTCAGAGAAACGAACAGATCAAAGAGTCGTGGAGGGATTATTTTTATAAAAAATTTATACAAATGAGACATGCAAATTTCTACATGAGATTACTTCGAATTTCTCCTCTTGATGTTGATAAATCCACGTAACAAGCGGTAATATGACATATGGGACATGATAAAAATCGAAAAAAAATAAGAAAATTTTGTTTTGATGTCGTGTCTTTCTGTATCATACGGAAAAATGATCATCAGACTCTCGATAAATATCAAATCAAATTTATCAATACAGACAAGTTACTGTGAGAACGTACGGAATATATTATTAATTTGTGAGTCGTTTTTGGTCCAGAGAGAGGTCGAATATCTCTTGAGACAAAAACCTCCCCTGTGGACAAGGTCAACAGGCAGATGACCCTTTTGCTCCGTCAAGCTCATCCTCTCGTCGTGCCATGGACCAGTGGCTGCTGCAAATTCTCTCTCTCTCTCTCTCTCTCTCTCTCACCCACACACACACACTCTCTCTTTCTCTCTCTAGGGATTGGAAACTATGATTAATCTAAATTAATGTCAACGCGAGATGATCCGACCTAACCAATCAAGGAGGTGCCCTAAATGTTTCACAAGTCCCTGAGACGATGGTGTCTAGCGTGTCATATGATTCACGAGCTCCGCTCTGCATTTAAACAGGACACACGCGGCAAAGTTCCTGAAATTCTCCAGCCCCCGAATGAGACCAGAGACTAAACAGTAGGTGAGGAGGGCGTGAAGAGGTCATTTGTTAACTCGGGATATGGAGAGAATAGAATGCGAGAGAATGAGAACAGAGATAGAGTACACGCAAGGAGTTTCCAAGCAACTCGAACGTTCCTCGACATTTCACATAAAATCGCTGCGAGGCAAAAGCCAAAAGGCTCTTTGCTTATACTATACATATATACACACACACACACACATACATATATATATATATATATATATATATATATATATATATACAAGAATAATTTGCTCTCGCACCCTTTCCCGAGCACCGCATCTCTCAGCCCTCATGTTTCTCCTTCAGACTCTCAACACCCCAGCGGTGAGGCCACGGCCAAACTACGTTGACCCCTCAAAATGTAATTGCCAATTTAATTAATTGAACGTTTCACGCCCATGTGGTGACGACAAGTGTCCCACTGGCTGAATAGTCAAGGGAAAAGCTTGACAAGACGAGGGGAGCGAGAAGAATCCTCACTTCGCAGGGGTCACATGCGAACATTGAGATTTCCCTCCTTCGTTACAATCATGAGGGACTCAGCTGATATCTTTAAGCAACTCATCACGAGAATCATCAAACTAAGATCGCACAATGGAATTCATGAATTTTTAATTATTTCTGGCCCTTTGATGTCGTAAAAACTTTTATATCAATTATACCCCAGAGTCTATTGTTTAATTATTAACAAAGTCTGAAAAGTTTCAACGAAATCAAATTTACTTTCATCATTGATTATTTTTTTGTTTTTTTCCTGTATGATGTATGGACATTCTGATATAAATGGTTCGCTGATTTTTCTTGATGCTGCGAACGGAATAAAAAATCTTTACAGATGAAGTATGAAGAGTCAGAGCAATCTTCTCTTTCTCTCTCTCTCTCTCTCTTTCTCTCTCTCTCTCTCTCTCTCTCTTTCTCTCTCTCTCTCTCTCTATATATATATGTATATATAATGAGCTCAACGCACGAGTGAGCAAAGCGTTCGTGTCTCAATTTCTACAGGAGGCAAAGAGGATCGCCCTCTGCGCCGAGACGCAATAATTCACGTCGTCTTGTTTACAGCTGCCTTGGCACACCGAGGGCTGCTTCGCGGCGCTAACGATGTTCGCGCGAGCCACACTCGCGCACAGAACACACGCGCTTAACAAGTCGCCGAATAATTCAGTGCTTTAATTACAGCGGCAGCCCCTAGGGGTGGGGAGGGGGGCGCAAGGGCGAAAGAGAGAGAGAGAGTGAGAGAGAACACGCAACTTAATATTGCAACTAAGAGCGCCGAGTCTATATATATATATATATATATATATATATATATATATATATATATATATAACAGAAAACCCTCTCTGGCTCTCCCCTTTACTTCCCTGCGGCAAAATGGGCCGCGCGCCTCTCACCCCCTGGCACTTTTCTACGTTACTACCCTCCACTTATTCATCATCTTCGCGTCGTCACTGTCGGGCTTGGAGATACAGCTCTGTGCCCACTTTGCGACGTTGACAAATTTATTATACGCGATGATCCACCCCGGGCAAAGAAAGAGAGCGCTCTCGCCTTGTGGGCTCTCTTTCCAATGGCAAAAACTTGTTTCTCCATCTACGTACCCGGGGGCTTTTCTCGAATATACTTGATTCTACAAAATCATATATATATATCCACCAAAGGGGAAGAAGGAGGGAATATATATATATATATATATATATATATATATGTATATATATGAGGTCTTCTTCTCCTTTGCTGGAGCTTTTCTCATTCGTTCGTTTGGCGCATCCTCGCTGTTCTCGAGACTTCCAAGAGAAATCACAGGGTGATAAATTTGTGGTGGAGAAGGAAACGCGTTAATGACTATCCTCACGCTTTTCATCGCAATCCAACATTCCTCTTTTCAATGTTCACTACCGCGCTTTTTATTGCTTTCTCTGTGTGTGTGTGTGTGTGTGTGCGTGTGTGTGTGTGTGTGTGTGTGCGTGGGGGGGGCAACTACGCATTCAAATTTATAACGATATCTCTTGGGAATTGGAGCTTTTCCTCTGACTCTTCCTGTGCCAAGTATACACATATATATATATTTATATATATATATACATATATATTTATATGTACATATATAGAAATGCCCATATATATATATATATATATATATATATATATATATATATATATATATATATAATATACAGATAACTTCACCCCTTGCCCCCACCTATCCTCCCCTCGTACCAGCCCCCCAGGCTCTCCTACATCCGCTCGGCCATTTCGTGCCCTAATTTATTACCAACCCATGAGACATATATATATATATATATATATATATATATAGACATTCACACAGAGCTGTGCTGAGCCAGCACGAAGCTTTTATTCTTCTGTCATGGCTATGGGCATTTAACAATCTCGTTTTAGTCTTATTCCCATATACGAGAACTATTCCAATGGCTTTGCACTTAACTTACGTCTCACGTACTCATTTGAACATTTTGAAACGATATAAAAAAAGTAATTAAATAAAACTCTCGCTGAAACATGGCCGAGAAGTCCATGAAATGATTATTATTTATTTTCCTGCCAATATCAATTTTTTAAAAATTAATTTGTTACACGAATTTTCTATTTTATATTCTTCGATCTATTTGGATTTTTGCCTATGGATGAGACAAAATTGAATTAAAAAAAAAAAAAGTAATTAAATAAAACTCTCGCTGCAACAAGACCGAGAAGTCCATAAAATGATTATTATTTATTTTCCTGCCAATATCAATTTTTTAAAAATTAATTTGTTACACGAATTTTCTATTTTATATTCTTCGATCTATTTGGATTTTTGCCTATGGATGAGACAAAATTGAATTAAAAAAAAAAAAAGTAATTAAATTAAACTCTCGCTGCAACAAGACCGAGAAGTCCATGAAATTATTATTATTTATTTTCCTGCCAATATCAATTTTTTAAAAATTAATTTGTTACACGAATTTTCTATTTTATATTCTTCGATCTATTTGGATTTTTGCCTATGGATGAGACAAAATTGAATTTAAAAAAAAAAAAGTAATTAAATAAAACTCTCGCTGCAACAAGACCGAGAAGTCCATGAAATGATTATTATTTATTTTCCTGCCAATATCAATTTTTTAAAAATTAATTTGTTACACGAATTTTCTATTTTATATTCTTCGATCTATTTGGATTTTTGCCTATGGATGAGACAAAATTGAATTTAAAAAAAAAAAAGTAATTAAATAAAACTCTCGCTGCAACAAGACCGAGAAGTCCATGAAATGATTATTATTTATTTTCCTGCCAATATCAATTTGTTAAAAATTAATTTGTTACACGAATTTTCTATTTTATATTCTTCGATCTATTTGGATTTTTGCCTATTGATGAGAAAAATTGAATTAAAAAAAAAATATATCCAATCTTTTTTAGTTTTAGGTCTGTGTGAATAGATGAGAAATATACGAATCATCATCATGCTTCGTCCACACCTTAATCCTGTTGCTGGGAAAATTGATTCAGTCGAACGATTACTCAGCTTAAGAGCCAGCAATTGAGTGTGAAGAATCGTTCGGTTGAGTAGTTGAAGCTTTTGGCTCTGTGCGTATACATATATCGTTGGAAAAGTCTCCCTCGTTAAGCCAGATGATTCGTTTTTATCCTCGAATCTCTTTTTCGATTGGCTGACCTCGTCTAAATTGCCTTTTTTTTCATGTCTACATTTGCAACGAGGAAAAGCGAGTTAATAGAACACATCGATTAATGCAACGACCAATGTACGCGGGGTAAGTGGAAAAAGTGATCGATCGATAGAATGATAAAGAGCAGAAATGAACTTTGGCCTTCGATAAATGGATTAAATGTCAAACAGCCGATTGGCAATGATACTAAAAAGTTAACAGGGAGAGAAAAAGGAAAAAAAGGAGAAGATGGTGGGACCAGATCGAAGCGACAGAAAAGATATTACACTTATATATATATATAAAAGCTCTGTATATATATATATATATATATATACAGAGCACGTTATGAAAAAAGTCCCGATTTGAATCTACATGGTAAGTCGGCAGTAAAGTTCATTAAATTTAAATATTTATGGGGTAGATGGTCGAGCGAGAGATCTTCTTCTCTTTCCGTCTGCTCACTGCTAGTTTGGCTTCCGTCGTGGCTATAAAAGAGGAAGGGCCAGAGCAATTTGGAGCTGAAGTCTCTCGGAGAGTGAGAAAATGACTGGGCACAAAAATAACTGTTAAGAACATTCCAGCACATTCTTCTTCCTTCCATGAGGAGCAAAAAAAAAGTGCAGTCAAGATGAAGAGGAGGAGAGAGTTGAGAGTGAAAAGGACCGCAAATAACCATGGAAGAGCTTGAGGCTCTTGAAAGCTCTGACGCGAGTTAGCAAAAGAAACAAATGAAAATTTTGCTGAAATAAATATCGAATTTTTTTCTCTCTCCCAAAGTAAATTCAGAGCTGAGAATTTTATTTATTTATAATCTGAAATTGAATTGAATTTGTTGATGGAAAAATTATCAATCACAGAGGAAAGTCTGCCGATATTTTTTGAGCTCATAACTTTTTCAGAGTATCGCAAAGGTCAGTGAGCTACTCTTATCAGTATCTTCTAGCTTATGCATCAAATCGTTACTCTCTCCAGGCTCGGAGATGCCCATGAAAAGGCAAGTAAGACTGACGATTGCACTGTGGCAAATAACCATGGAAGAGCTTCAGGCTCTTGAAAGCTCTGACGCGAGTTAGCAAAAGAAACAAATGAAAATTTTGCTGAAATAAATATCGAATTTTTTTCTCTCTCCCAAAGTAAATTCAGAGCTGAGAATTTTATTTATTTATAAT
>OY769903.1:28936409-28943909 GCA_963669185.1 Dyspetes luteomarginatus | reverse complement strand
TTTTTTTTTTTTTTTGTAGAATTTCGCTTTGAAATTTATATGGGAAATCGCAGAACTCGGTATATTCATTGAAACCGAGTTGAGCAACAATTAATATTTTTTAGGTAATTCATTGAAAGTAATTTTTGAGCTCTCCTGTGACTAATGTCGAAATTTGGCACTCGTAGAGCCATTTATTAATGGTCTGTAAAAAAAGTTTTAAATTCTCTCGAAAACGTCATAAAAAAAAAAATGTCCCAATAAGGGATGAATTTAATGAATAAAAATTGAGAAATTGGAAAAAACGCCATAAAAAACCTCGCAGGCTGTTCGTCATCTAGGCACGAGCGTATTTCATTGCGACGAAAAATCGTCATTTGAAAAATACACCGACAGTGATGTTGAGCGATTTTTTATATTTTCCATGTCACTCGTTTTACGAGGGTGTATCGCGCTTATTTTCCACCCTCAGTCTCTCACAGCCTTAACATTATCCTTATCACCGAGTCTTTTTCTTCCGATAATATGACCGCTACTTTTCTACCGATATATATATATATATATATATATATATATATATATATATATATATATATATATGTACGTGTCTCTATGTAATATATAATATATATAATAAAAATTTCTCGCCCCCGCCATCGCGTAAAAAATTGGGAGGGGTCACACAGGGACTAACACCGAGACTCACACTCACAGATACTGACGATCACACTTACACAGCTACAATAACGAAGCTATACGACAAACTATAATGTATCCGGGGTTGGGCCAATGCGCTAAGCTCACCGAGCGTTACGCTCTCTAGTATATATATATATATATATATATATCGGATGTGCTCCATTTGCTTCATCCCCTTCCACTACGGATATAGTTGTCGACGCCATTGATCGTAAACTCGGAAAAATCCCCGGTCGTCCGTATTGTTCCTCCCCCCAACCCCATCGAAGATTTGGGTAATCCGCCTCCCCTCGGTCATGTCTCTCGATCCTGCCACAGGTCTTTCGCGAACCATTTTATTACGTGTCCGATCCATCTGTTCGAGCTACGTCGGTCAACTTTTGGACATTTTCCTAGCTCGCAATAATATTTTCAGGATAAACAGATTTACGAAAAATGCGATAAATGCAATTAAATAATTTCCTTTATTCCTTTATTATTTCGGTGAATTTAAAGCTAAGTGTAAAAAATTAAAAAAAAAATACATAAACAAATATGAAATTATAGATTTAAAAAAATTATCAAGATCATTCAATGGCTATTTAATTAGAAAATTATGCCCGAATACCACAAAATGTTATTTTTGCCTCATAGAGTGAGGAGGAAATGCATTGCTGGTTATAATATCCGGCTGTTTTAATGATCTCAGTAAAATATTTTATTGAAATTTTTCTTTATATTTAAAGTTTAATAGCTTCAAATAAAAATAAATTTTCGTGCAACAAAAACAATTTTTCTACGCAATCGCGTAACTCTTTATTGTAAACTATCGACAGATATTTCGTTGGACAAAATCACGATTTATTTCTCACCGGCCCAAACCTCTGTAATTACGAGATCGATGAAAATCCGTAATATCGGAAAATGTTAATCGCATCCTTTGCTCTCGACGAGAGAGTTGCGAAAAGTGATTATTCGGACATCGACCTAGACACGCTTCAATGACTTTGTGCTCTGGATACTTTTATCTGTCTGACTTTACCTTCCTCTCTGTCTCTGTCTCTGTCTCTCTCTCTCTCTCTCTCTCTCTCTCCATTAACTCGCAACAAGATGGAAACGAAATGGGAGAAAAATAACTGAAATATTTCACGTCCAAGAAGAGAATTCATATTTTATTTTTATTATAATGGCACATACATGAATATTCAGAGATCGTTGAATAAAAAATCCTTGAATAGGAAATAAAAAAAGGAAAAGAATAAATGTGAGACAAAGTGGAGCGTGGAAAAATCAATAGTGGAAATGACTGGAATATGAGAAATTTTAATGTTTATCCAAGCGACACATATGCCTGGCATCGGATAAAAAGAATGTGCGAATTGCGTTTAACAAGCTCACATATATATACATATAGCGATGGTACATTACAGAAGCCAGCAATGAGGACAATGTATATTCCATGTATATTACGAAAGAAAGGGGGGGGAGGAGAGAGAGAGAGAGAGAACGAGAGAGAAAGCTCTGCGTGTCTGTTCTGCGCTCTATTATCGCAACGGGAGAGAACAAAAAGAGGAGAGAGAGAGAGAGAGAGAGAAATAGAACGCTAATGTTTAAATCGATAACACGTTGTACGATCGTGGGTAAAAATTTCCTTCATTTCGGTCTCGTTTTTCTGTTCTCGGTCTGGAGAAATTAGTGAGAACGAATGTACGTACTGGAGAAACTGAGCGGAGAACGGAGCAAGGAACAAAGAAAAATCCGTAAAATATGTCAGCGGAGATAAAAAAAATCAGAGTGACGTGTGCATAGTGTATATTTTTTTCATAGATTAAAAAATGTACGAGTGTGATAAAATTAAAATTATATATATATTTATTTTTTTCAATACTCGAGAGTAGAATAATTATTATTTTATGAAAAATATTAATAACTTTATGAAGCAATTTTTAAAAATAATTGTTACCAAAAATCGTAAGAAATGGTAAAAAAAAAAATAAGTTTCACAATATGAGAGTGTCGATTGAATTTGCGATGTCTGAGCTGCACCGTCTGTATCCACTTGCGGAAAAATTAATTCATCTGCGCTGAATAAATTTTCCTCGCGATCGAGGATTGTTCTCATTTTTTTTTTTTAAATCGTTTTATCGATGATTCGCCTGTCCCTGAGGGACTTTCGAAGAATTTTTTTAACGCCACAAATGTAAATTCATGTGTGGCTAAAAAAAAAAAAAAAAATCTACTGGTACCGATCTCGTGTATGAAAAAGATGAAATGAGATCAAGTCTTTCGATAAAACCATATATTGGGTGTATATTTATTTGCATGGCCAATATCAACGAATGGAATGCAATGCATCTCTCTGTATCTTTTTGCCAAAACGAAATAAAACATACATGCATAACCGGCATCTGGGAATCGTTTCTCGCACATACAATCTCGTAATAAAATTATTCAATGGCCATTTCCATTTTTCCATGCAGACCAAACTTTGTATGTATTTGCAAATCTCGTTTATACTGATTCTGCACTGTTTATTCTTTTCCTTTCTTACTCTTTTTCTATTGATCTTTCCGTTTCTACGTTCAGGATGCTTGTTATTCCACGCCTTCTCTCTTATCGCAACGAGATAAATCCATTTTACACGACATGGATATATATATTTTTTTTTTTTCGCGTAGCCCAGCTGGAAATTTTTAATAATGTATCGAAGATCTTCCATCACGTGAATTTATCGTCGATTCTCAGAAAAAGGGCGTGAAATAAAAGGGCCTATTATCCAATTCTGAGAATGATGATTTGAGAGGATTTGTCAACGAATTTTTTTTCAGCCTCCAATATAGTAGAGATGGAATAATAACGCTCGTTAAAATAATCTCTTATCGGAACGAGATAGATCGATTTCATACGAAATGTATATATATATATATTTATTTTTTTTGTCGCGTAACCCAGCTGGAAATTTTTAATAATGTATCGAAGCTTTTTCATCACGTGAATTTATCGTCGGTTTTCAGAAAAAGGGCGTGAAATAAAAGGGCCCAATTCCCCAAGGGATTCAATTCTGAGGACAATGATCTGAGATGATTTGTCAAAAAATTTTTTTGCAGCCTCCGACACATAATTGAGATGGAATAAAAACTCTCGTTAAAATAATTTTTCAATTTTTTTTCCAACATGTAAATTGGCAGAATGAGGAAATAATTATTAATATAACGAGGTCACGAGCTAAAATTTGAAATAAAATATGCTGTCATTATCGTTAACTTTTCAGCCAGTAAATTTGAATTAAATGCAATATTTATTCCTCCCTGTAATCTCTGTTCTCTGACCCATGTAAAAATGTATATTTTTTATACTGGATAATTTTGCTTCATTATCGTTGAAAAAACATGAATAGATAATTGCTCATTACGTGAGGGGTGAAAGGATAAATTTTTTTGTTTGGAAAAAAAAAATCTCGTATGAAAAATGCTGAGGCTCGAGATTTGCAAAGTATAAATAAATGGTAAAATGTGGAGGTAATGTGCCACACGTCAGTGTAATACATAATACTTGCATTGGTGGCCATCAGGCGATATACATGTTTCGCCATCGCTGGACGACATTTCAGCTGGAAAAACCGAACGAGAATATTTTACGAGGCAAATTTCTATCGAGGTGGACGAATCGAACTATGCTGTACGGACATATGGACTGATATACGTATCCCGTAAATAAAATCATAAAGACGTATATTTTATAATTTTTTTCACAGCACATGCGCCATTATGATTTTAGAAACGCGATACGTGTATTTGCTAGCTCGAGAGCACTAAAGAACGCTTCAATACTGTACATATATATATATATATATATATATATATATATATACATATACGTATGAGAAAGCTTCAATACTATATATATACATATATACACATATATATATACATATATACATACATATATATATATATATATGTATAGTATTGAAGCTATCTTTAGTGCTCTCGAGCTAGCAAATACATGTATCTTTACCGCTGCTTACCGCGGCTTTTATCTTTATCCCTGATTTTCGCACTATACGGTGTTTTTCTCGTGGTATTCTTCAATTCATCAAAACGGTAGTGAAACGGAGAAAAAAATCAGCCACGACGAAAAAAAAATTGAATTAAATAATTTTAAGACTCAGGGCGATAAAACTGGAAGAAATGAAATTTTGCCAGGACTTTATCAGCCTCGATCTCAGTGGTTACATAATATGGGGCATTCCAGGAAATTTGTGGAGAAATTATTTTTTTCTTTGTAGTATTTTGTAGAGCAAAAAAAAAAATTGTAAAAATTTCAGAATGATCGATAAGACATAACAGGATTGAGATATTATTTAATCGGAAAATTGCATGAATCAGATTCAGCGAAGGATAAATTCAATTTTTTTTTTTTTTTAACGTTACGTGGGCAGTTTTTACGTGACGTTAGGAGGGCACATTTATCGAATCTTTTTTTTCAAATCAGCAACTCGTGTACTTAATCTAGCGAGTTTATCATCACGACTAAAAGCCCAAACGATAAACCAACGGTTGTTGTTTGAAGATTTTTTTATTTTTCATTTTTACAAAAACACGAAAACACGTGCGTTTGTTCGATAGAGCACATGCAATAAACATCAAACGAGTTAGTTTCAATCATACGGTGTAAAGTAACAAAAAAGCCAGCGCACACTCATACACACAGGCATGCATTAAATTAAAAAAACTAAAAATTAAAACAGCGAGAGAAGAAAAAAAGAACAATTTTGTCCTGTAAAAAAACTTTCGACGTATATTAGTTCTCTGTGACTTTATTTACGTGTATGCGAGAATTAAAAAAAAAATGAATTAAAATTCGTGCAACCATTTTGAATTTTAAAATTTTGTCATTGGAATTTAAAGAAACCTCGTAAAGCTTTATATAAAAATCGTTATTTGGATTGAATTAAATTTTCCTTTTCTTCTCAGCCATGTTAACTCGGCCATTTTGGATTGTTGTCAAATTCAATTTTTCTGAATTTTTTTTGCTGCTAAATTTCTTGTTATTGTAAAAATTTGGCAAATTTTATTAAAATCGATTGACGCGTTTCGCTTATGGTAATCGTGAAAATAGCGGAAAGACAAAAAACCATAAAACAGAGAAAAAGAAAACGATTGAGAAAACTTGAGCTCGCACTTATATTGGGTAAATAAAGCATATTCGATGCCAGTAAATAGCAGAAGGATGAAGAAATAATAAAGGAAGTTTGAGGGGTTGAAAAAAAAAAAAAAAAGAGCAATCACATTTTATATGGCAACGGTAATGTTACAAGCTGCAACCGGAAGTCAGGGGAGGAGTTTTCTGTGCGATATTTCGATGGTGGTGTTCAATATCCGGCAGTAAAAGTGCTGCGTTTCCTGGTTGGGGCTCTTTGCATTATTGTTTACTTTGTGAAAACTTTTCAGTCTTACATAAACCATCGATATACATATATATATATAAATATATATATATACATATATATTGTCATGTGGGATAAGATCACGAGTATTTTCATCTTGCCCGGATGCCAAGGAATAAAAAATTAAAAAAATGTTTACCCACGTTACTCTGTCATTTATCTGATCTTCTCGCTCAGCTGCAATAACAATATGGCTCTGCCACACCAGTAAACTTTTTTTTTATTCTTTTTTCTAGCATTCGAGAAACGATGATGATATGGCGAGGAGCAGGTAGAAGCAGTCACTATCATTCTCCCTCTTCCCTCTTCGCCATATAGACATCCCCCTATTCCTCACGTTTATGTGAATAAATGTAATGTATACGATACATAAAACTTTTGGTATTCAATTCACTGCATCTTCTTTCCCACCTCCATGCCTTTTATCACCGAACTATACGTTTTTTTTTTTTTTTTTTTTTTTTTTACGAGCCACCAGCAGTCAACCATAGCATGAAACATTTTTATCTTCACACGCGGGACTGCATCAAGGAAATAATGATGGAGCGATGAAAAATTCTTATGCCTTTAAATAAGACGATTTATTTAAAAAAATAGCATGAAAAGTTTATTTATTTATTTTGAATTTCATAAAATTGTTTGGTCAATCAGCGCGCATCATTCTGATAAATTTCAATTTGAGCTGAACTTTATTTCAGTCTAATGAAATTTATCATCAATTAAAATAAATTTACATCTATTTTTTTTTCTCGCTGCGCTCCAGTACAATCTCGAAGACTCTCTCTCTCTCTCTCTCCCTCTCGATCAAATTGGTCGCTTTTGTTGGAAAACGATTGGTAAAAAAAAAAAAGAGAGAAAAGAATATCGAACTTCCGCTTCCGCACAGAGCTCGCGAGAACCACTTCGATTCACTGATGTGTTTCAAAACGAGAGATGGAAAATCCCTCGAGGTAAAATTTATCTTAGAGTTTGGTCATTTTAGTTGTAAGAAAAGAAAATGTAACGATGAGAAAATTTGCCGAGTGACAGTAAACTTTATGGACGGAAGTTTTACGAAATATCAACAGTAGAAAAAAAATAAAAATATAAAAATATATATATATATATATATAGAAATCTCATCCGTCGTTGAGTAAAATTCTCGGTTCAACGCTCATTACGACGACAATTAAAACATTGTAAGTGTGGACATCGTAAACGAAGTTGGTGCTTAGTTCCACTACGAACAATGGAAAGTCCTCGGCGATATAATAACTTGAATATAAAATAAAAATAAAATAAATGATAAATATAAATGTTGATAAATAAAATAATAAAATAAACTTCTATGGAGAATGAAAAATAAAACTGGTGGGATTTCTATAAAAGTACGTTGCCATCATATTTACGTATCC
>OY769903.1:28848796-28936209 GCA_963669185.1 Dyspetes luteomarginatus | reverse complement strand
CACTCAGAAGAAAACAAAGCCCGCGACTGGCGAGAGGATGATATCTTTTCTATGAATTACTTTGTCGTTGATTAAATTCTGAGTTATTAAGCTGCGAGGCATCCAGCCGATCCTCGTCGCGAAAAGCATCGCAGAGAAATGCGTAATACGAATTGAAAAGGAGGAAAAAGATAATATAATCAAGGTGGATCCTCGAGGAATGATAAAGCATAAGATAGTGCAAGTTTGTAGAATCGTAACAAACGAGAATTTAAAGTTTATACCGTGGTGTCAGTTTCATAAGAAATTCTTTATGCAATTTCATGATATTCTAATTTTGCCAGAATCAATTTTATTAAAAAATTTTAAACAAATTTCTCTTTCATCGAAATAAATTTTTCTTCCACGAGGAGAAAATTTATTAAAAATCGTTAAACGATCGAGGTGACAATTGTACAATTTCTATAACGAGTGATAAATGTTTCATTCAAACTCTCGTTTGTTTAAAATGAACTTTGTTCTGAAATAAACTTTATTTTTCCATTTGAATTGAATCGATTTTATTCCCGTTGGTCTTGAAATTTATTGGATCAGGTTTCTATCGATATTTAATTATTTAGTGGAATGAATCAAAGTGTGTAAATTCCTCGAGAGAGAGAGAGAGAGACAGAAAGAGAGAAAAACAGTAGAGAGAGAGAGAGAGAGAGAGGCAGAATGAGAGAAAAACAGTAGAGAGAGAGAGAGCGAGAGAGGCAGAATGAGAGAAAAACAGTAGAGGGAGAGCGAGAGAGACCCTGCTGAATTAAAGCTGGGAACGCTGACGTGGCAGAAACGGAACCGTCGCGCAAAATCGTTTTCGATTTCGGCTATCGTTTATCTGGGCCTCGACCTGTGCTCGCTTTTCACACGGTCAGGCTGGGAAGGGGTTTGAGAATTCGTTGGTGAAACTACTGCCATCGCTGCTGCTGCTGCTGCTGCTGCTACTGCCTGGGAACGATAATCGGACCGGGTGCGACCACCCCGATTTACCGGATATTATCTCGTTCTTCCGCTCGAACGTGCAGGGGCGAACCGCGAATTCTCGTGAGCTGGTTTCGAGACTCTCCTCTTCTCTGTATAGCAAGAGGAAATAGTTCAGAGCCTCGTACTTTACCTCTTCTATTCTACGTCGTACTTGCCCATCGCACTCAGAAGAAAACGACCTCGATGAACGAGTTTGCACTCTCGTAATCGGGGCAAAAACCTACGTCTGACGAACCCATCGAACTTTTTCCTTACTCAATTGCTCGATCAAATTGTCACAAGTATATATATATAATCTATCTATCTAACTGCCTATCTATTTATCTATGTATTTATCTATCTATCTGCCTATCTATTTATCTATTCATCTATCTATCTGCCTATTTATCTATTTATCTATGTATTTATCTATCTATCTATCTGCCTATTTATCTATTTATTTATGTATTTATCTATCTATCTGCCTATTTATCTATTTATTTATGTATTTATCTATCTATCTGCCTATTTATCTATTTATCTATGTATTTGTCTATCTATCTGTCTATCTATCTATCTATCTATCTATCTATACACATATATATATATATATATATATATATATAATTGAAGCTTCGTGTTACAATGCCATCAGGCGCGGTTAACTATCCTTGCCGTGTTGGTAAGCGCAACTTTCGGTCTACCGAATCCAAGAGGAAGAAAATCGGTGAATGAAGCAAACACGGAGACATCGCCAGAAAATAGAATTATCATCGCTAATGATGAATCCATCAGGTCACCAAAACAGCTGAAAGACCCATTGCCGTTTAAGGACAAAGTGAAGCCTCAAATTTTCATTACACCTGACCAATTGCAGGTAATATTCAAACATTATTTCCTCTCAGTGTATAAACTGAAGAGAATTTAATTTTTTTAACGAGCATTATTAACAATCACATGGAAAAAAAAAAGTTTCGTTGAATCAACAAAATTATATTTCGAATCTCGGCCTACTAAAACTTTTAATTGATTTCAAATAAATGTTTGATTAAACGAAATATTTAATTCGATTGATTACGTTGGGTATGTAAACAAAATAATTTAGGCATATGAAATATATTCATTTGGTTAAAACAAACAAATGATTTAATTGAAATCAAATAAAAGTAATATTAGTTAATTTCAACTAATTATTTTCATGGCTTCACGTGGAATTTGTTTCAGAAGAAAAAACCACAGAAACGACAATTGAATGCATTTGGAAATGTTGATTTTCAACAGAATCCATTCAAAGAATCTGTTCTTGTAGCGGTCACACCATCTAATTTCCTTGCCCCTAAACTGGTCAATAACGTGCCCATCAAGATAGGTCATGCACCGAAGTTGACCGAAACTTTGAAGCCAGCAATCGAGCGAATAAGTTTTGTCAATCCTGACATACCAATTGCTGATCGTCGCAATGGTTATCATTTATTCCATCATGGTCATGGGCATCATCATCACTCCCAGCATGATCACGGCCATCATCATCATTCAAAGCATGATCACGACCATCATCATCATGCAAAACATGATCACGGTCATCATCATCATGCAAAACATGATCACGGTCATCATCATCATGCAAAACATGATCACGACCATCATCATCATGCAAAACATGATCACGACCATCATCATCATGCAAAACATGAACATGGTCATCATCATCATGCAAAACATGAACATGGTCATCATCACAAGCATCACGAGGAACACGGCCATCATCACAAGCACGATCACAAGGTGGGGGAGCAGATTATTTATTTATTTTTATTTATTATGACAATTAGAATGTTAAATAATCTTGTGAATAAGAGTGGTTGAAAATAATTAAATAATGATTGCTCAAAAATTGTATTTTACGAAAAATTCGAATGGATTATTGTTCTTTGCTCTCTTATAATGCCTGAGTCTTTTTTTCGAATTTTTATTCGAACGAAAACAATACTCGATTAATCTCGAGAGATAAATTTCGGATACTTTTAGACCCAGATGAACCCTTATAATATTCCACAGACATTATTTTATGTGGGACAAGGCGAAAAATATTTTTTGTGCACCCACAGATTCGTGATATGGAGAGACAAAATTACTCATTTGATAATTGTGCATTGACGAATCCCCACTTTTACTGTTTCTTTACTTCGCGATTAATTCTCTCGTTTTTATTGAAATTAATGGCTCTAGTAAGAAATAGGCGAGTTTAAAACTCTGAATGATAATGAAAATACATTATCATTCGGAAATTTTTCAAATAATCGAATATTTAAATAATATTTTTACTCTTACCAGGAGGAACACAAGCATGATCATAAACATAATCATCACTCGAAACACGAGCATCACGAGGAGCACAAACATCATGCAGAACATCATCATCACCATCATCACAAGCATAAGAATGAGCATCATCATCATCACGAACATCATCACGAAAATTTGCACCACCATCATCATGCTCACAAGCATCACGTAAGATTATTATTTTTTTTTATTAATGATTAATTATCAATAATTTTTTTGTTAATATATTTTTTTATTCATTCACTTATATTTATTTATCTTGGCAATGTCAACGTCAAATTATCATACTCTCTGAAGTGAATGAATCTTCTCGTACATCAAAGAGTACATTTTGTCCCCTCCCATCCAGTCACCAATTATTTAATTAGCAATTATAAAATATTCATGATTGCCTCTCACGCATTTGCTTCCTCATACCACTCTAAAAATTCTGCGCTGCCTTTGAGCGCGAATATAAAAATTCTCCATTTTCTAAAACAAGGACGAACACAAACACGAGCACAAACATGGACATGAAGAGGATCATCACCACAAACATGGCCATCAGCATCACTCAAAACATGACCATCACGAAGATCATGAGCACAAACATGGTCATCATCATCACTCAAAACATGATCATCATGAGGATCATGAACACAAACATGGCCATCATCATCACTCAAAACATGACCATCATGAGGATCATGAACACAAACATGACCATCATCATCACTCAAAACATGACCATCATGAGGATCATGAACACAAACACGACCATCATCATCACTCAAAACATGAACATCATGAGGATCATGAACACAAACATGGCCATCATCATCACTCAAAACATCAACATCATGAGGAATCGGAGCATGGAGAAGAACACAATTATTTCAACGCTGGTCATCATTTTGGTGAGACGAAAAAGCACGAGGAATACGTTTTTCCAGACGAACCCTCGCCAAACTCTTCGCCACTTCCATCTGACGAGGCTCAAATCATGATCGAACTCAAGAAAGAGCCCAAAACCAGCGAAAAATCGGTTGCTCCTCCACCGTATACGATTCAAGTCTGAAATATAATTGACTTGCACTGATTACCAGGCATCGACTCTTACTTTCCCCATGGACAATCGATCGAATAATTTTCTCTCACAAACACGAGCACCAACATGGATATCATGAGGATCATCACCACAAACCCGGTCACCATCATCACTCAAAGCACGAGGATCACGAAGATCATGAGCACAAACATGGTCATCATCATCATCACTAAAAGCATCAACATCACCAAGAATTTTGCACGAGCTTTTACGATCTACATCATTCGTAGTCAAGAATTGATCGAATGACGTCGACATCAATTCATTCCTATCGTTAATAGTTATTCATTATTACGTCCTAATGTCGTTATTGTTATTATTATATTTCTTGTTTTTTTTTCGTATATTTTTTTAGGCTTTGGTTTGTTAATTGTTTGTTTTTTGTTCTTCGTTCTGTCTGTAATAAATATTTTTCTGGACATTCGTAAATGACAACTTTATTATTCCATGATCATCTGAAATCAAGGCACGCACACGCATACACGGGACATTTCTCCCTTTATCGTGACAGATGCACATTAAAAAAATCATTAAAAAATAATTTTAAAATCATTTAAAAGTCAGCCAACGAGGTGAACGGCTATTCCGGAAGTGTCTTGGATAAATTGGATTTCCGGATTGCATCGCCACCGAGTACAACAAGACCTGAAACTCTCGCAGGCCTGGTTCACCCTTAGCAAATCCCTCCTTACAACCCTGACTCATTCTCTACTTATTCTCTCTCTCTCTCTCTATATATATATATACGTTGTACAACTATCGCATCCTAACTTTGAGGCTAAGACGCCTACCATTATCTACGTGCATCAGATGCTTTTCCACGTCTGGGCTACAGGGGTTGGCTAAATCCATTACCATAATGCACCGTTGGTTAGCGATACAACGCGTAAGTAACTAATAAAATTATCTCCCAGAAACTCTCTACGGCAGTTCAGTTTGGCCCAAATGTGCGAACATTCTGGCTGCCACCAAAGTTATACACCACAGTTATGTATATACTGCTGCTGGCTGGGATTTTGGGTGAAATTAGCGACAATGGAAAATCGAGTTTACCATCACTCTATTATTCATTTCTAAATTTATTTTTAATTACTTGGCATCGAGACGTTGCATTCCCACTCAAATTTTCCTCCATCTCAGAAAATTTCTCGTTCGCCCTTTTTTTCTCACCCCCACGTAGATCCACGTATGGCATGCAGAAGAAAAATTCATTCGAGCAAAATTATAACGCTGCTGGAATTTTAGGTGAAATTAGTGACAATGTGACGTCGAGATTACTCTATTATTTACTCCTAAATTTATTTTTAATTACTTGGCATTGAGATGCTATAAAAATCTTGGCCCGCCCGTTTTCTCATCCAAACGTGGATCTTCGTATTGCATGCAGAAGCAAAATTCATGCGACCAAAATTATAAACGATATATAACGCTGCTGGGATTTTGGGTAAAATTAGCAACAATGGAAAATCGAATTTACCATTACTCCATTATTCATTTCTAAATTTATTTTTAATTACTTGGCATTGAGACATTGCATTCCCACTCAAATTTTCCTCCATCTCAGAAAATCTTTCGTTCGCCCTTTTTTTCTCACCCCCACGTAGATCCACGTATGGCATGCAGAAGAAAAATTCATTCGAGCAAAATTATAACGCTGCTGGAATTTTAGGTGAAATTAGCGACAATGTGACGTCGAGATTACTCTATTATTTACTCCTAAATTTATTTTTAATTACTTGGCATTGAGATGCTCCAAAAATCTTGGCCCGCCCGTTTTCTCATCCAAACGTGGATCTTCGTATTGCATGCAGAAGCAAAATTCATGCGACCAAAATTATAAACGATATATAACGCTGCTGGGATTTTGGGTAAAATTAGCAACAATGGAAAATCGAATTTACCATTACTCCATTATTCATTTCTAAATTTATTTTTAATCACTTGGCATTGAGACATTGCATTCCCACTCAAATTTTCCTCCATCTCAGAAAATTTCTCGTTCGCCCTTTTTTTCTCACCCCCACGTAGATCCACGTATGGCATGCAGAAGAAAAATTCATTCGAGCAAAATTATAACGCTGCTGGAATTTTAGGTGAAATTAGCGACAATGTGACGTCGAGATTACTCTATTATTTACTCCTAAATTTATTTTTAATTACTTGGCATTGAGATGCTCCAAAAATCTTGGCCCGCCCGTTTTCTCATCCAAACGTGGATCTTCGTATTGCATGCAGAAGCAAAATTCATGCGACCAAAATTATAAACGATATATAACGCTGCTGGGATTTTGGGTAAAATTAGCAACAATGGAAAATCGAATTTACCATTACTCCATTATTCATTTCTAAATTTATTTTTAATCACTTGGCATTGAGACATTGCATTCCCACTCAAATTTTCCTCCATCTCAGAAAATTTCTCGTTCGCCCTTTTTTTCTCACCCCCACGTAGATCCACGTATGGCATGCAGAAGAAAAATTCATTCGAGCAAAATTATAACGCTGCTGGAATTTTAGGTGAAATTAGCGACAATGTGACGTCGAGATTACTCTATTATTTACTCCTAAATTTATTTTTAATTACTTGGCATTGAGATGCTCCAAAAATCTTGGCCTGCCCTTTTTCTCATCCAAACGTGGATCTTCGTATTGCATGCAGAAGCAAAATTCATGCGACCAAAATTATAAACGATATATAACGCTACTGGGATTTTGGGTTAAATTAGCGACAATGGAAAATCGAATTTACCATTACTCCATTATTCATTTCTAAATTTATTTTTAATTACTTGGCATTGAGACATTGCATTCCCACTCAAATTTTCCTCCATCTCAGAAAATCTTTCGTTCGCCCTTTTTTTCTCACCCCCACGTAGATCCACGTATGGCATGCAGAAGAAAAATTCATTCGAGCAAAATTATAACGCTGCTGGAATTTTAGGTGAAATTAGTGACAATGTGACGTCGAGATTACTGTATTATTTACTCCTAAATTTATTTATTTATTTTTAATTACTTGGCATTGAGATTCCACAAAAATCTTGGCTCGCCCTTTTTCTCATCCACACGTGGATCTTCGTATGGCATGCAGAAGCAAAATTCATTCGACCAAAATTATACCGCTGCTGGAATTTTAGGGGAAATTAGTGACAATGTGACGTCGAGATTACTCTATTATTTACTCCTAAATTTATTTATTTATTTTTAATTACTTGGCATTGAGATGCTACAAAAATCTTGGCCTGCCCTTTTTTCATCCAAACGTGAATCTTCGTGTTGCATGCAGAAGAAAAATTCATTCGACCAAAATTATACCGTTGCTGGAATTTTAGGGGAAATTAGTGAAAATGTGACGTCGAGATTACTCTATTATTTACTCCTAAATTTATTTATTTATTTTTAATTACTTGGCATTGAGATGCTACAAAAATCTTGGCCTGCCCTTTTTTCATCCAAACGTGAATCTTCGTGTTGCATGCAGAAGAAAAATTCATTCGACCAAAATTATACCGTTGCTGGAATTTTAGGGGAAATTAGTGAAAATGTGACGTCGAGATTACTCTATTATTTACTCCTTAATTTATTTTTAATTACTTGGCATTGAGATGCTACGAAAATCTTGGCTCGCCCTTTATTTCATCCACACGTGGATCCACGTATTCCATGCAGAAGCAAAATTCATTCTCTCTCATTCACATTCGAAAGCTCCTCTTTATTCGCCCACGTTTGACTATGTAAAGCCGAGCACTGAATACCCAGCATGCTATGGTTAACTCTCTTCTGCAACGAGAAGAGGGAGGTGGGACGAGGGAGAGGGGGGGTGAGGTGAGAATTACGAACTTTGAACCGTTGGGCGTGCATCTCAACGTTTCTGCATTAGTTCTCATCCTGTCGGCGTATCCTGGAGAAGAGCATGAAACACGAATGTCTCCCACGCGTGTAACCAGCGTGCATATAGCTTATTGCCACTAATATATGAACAAGGAAACTAAACTGTGTGGAAGATATTCGGGTAGTTTGAGCATGAGGCATGAATTAAAGATGAAAAATTCAATTTTAAAACTTTATTTCTGGCAAGAAGATTAAATTTTTTTTTTTTTTTTTAACCAATCATTTGAATAAGTGTCATTCCATTTTCAGCAATGAATATAAAAACTTTTTTTATGCGTGTCACACAAGAATCTCTTTAAGTAAAATTTATTCAATTATGAATTATTTCCAATTGACTTGACTGTTTTATTTTATTTTTTTATTTCCTTCTTTAACTCATTTCGATCTTACTCCCTTATTTTCTTCAACTTATTCGGGATAATCAAAGGGAAAGAGATCGAAGGAGGAAGAGATACTCTGCATTTGTGAATGAATGCCCAATTACGTACCGTAATAAAAAGCCTCCGAATTGAGAAATAAAATTGAGCATCAATGAAACAGCGATTGGCACGCATTTATGGGGATGATGCAGCCAAAAATAATTTTTATAGATCGAGTGAGTGAAATTAGGGAATGTGCAATAAGCACGATTTCAGTGCAAGAATATATATATATAGAGAGAGAGAAAGAGAGACTCCATTTGTCGACAAGTGGCCGATTAATTACCGTAACAAAAAGCCAGTTCAGAAATAGGATCGAGAATAAATGAAATCGAAATCAGCACGCAGAAAATTTCAGTGGAGAAAAAATATATATCTATAGCAAGTGTACATACGAGTGTAAAAAGTGAAAAAGTCGAGGTGAAGGTTTTATCAGCATTCATCAATCGTGACGCTTGCATCCACTTTTCTACAGTCTTCTTACCGAAGATCCAGACACTTTCTTCTCGTTGTCTTTGCGTGAGAGGCACCACAGTCACGATAGATAAGGTGTCTGTACGACAGAATGAAATGAATGGGAAGGAGGACGCGAGGAAGAAAAATAGGGTGTATAAAGTCAGACTTGGTGGTTGGATAAGGTGAGAAAAAAATATATGGATTATAAGAGTGTAAAAGAGAACATTTCTCTCAGTCTGTGAACAAGAAGAAATTTTCAAGATAGCGAATTTTTTTTTGTTTCCGAGATGGAGAAATAAGTGAGCAAAGAGACATTGGAAAAGTGCCAAAATGGTCGAAAAATAACGAAATTAAAGAAAATGACGATGAAATAAAAAAATTCAATATTCAATATGCAATAAAAGTGTATAAATAATATTATGTGTAAAGTTTTGAAAATACGACAGCAGCGTATAAACGACTCGAACTTGAGAGTTATAAACGTATGAATGTCATTGTGACATTATTTTTTGGCTCTTTGGGGATATTTAAAAATGTGTTTTCCATCTGTATATGAAAGAAAAAAAAAAGTAACTTTGTCACATTGAGGGAGGGAAAAATGAGAGAAAGAAAAAGCATCAATTATCCAAGTGTCAAAGTTCACAATCTCAAAAATTACTCGCCATTCATCAACTATATATCTCTGTCTTCAATTGGAACCACAAAAATCCGAGTTAGTTTCAGACTGTCGATGTTCAAACCGCATTCACCCATATATATATATATATATATATATATATATATATATATATATATATATATATGTATATTAGGTATTTGTGGTATTCACTGGAATATGTTCCAGTTGGTGTAGAGCGAAGTGAAATGAAGATTGGACAGAGGAAGAGACGGGTCGTGAATACGTGGAGATGAAGAGAACGACAACGACGACGACGACGGCGACGACGTTGAGAGTGCAAGAGACACGCGATAGTGGCAGAGATGAGAGAGCCAAGAGAGATCCTGGTGAATCGCAAGATGAGGATTGCTGATTCCATCCAATCTAATTTCAAGATCCCTTCGACATTTTCCGCTCTCGACGTCTTGCCGAATCGTCGTATAGCACAGGAGCAAGGCCTGACACAGTCCGCATATATATATATATATATTGGACAGGAAATGTAAAACATGTACTTGGTGGTGAGAATATTGAACCGAGGTATAATTTGATCATCTATGCGGTGACTAGTAACTTTTTTCATCATGGTTTGGATCCCTCGGATCAATAGTATGATGTTGTAGGCAAATTGAGCCAATAAAAATAATAGGGATAACTTGAAAAAATATTCAAATCGAAATTCAAATTAAAAATCACTTTAAATATCTCAATGAAATCATTGCAAATATTTATAGCAAAAAAAAAGAGGGTGCAAATTCATGGTTTGGATCCCTCGGATTAATAGTATGATGTTGTAGGCAAATTGAGCCAGTAAAAATAATAGGGATAACTTGAAAAAATATTCAAATCGAAATTCAAATTAAAAATCACTTTAAATATCTCAATGAAATCATTGCAAATATTTATAGCAAAAAAAAAGAGGGTGCAAATTCATGGTTTGGATCCCTCGGATTAATAGTATGATGTTGTAGGCAAATTGAGCCAATAAAAATAATAGGGATAACTTGAAAAAATATTCAAATCGAAATTCAAATTAAAAATCACTTTAAATATCTCAATGAAATCATTGCAAATATTTATAGCAAAAAAAAAGAGGGTGCAAATTCATGGTTTGGATCCCTCGGATTAATAGTATGATGTTGTAGGCAAATTGAGCCAGTAAAAATAATAGGGATAACTTGAAAAAATATTCAAATCGAAATTCAAATTAAAAATCACTTTAAATATCTCAATGAAATCATTGCAAATATTTATAGCAAAAAAAAAGAGGGTGCAAATTCATGGTTTGGATCCCTCGGATTAATAGTATGATGTTGTAGGCAAATTGAGCCAGTAAAAATAATAGGGATAACTTGAAAAAATATTCAAATCGAAATTCAAATTAAAAATCACTTTAAATATCTCAATGAAATCATTGCAAATATTTATAGCAAAAAAAAGAGGGTGCAAATTCATGGTTTGGATCCCTCGGATCAATAGTATGATGTTGTAGGCAAATTGAGCCAGTAAAAATAATAGGGATAACTTGAAAAAATATTCAAATCGAAATTCAAATTAAAAATCGCTTTAAATATCTCAATGAAATCATTGCAAATATTTATAGCAAAAAAAAAAGAGGGTGCAAATTCATGGTTTGGATCCCTCGGATCAATAGTATGATGTTGTAGGCAAATTGAGCCAGTAAAAATAATAGGGATAACTTGAAAAAATATTCAAATCGAAATTCAAATTAAAAATCAGTTTAAATATCTCAATGAAATCATTGCAAATATTTATAGCAAAAAAAAGAGGGTGCAAATTCATGGTTTGGATCCCTCGGATCAATAATATGATGTTGTAGGCAAATCGAGCCAGTAAAAATAATAGGGATAACTTGAAAAAATATTCAAATCGAAATTCAAATTAAAAATAACTTTAAATATCTCAATGAAATCATTGCAAATATTTATAGCAAAAAAAAAGAGGGTGCAAATTCATGGTTTGGATCCCTCGGATCAATAGTATGATGTTGTAGGCAAATTGAGCCAGTAAAAATAATAGGGATAACTTGAAAAAATATTCAAATCGAAATTCAAATTAAAAATAACTTTAAATATCTCAATGAAATCATTGCAAATATTTATAGCAAAAAAAAAGAGGGTGCAAATTCATGGTTTGGATCCCTCGGATCAATAGTATGATGTTGTAGGCAAATTGAGCCAGTAAAAATAATAGGGATAACTTGAAAAAATATTCAAATCGAAATTCAAATTAAAAATCAGTTTAAATATCTCAATGAAATCATTGCAAATATTTATAGCAAAAAAAAGAGGGTGCAAATTCATGGTTTGGATCCCTCGGATCAATAATATGATGTTGTAGGCAAATCGAGCCAGTAAAAATAATAGGGATAACTTGAAAAAATATTCAAATCGAAATTCAAATTAAAAATCACTTTAAATATCTCAATGAAATCATTGCAAATATTTATAGCAAAAAAAAAGAGGGTGCAAATTCATGGTTTGGATCCCTCGGATCAATAGTATGATGTTGTAGGCAAATTGAGCCAATACAAATAATAGGGATAACTTGAAAAAATATTCAAATCGAAATTCAAATTAAAAATCACTTTAAATATCTCAATGAAATCATTGCAAATATTTATAGCAAAAAAAAAGGGGGTGCAAATTCATGGTTTGGATCCCTCGGATCAATAATATGATGTTGTAGGCAAATTGAGCCAGTAAAAATAATAGGGATAACTTGAAAAAATATTCAAATCGAAATTCAAATTAAAAATCACTTTAAATATCTCAATGAAATCATTGCAAATATTTATAGCAAAAAAAAAGAGGGTGCAAATTCATGGTTTGGATCCCTCGGATCAATAATATGATGTTGTAGGCAAATTGAGCCAGTAAAAATAATAGGGATAACTTGAAAAAATATTCAAATCGAAATTCAAATTAAAAATCACTTTAAATATCTCAATGAAATCATTGCAAATATTTATAGCAAAAAAAAAGAGGGTGCAAATTGAAACTTGCACATTGTTCTCTCATAGTTTTCGAACATTTACAGTTTCTTCTCGCTGATGATAATTCTCAATTATTTTCATGTTTTATCAGCAGATTCAAAATTTTCATTTTTTATGCTAGAATTGCGAATATAGATTGATGTTAATTCGAGATGGATGACAGTTTGATCGTACGTGCGCGAGAAAACGTGGCGTCGTGGCTTCCAATCGCGTCAGAGAGTTTTAGAATAGCAAAATTAATTTTGCCCAAAGTTGGCCACAAGGATGACGAGACAGAGAGAGAGAGAGAGAGAGAGAGAAAAGGAGAGAATGGCAAGACGAGAGAAAACTCGTCCCTAGGCTTTTGCCTCTGACGACAAAGTTTTGGTCCGACCACACACAGCATCTACTACTTTTTTTCACTCGCCTTCTCTTCCTCTCTCACTCTGACACATTTTTGCACCCCCTTTTCTGCTATCCCATTTATTCTCTCTCTCTCTCTCTCTCTCTCTCTCTCTCTCTCTCTCTCTCTCTCTCTCTCTCTCTCTCTCTCTCTCTCTCTCTCTCTCTCTCTCTCTCTCTCTCTCTCTCTCTCCCTCTCTCCCTCTCTCTCTCTCCCTCTCTCTCTCATTCGTTCAGCACTGCTCACGCGCTCTCTCTCTCTTTCTCCTCACACTCCGAACGTTCATAAATAATTCACCCCGCAAATACTTTAATTACGCTCAGACCGTTCTCTCTCTCTCTCTCTTGCTCTCTTTTGGTGAGCTGCGCCTAGATAATGCTGAACTATGCGCTTAGTTTGTCGCTACCGCGTTTTCTCGCATACATTTGCAAATTTCCCTCTTCCGACCCCTCCTTTCACCCCCTCATTCGTGCCCGCTCTCGATCCCTCTCGCCACCGACGAATTTCATACTTGATTTTTTTTCCATTTTTTTTCTTATCACATTTTTTCTTCACTCTCGCGCTTTCTCTCGTTCTTTTAGCTCACCAAACTCGGTCTGCCAAATAGAACTCGCGTACGCTATCGAGCCCCAACTCTTTTTCTGTATTTCAGTCTCATCATTAAGCCCAAGAGGGAATGAACAGACGAAAAAAAAAAAAATGTAAATTATTTTCGTGACAAAATAATTTTGAATAGTTGGTGTGGAAAAAATTTATAAATTATTTGAAATAATTGGAAATTGTTCGCGATTGTTATTTTATAATGAATATTCATATTTTTCAGGCAATTGTTCATTATAATTTTAAAAATTGCTTAAATGTCGAAAATAATTGTATTTTTCGTCCCTCCAAATCATTAAATATTTAATCGAGCGAGTAATATCGCTCGATCAAATTGTACAGTTATTGGTATATTTATTTTCGTAGCCTGCACAATTTTCAAGACATTTGTCGACTTGTCCGAAAACTTGGACGAGTCGAAACTGTGAAGAGATTTTATTAAGTAAGAGAAAGACCCTCCAACTATTTTGATAATGGGGATATTTCTCAAGAGCCTGTACACGACTCGAATAATGCTTAAGAAATTCATCATGGCAACTTTCTGGCGCTCCGAAGTAATTTCTATTAACGGTCCGGTTCACTCGTCGAAGTGAGACGATGAGTTTATAGAGTACAAAGAGAAGAAAATTCCAAGGGGTTGAAAATGACGAAAAGAGAGAGAGAGAGAGAGAAAGAGCCGAGGTAGCGAGTCCGTTAATATAATGTTGAGAAATCGTTTCTATCAACCATTTGCTCAAATTTTACGAGAATAATCGTTACAGTGCAGCTGATGATATTTTTTTAATGCGTGCATTAATGCTTTAACACAGCATCAAGTTAAATATATAGAGAGAAAAGAGGTATTGAGTTGTCAAATCATCGATGTAATATTCAGAAGCGAATCCGTTAATTGAATGTTGCGAAATCGTTTCTATCAACCATTTGCTCAAATTTTACGAGAATAATCATTACAGTGCAGCAGATGATATTTTTTTAATGCGTGTATTAATGTTTTCAAACAGCATGAAATTAAATATAGAGAGAGAAAAGTGGGATTGAGTTGTCAAATTATCGATGTAATATTCAACAAAAAAAATATTATTGTAATTGGCAATGTCCGTCAAAACTCACGAAGGTCCCAGACAACGACAACTGATGAAAACGACATATACATCAGGTACATCCAAGCAGACTAGCAGAACGTGCATCCCAAGAGCAAAATAATTAATTTTGTACAACGAAAACAAAAAAAAAACGAACTTTACTCATATGTGCCTGCGATTTTTAAGGAATTTTTTTAATTTTTACCAATGTATTTCATACGGATGACTGTATTTGGGGTGTAAGTATTACATTTAAAAGAAAATTGGCGTACACATGATCCTCAATAGTCATAAACATTTATTGTCAAACGATTATGTACATTTTTTTTTCGTATTCATTAATCATATACATGATAAATGGATGAACAGAATGGTAAGGATGCATCCTGATGGAATCCGCTGCATACGGTGTAAAGATTCAATAGATTAAGAACTTTTTAAAGAATTTACACTTTCTGTTGTTTAGATCTTGTTCATCGGTTCGTTCATGAGTGTCTTCCGTTTGGAAAAACTATCAAGCATTGGGTAATTTCCTGAATATTAAAAAATAATGCTCGCATTATGGTACACGTAGATCCAATTTTTTTTCTTTTTTTAACAGACTTCAACATACATAAAGAATAAAATTTTGCTCAAATAGAATGGAAAAATTAAAAAACTTACGCGGCCTGTACAAGTTGCTTCATCATTAATATTTATGCAGTGCCTGTACGTTACTAATCTCTTTTCATCGGTACAATCAGGCGCTTCACGCCACCCATAATACCAACAGTCTAAGCCCCTGAGGTAGTTTACGATATATTCTTCATTTGGCAGCACAATATAACACGTCACAAGCCCGAAGAGAGCAACTAGAACGATGATCAGCAGGCAGAACTTCATTCTTCTAGCTGTGTTACTTTAACTCTGTATATGGTCAGTACACATTCCACGGTCTTTTATACTAATCCTTATCACTAATGCTATTGTTCTAACATCGCCGTTTCACCGTTATTTTTTACCGACTCAAATTTATAATGTTTTTTTGTGACCTTCGTTCAAATATTGTATCTACTAGTACATAACGAAAAAGTCATATCTTTATCTATTCTTCGTCAATTGTCGCGTCGCTTAGTCACGAGAGTCAAATATTCGATCATCTCGACCCCTAATGATAAACAGTCGTTGCATATGTCGAGAAAAAAAATTTCGTCCATGGTAAATAAATGGTTAGTTGCACAGTCGAGCAAATTCTCTCTTCGTACTGCCAAGTACAGTACGATGCTGAAAATTGCTAGTGTTTTCCCTCTGAGGATACCACGAGCTCAAATTACATCTTTCGTCTTAAATATTTGTCCCACGATTTGACCAAACTTATTTAATTTATATTCGTAAGATATCTCTCGTGGCTTAGATTTTTATTCAAACTTTTCTATCTGGCCTTTCCTGTCTACATATAGTGATTAATAGATTTATACTTAAAAATTAAACAGTATTTATTTTCTTCCAAAAGTACCGAAATGAATAATAAATCTGAAGAAACTTTGCAGCCAAACAATAATTTTCGTATGTCCAGCATACACGAAGTCTATTGATCTAATTGAATAAAGAGTATCTGAAAAATCCTAAAATTGATCATTATCATTTTGTTTGACTGCGTATTACTGATTAATTCCTTAGTCAGTTTCTTAACAATGACTTTTATTTTTTTATTGCATTGATTTATATTGACACAGTGTATATCGAACGTTCGAAGTGTTCAGATAAAGATTTCGTTCTACCTGTTGATAAAAAGTACTTTGAATAAATTACAGAGACATTATGTGAAAACAGTTAACGGAAAATATTTGTGCCGTCTTCTCATATAAAATACATTAGAAGAAAAATATTGTTATACTCTAAACGAGATTTTACCACCACGTGTCTCAATTTTTTTTATTGAAACATTTATATTGATACAGTGTATACCGAGACGTTCGAATTGTTCAGATACATTTACTGCCGCACGTGTTGATAAAAAATTCTTTGAAAAAATTATAGCTATATTATGGCAAAATATGCAAGATTGGTGAAACAGAATAGCGGTGAAGTTTGAAACGTTGCAGATTTAAAACGACTCTTCCAGATCTCGGTTCTAGCAAAAACAAGTGAATGCGACATGAATTAGATAGAATACGAAAAAAAGATGTTAAATCTACGGAGATTTTTGTTCCCTGCAGCAATGATGGTTGAAGAAAATGGATATGTACATTTTACAATTTAAAAAATTTCCTTTTTGATGAACCGTTCGCAAAAGTTGATCGCTTCGATGAATTTCCGGAGACGATACGTGATTCAAGGATGTAACAGTTTCTATGTTTTTTCTATTATTTAAAGAATTTTTTTACGTGCATCAAAGGCGATTATCACAAACAAAAAGTTTTATGACCATAAACTGTCCGCAAGTCGACCATTTCACGGATTTCCTGATGACGAAACTGTGGTTATAGCTGTCAATGTGTTAAAAAAATTATCAAACTCAAGGACGAATGTAAACTTTGATGGGCACTAAAAATGCACTGAAATGATCGACTTCCGGACAGTTTATCATCATGATACTTTTTTTTATAATAAAATGGACACTTATTTTTTCGATAACCAGTTTTGTTGCATGGAAAAAAATTCTCTAAATAAGCTAAAAAAAAGTGAGCGACAGCCTTGAATCTCATACGGCCCTCAGAAATTGTTTGAAACCATCAACTTCCGGACGGTTTATCGTTATACATTTTTTAAATAATAAAATCAAAATATTTTTTCCATATAGTTGGTGGCGTTGCGGCGAGTAAAATTTTCGTATTGCTAGATTTTTTTTTTTTAACTGTGTCGAACAAATTCATCATAATTACAACATTTTAAATTTATTCTTGTAAGAGAATTTTGTTCTCTGTAATACATGATTATAGGCGGGGAGAAATCTCGATTTTATTATTTAAAAAAAATTATAAAGATAGACCATCAGAGAGTTCAGCGTTTCAAACAATTCCCGAGGGCGATATGAGATTCAAGGATGTCACAGTTTTTATTTTTTTTCTATTATTTAAAGAATTTTTGCTGCGTGCAGCAAAGGCAGAAAGTGCATCAGGGAGATAAGTCTCGATTTCATTATTAAAAATAAATCATGACGATAAACCATCCGGAAATCGATTGTTTCACGGATATATATCCTCACTTTTACTTTTCCTCTTTCGCTGCGAATATTGCACGAGCATATAAAGTCCTGTCAAATTCGTTGCGTTGCCTTGTCCCTCTCGGTGTCTCGTTACTGAGAACGTAAAAGCCTCATTGAAAATTCGCAGTAAAAGGTTTCCTCCGTTATAATTCACGCAAAGAGAAAGAGTAAAATATGTTTTACCATAAAAAATCTCAAACGAAAATCAACTGTTACGACTACATGATGAACATAAGAGAGAACTTTGAAGTTACGTATATGCATCGAATTAATTATAACGATGGAATTAGCATTTTTATCTCAGCTCTCGTTGTCAATAAGAGGGCTAAAAAAACTGCGGAAATTTCGCAACTGGCAACAAAAAGCGGTGGCCTTCAACATTTTTTTATTGAAAAAAAATTATACCGCAGATAACATGAGAGCTAATTTCGTTGATTTTTTTTTCAACCCCCAAAATGGATCACTCGCAATCTCTGACTATGATTTTTTGTTTTGTTTTTGGGTGCACCCGTTGGATTGTCATTAATTAAAATTAAAATATTCTACCTGTACATGATGTAGAGAAAGAGAGAGAGAAGTGGGGGGGGGGGGGGAAGGGGAAGTGATCCATCGCGAGTACATCGAGTCTCTGATGCGGGTGCAAAATCACGGTAATGCAATTTATCGCCAGGGCTTTGGGGAGTGGCTTTTTGAAATTTTCATTACGCTCCGGTGATTGTATATAATAGAGATACGCGTATGTACTGTAACAGTACATTTCAACATGTCCAACGGTCTATATGCCACGTGTGTATATTTTCATCATATATATAGCAACTTTAATAAATAAATCCCCAAGCATAAAATTTTTTTCTCTCAATTTTATTACTCGTATATATTATTTCGTTATTTTAGTTAATACTTTCGTTACTCGAATTATTTGTTGCTGAGGGAGGTTTTCGTTACACTTTTTTTTTTTTTTTTTTTAACGTTAGTCTCGTGACATTGTCATCATAGAAATTATTCAAGCAATAAATTGCCATGGTAAAATTCATAAAATTTTGTATCCTCGTGAAGGAAGCTTTGCATTTTTTGTTAATTACTTTGTCCCGAGAACACGGAACATAATTATGAAATAATGCAATTATCAAATTTTCGACTTTGTTATTTATCGAGTTAATTATAAATTGCTAATTTGATTAAAAAATTTGAAAAGTCGGAAAATTATGTTTAAAAAGTTTCGAGATATTGCCAAAATTGTTTGGCACACAATATATATATATAGAGTATATATATAGAGAAATTGGACTGTTAGGCAGTTTACTTAAACTTTGCGAATTTATCTTCCCTCCTCATCCGCTCTAAATCAGTGATAATTCGATATAGCTTGGGCAACCCTCTCGTGATTAGCTATATAGATGGGTATATAAATATATTCCATGGAGCATCAGCAGATTGCGCGGAGGAGAGGAGAATCGTAAAAAGGACGGATACACAATCACAGAACGGTGAGTATCCTTCGCGAGGGGTGAGAAATTGTGCCAAAGGGGTAGAACGGGACAAAGGGATGAACGAAAAGGCGAAAGATGCTCCGTTGTTTTGTTCGGGGTAGACGAATAGTCACGAAGGACCTTGCCAGGTACGTTTATCGTTCATACAACACACGTGAAATTTCATCCCCCGCATCCTTCGCAAACATCTCATTCTGATCATTTTCACAACGAGGTCTCATATTTATTTTATACGAATTTTCTAATATTGGCCCCTCCCCTTCCTCTCCAATTCCTCGACTAACACCTCACTCTATCTATATAAACAGATGAGACATTCCAGTCTTCAATTCAAGGCAAACTACTTATCATTTTATCAATTATTTTTCTCCAATAAAATTACACAAAATTCACACCCCTGTCAAGTTTATTTTTTTAATAAATTTTTTCGAATATTCGAAACAAAAAAAATCGTATTTTATTGGCTCGACATTGATTGGACGGAACTCAGATATTGGGTATGTCCTTAATCTCAGAACTCGGAAGTGAAGCTTTTCGGGTGCAAATCTCGCGGTCGTGGAGAAAATCTCCAGTGTTCTCGCACAAGGAAGCTGGGATAGATCTCACAGAGTATTTGGTACATATATATATATATATATATATATATATATATATATATATATATATATATATATATATACATATCTATATATATATATGCATCTTTATACATGAAAGCAGAGCGAAAGGCAGGAGCAGGAAAACGGGGTGGTTACGCCTGCGCTACGGCACAGCTCGTAGGATACGTTGGGGGCTATTTTCAGCAGTCGGGTCTTCAGCTCCGGACCGCGTAGACCTTGTCTGGGACGCGTGATCATTTTTGGTGTTTCACTCCCTTAGCGTGCGAGTCCTCGCGATATCATCAACCCTTTCATACAAGCGAAATCCACCCTCAAAAATAATTCTTAATAATCATCACACATTGGAAATTATTATTATCGAGTAAGAAATTATTATTATTGTCATGATTGAAATATAAAAATAATTGAAATATAAAAATAAAATGTAAGCGAGCTAAAAGCACAAAATACAAAGATCAAACGATAAATATAATTTTTTTCAAGTTGGTTTATTCGTGGGCGAAAAAGACACCCCAACTTTTCCCATCGGTGAAGAGGGTTGAAGGTGAGAGAGAATGAGAGAGATAGAAGGAAGAGGGAGACAGGAAAGAAACTCGAGGAAAGTTTAGCATACTCGGTTCATGAACGTGTCGCCCCGGTACACTTTCTGTTTTGTATATAAATATATATATATATATATATATATGTGTGTGTGTGTGTGTGTGTGTGTAAAAATAATGTTGCATAAGTATGAGATTGAGGAAGTTTTGCGTCGGTTTGTTGGAAAATTATTACGCCGAGGCGTGCCACCAAAATACAAAACAAGAGGAAAAAGAAAAGAGAGAATCCGAGTTGCGAAGGGCGTAAAATATTGAAAACGTGAGCTGGTCCACATTTTTTACCGTACTAAATTCAATACTAACATTCTCTCCTCGAATTCAGCGCTCCATTTTTTTCTCGTAACAAAAGTTGTTTCATATTTTCCATCAAGTCAAATTTCTCAGCTGTGCAAGAGAGTCTCGGGGAAAAAATTATTTTTTTCCATAAACTTGTCGTGACTTTTTTTTTTTTTTTTCATCAACTCAATTTTCTTTCTCTTCAGCCCATTCGACAATTTTTTTTTAAATCTCCTTCGCAGCATCTCAATAATTTTGGTCCATTGTGAGGAAAGAGGGGAGGGGACTTATATCTGTGACAAGCCGATGTATGACAGTCTCTTCGCGTCTATTAATTCGGTGGACGGAAAACGTGAGCTGGCCCACATTTTTTACCGTACTAAATTCAATACTAAAATTCTCTCCTCGAATTCAGCGCTCCATTTTTCTCTCGTAACAAAAGTTGTTTCATATTTTCCATCAAGTCAAATTTCTCAGCTGTGCAAGAGAGTCTCGGGGAAAAAATTATTTTTTTCCATAAACTTGTCGTGACTTTTTTTTTTTTTTTTCATCAACTCAATTTTCTTTCTCTTCAGCCCATTCGACATTTTTTTTTTAAATCTCCTTCGCAGCATCTCAATAATTTTGGTCCATTGTGAGGAAAGAGGGGAGGGGACTTATATCTGTGACAAGCCGATGTATGACAGTCTCTTCGCGTCTATTAATTCGGTGGACGGAAATGGGTCGGGCGGATATGCGGTCAGAGATTCGTGGGACTTTACGTGAATGATCGAGGCCAATGTCCCGCGATCCTATGTGTGTACAATCGATACATGTATAATTGTATACTGTATTGACTGATAAACTAAACATGGAGCCGTCGTTGACGTCGACGTGAGGCACGACGGATGTTTTGCTCTCTCTCTCTCTCTCTCTCTCTCTCTCTTTCTCTCTCTTTGTGCGTATATATATATATATCGATAGCCTTCGATTTCGGGCATTATATATGCCGATCGTCTCTCTCTCTCTCTCTGTCGTGCCCCGCCGCATATCACGTTCGTTCAACCGAGCAAGATCGAATTAACGAGGATCGTTAGCGTCAGGACGAGTCCAATTAATTATTCACCCATCCTTCGTTTATATATATATATATTGAAGGGGCAGATAAATATATACACGGTATATGCATCGAGATTTTAGTTACGCGCGATCGCAGGCCACAAAATCCTTCCTCATCCTTTCTCGTATACTTTTGCATACATGTCGAATAATTATGGGAATCCCTGATAACTCATTAGTCGATCCTTGCAATGGTAACGATTACCTGCTGTCACTTTACGGCCGACGCATTCGGAGTGAAAAAAAAAAAAGCTTCGGACAACACAAATGATCATCACTCCAATCCATCAATGACTTAAATTCTTTTTTAAACATATGATAAATTAATTTGTTTAATTTTAATTTTTTGTAAAATTTTTTTCATTCGGCAATTATTTTTATGCAAATTGAATGCTTTTTTTTTGTTTTGCTTCGTTAAAGATATTTTCAAAGCATATGTTTTTTGGGAGTCTCTGAGTAATAAAAAAAAAACAGCTGGGGGGAAAAAGACTTCAACCCCTCCCTAGTAAATTATTTGAAAAACTAGGAACGTTTAGGTATATATATATATATATATATATAAGCTACATGAATGTAGACACGCTAAAAAAATATCAAACCATTCACACGGAGGAATTTACCTTAACGATGTTCTTCGCTTACACGAGAGAGAGAGAGAGAGAGAGAGAGAGAGAGAGAGAGAGAGAGAGAAAAGACGTATAGCCATCCCTTAGGGACAAAAAAAGGTGGAGAATCATAGAAAGTTCAATATAATGTCTCGATGTCGGGCGCGAGAAAATGGAAAAAGGAAAAATCCAATTCTTTGCCGTTCTTTTTTTTTCTGCTCGTGGAACGCGTAAAGTCGATTATCAGGTAGACGGAGTAAAAAGAAAAGGATAAACAATTGACCGAAAAATCGTACAAAAATGATAAATAAAGATGAGAATAAAAATTTAAAAAAAAATTCTAAATCATGTGGAGTGTTAAACTCAAAGTGTCAATTTCACAGATAAAAAAAAAAAACGTGAAGAATCGTTCGATCTTCGTGCCACAGAAGCAATAATCAGCTGAGCTTGTACGAAAAAGTTGAGATTCACAAAAAGGTGTCAAAAAGAAGACCCTCATTTCATCCATCGAATGTCGATCGAACACTATCAATTTCTTCATCCCCCAGCAGTGTTGAAAAACCTCCCCCAATGGGTTAATCGACGTGCTGATTAATCTCTGAACATCTATACGGGTAACGAGTTCTCCTGACCCAAAGAAAGATCGAGTTTTTTCTCGAGGACAACAGTGCGAGAAAAGATTTGTTTTTTTTTTTTGTTTTTATCGTGTCGCGAGAGGCTTAACCGCGTTATGGCTTCGCTCCTTAACGACACCCAAGAGGCTCTTTTGTGAGGCAAAACCCTTGGAGTGAAAAAAGAGGCCGAGGCTACGAGAGAATAGAAAATAAGGAGAAAAACAAATGAAGATGAATCCTGGGGCTGGAAGGATATCCGTTAGTTGTTGAAAAAAAAAAAACAAAAAAAATTATCCTGACCTTCTATTTAACCTTCGTGATTTGAGGCGAGGATTGTCCTCTTGTAAGAGGATTTTGTGGTTGTTTAACAGTGAGAAATAATCATCTGTGGGGGGAAAATAGTCGATTAAGGATTTAGGACGAAGTCAAGTGGAATATTGGCCACTTTATTGACGATCAACATCGTCTGTGAGACATTTCCACTGTAACTTTTAAGGTGTCCTGACTGTGCTTTAGTCTTGAATATCTCGAGGGTGAACAAGGAGAGAGAGAGAGAGAGAGAGAACGCTTACTATTATGTCACGTGTCCTATTATTATGATCAAAGGACACATGCCACAAACAAGAGGGTGTCAGTGATTCATCCCTTCACAGGAGGCACCGAATCAAGAGCTATCGATATCGCCCTCAATCCTCGAGCTCAATTGACTATATATTACATCTCGTGACAGCAAACGGTCAAGTTGAACCAACAGACAGGAAGGGCTAAAAGTTTTGACCTGCCATCCACCTTAATCATCAATTATCCTTGATCATTAAATGTCCTTAATTGTCTCTTAATCTTAATCAATTGATAATATTCCTCAATAATTATTCATGTCATTTACACAGAGATGATTCAACATTCAAGGACTACGAATATGAAAAACTTCGTCCACCCCCATACAGACAGGAAAAAATATTTCCGTACGGCATAAAGGATTTTTTATCCTAATGACGAATTTGATCAGAAAATTTTTCGTTGAATCGTAAAAGTGTTTTTGACTGTGCAAAAAAATAATAAAAAACTCTGGTGACTGTGTAGAAAAAAATTTGCCCAAAAAATTTACGATTTTTTAGACTTTGTGGTCGAATGGAAAAAAAATAATTCTGGTTGGGAAATATTGAAAAGGGGGATGAAATAAAAAAATCGAGGAAATAAATTGTGCGTGTGCCAAAAAGAAAGTGCATGTTTGGAGAGAAGGTGAGAAAAACTGTGCGGTGATCGCGGGTGATGGCATGAGGACATTATCGGTGAAAATAAGCTGCGGGCCCAGCGCGGAGGAGGATGAGGATGGTGATGGGCGTTATGGTGCTGGGTCAGCTACTGACGAGGATTTTGCTGGCAGCCCATGCTGGCGATCGACTAGCAGCTGCTCGCAGAATACTTCGAGACGTTCCATTGATAGATGGGTAAGAATTAATTGCAATTATTTTTAAAAGTGTCGAACTGTCTTCATTAAAGGAACGATCTACGTATCGCAGAAATTTTTGTATGAATCGCGTAGAGATAGATCAGCATTTTTTTGAGATGCCAAAAGTAACTCAACAATTTTTAGACCAACTATGGTCAGGGGAAAAAACGGTGATATGGAAAAATGCCATTCGTGAAAATTGGACAATCCATCTATTGATCTGGTTGAGTATCCGCTCGTTTCATAAATCGACCGCACCCCAAATATAAATTGGAGTATTTGGAATATTTTTCTTTGTACATAGTTCAATAATTATGTCCCTCCACTGAGTAGATTTGAAGCCATTTTTTTCATTTGCGTTATAAAATTTGGAGATCCATATTTCGATTTTTTTTTTCGGAGCACAACAATTTTTAGACCAACTATGGTCAGGGGAAAAAAGGGTGATATGGAAAAATGCCATTCGTGAAAATTAGACAATCCATCTATTGATCTGGTTGAGTATCCGCTCGTTTCATAAATCGAGCGCACCCCAAATATAAATTGGAGTATTTGGAATATTTTTCTTTGTACATAGTTCAATAATTATGTCCCTCCACTGGGTAGATTTGAAGCCATTTTTTTCATTTGCGTTATAAAATTTAGAGATCCATATTTCGATTTTTTTTTTCGGAGCACAACAATTTTTAGACCAACTATGGTCAGGGGAAAAAAGGGTGATATGGAAAAATGCCATTCGTGAAAATTGGGCAATCCATCTATTGATCTGGTTGAGTATCCGCTCGTTTCATAAATCGACCGCACCCCAAATATAAATTGGAGTATTTGGAATATTTTTCTTTGTACATAGTTCAATAATTATGTCCCTCCACTGAGTAGATTTGAAGCCATTTTTTTCATTTGCGTTATAAAATTTAGAGATCCATATTTCGATTTTTTTTTCGGAGCACAACAATTTTTAGACCAACTATGGTCAGGGGAAAAAACGGGGATATGGAAAAATGCCATTCGTGAAAATTGGACAATCCATCTATTGATCTGGTTGAGTATCCTCTCGTTTCATAAATCGACCGCACCCCAAATATAAATTGGAGTATTTGGAATATTTTTCTTCGCACATAGTTCATTAATTATGTCCCTCCCCTGGGTGGATTTGAAGCCATTTTATTTATTTATATTATCAAATGAAAAGTTCCGTATTTCGATTATAATTTCAGATGTATATGACTGATTTATATATATATATGATTGATTGATGACAGATTCTTCCCAATCATCTACAAGTCCTTAGGGCTGAAATATACCTAGAAAATTCAAGGGATCCAGTCATTCGTTTCGGTAGACTAAAACGAGTCGATGACGGAGCGAAACATATAGAAAAAATATTCTAATAGATCGAAACGTGTGAAAAAAAAATTCTTCTTGATTCACAGGCCCCTTTTTTTCTTCATATTTCTCTCTCCTCGCCTAAATGGGTTGACGCATGCAGTAAAAAGTTCGCCGATCCACACACGATCGTGTAACACTGTGGAATTTCTTAGATAACCTTCGTTGGGTCAAAAAATATTGCCAATAAAGTTCTTGTAAGGGAGTTCACCAGACACATGTATACATGGGATTCTGTCGCAGGACATCGTACCAAAAAGGAGAAAAATCGTCCTGGTGGAAAACGGTACGCGTCGTAAAGGCTGGCAGGGATATACATGTAAGAATCCTCGTGTATTCCGAGGACCAAGGAGCCATCCCTTTTACGAAAATTCACCCCCGTATATGTATATATATATATGTATGTATGCACATAAAATTCAAGTATTCAAAGCCCTCGGAAGTGTATGTGTTAATGAAAAAAGTAGCAGAAAGAAAAATCTCAGTTATATATATATATATTTCATACACTCACATCCCCTATTGCCTTCCCCTATCTAGAAAATTCCAACCCCTCTTGAGTTAAGGATACCGATCGTCAGCCACTCTCTCTCTCTCTCTTCGAAAAGTGCATCTACTTGCCCTACATAAGGGGGCTCAATGACAAAACAAACACAACATATAGACAAAATTCAAGATAAAGAAAATTCGTAATTCCCAAATAAAAGAAAAATCATTACTGGGGGGAAAAACAATTGCAATAAAAATAATATGATAATTTTTTCAACTCTACTTTTACGATAAAATGTTAACTATGAATTTTCGTACTTTTGTACGGTAATATACAAGTTGAAAAAAAAAGCCGACGTCATAATTTTTACTATTGTCTATTTTTCGTTGGCACGAAAAAATCTACCATTTAGTTTTTCGTTTGTGAAAATTATTAGCAAGAAAAAAGTTCGAGAGCAAGAGACCTGAAGAAAAAATAAATCGATCTTTTCGTTGCCTCAGCAGTTTTAGGCAATACAGACGGTGTGACGGGAGCGATAACGACGGGACCCACAAATAAAATGGAGTGTGGGAACTTTGATGTTTACGAGCAACTGTGCACACACAAACAATCATATATATATATATACTATTCTCTCACTATATATATATATATATATAGATAATATTCTCTCACTATATATATAGATGAACTATTTGCCCGATTGTGAGAATATCCTGGGAATCCTGTCGCTGTGCATCGTCACAAAAATGTCGTACACGAAAAGCCTCCGGCCCTTTCGACGTGAAAAGTGGAAATGGTGTGTGCTAAGAGGGCCGAGCGTTATATACACAATGGTAGACTAGAGCGTTTGGTCCAATTGTGTACTCTCGATGTATGGTCGAACAGAACATATATATATATATATATATATATATATATATATATATGGGGCTTTGCCTCTCGCGTGTATCGATGTCGTCTGGCCAAATAGGTTAGCGGATCAGGGAAGGCAGAGATTCGACCCTTTGTCGCGGTAAATTGCATCCTTTTCTTCGAGCCATCCGACTATTCTCGTTCGTCCAGTACGAGAGGGGCTCGCATCGAAAAGCTCTTGGTCGTGCGATTCTCACTGAAGGACTGAAGAATAGAGAAAATAGGAGAGCAAGTCTCTCTCTCTCTCTCTGTCTGAGCGAATCGAGCGAATCGAGCGAATCGAGCATCACCGAGACCGAATATTCGCGATAAATTTTCCTCGTTCGGAAAAATCCCATTTTCCAACCGGAAAATGGCTATTGGGTCAAATCGATCAATCGATTTGACAAAAAAAAAAAAAAAACCACGGATCCACTTATATTTAGAATTCTCTTTTAATAAGGAAAATGAGTATATAATTTTGATTGAGTCTCGACCGGAAGTGACTTTGTAGCTTTATCATTTGATTATTATCGCGGCTTTTGATTTAAAAATATTATGATGGAACTAATGAGATTTCCAAACATCATATACGATATGATAAAAACGATAAGAATTATATGAAGAATTTTAATTCGATCGATAAGAGTCTTCATTACTGATTAAAAATTAGCTAGTTAAAAAAATATTTAATTAAATTCAGCTAATTGTTGAAAAAATTTCCGCCAACTTTACCAATAAAATCATCATCCTATAGCTGGGGTATCGAGCAGTGTAGGAGGCCGACAAAGTGAATGTATGCATTCACATTCGCCAGGGAATTTTCTACTCGCCAGCAACCACCAGCAATCGCCTTCTCTCTCTCTCTCTCTCTCTCTCTCTCTCTCTCTCTCTCTCTCTCTCTCTCTCTCTCTCTCTCTCTCTCTCTCTCTCTCTATCTCTCTCTCTCTTTTATCTCTCTATCGTTCTGTGGTTTTCATCTCCACCTCTTACTCGTCCATTCTCTCTTTCTCTCTCTCTCTGTCTCTCGTGTCGAATCAAATATGCTCCTCATGTTACTCCTCGCGTCGCCTCAGGGGACAAGCAATTTCGAGAAAATATTTGCCGCCGGCCGAACTATACGGAAAACTGTCGTTTGGCTTTCTCTCTCTCTCTCTCTCTCTCTCTCTCTCTCTCTCTTTCTCTCTCTGTCTCTCTCTTTCTCTCTCTCTCTCTCTTTCTCTCTCTCTCTCTCTTTCTCTCTCTCTCTCTCTATCTCTCTCTCTTCTCTCTCTCTCTCTCTGTCTTCTCGTCTTCTTTGCTCTTTACCGGCAACTATAAATTATACAACTTGTGTATAACATTTGACACGATCCTGGTACCAGAAACTCAGGACTGGGGTAGATTTGGCGGCTTTTCCGGTGCGACCATCGAGACACGCACGAAACTTTCAAATAATGCAATTTTCTCCATTCTCGTACTCCATCATGGAAAATAATCGAAATATATATATATATATATATATATATATATATATATATATATATGGGATTGTGAGCTCGAAACGAATAGCGTGTATTTGCCACAAAACACGACAAAATGTACATTTCCTGAATATATTTAATTCGTAATTGCATTGTAGATATTTTGCATTATTTTATGTTATTTCAGTTTTATCATGATCTCGCACATTTCCAATTAGCCCAAAATAACGTCAAAACTTTGAAGGCAAAAAAAAAACATGCATTGTCCAAAAACACAATGGGCCACTTTGAAATGAAAATAAATATCGCGATAACTTTATTTTCAGATACTTAATTCGACTATTAATAAAGCTCGCTCGCTCGCTCGCTCTAAATATACGAGCTGTCGCTGCATAATTCTTAAATACGAGACTGAAGAAATAAAAATTCTATTTGTTTTTCCTTTGCCCAGTGGGCACATTTTTACGTGTATGAAAAACCGCAGCAACGTGTGCAAACATTTGAATCATCTCTATGATCTTCCCATCCCCCCTCCCCCTCCCCCACCCGCCCACGTGTCCGGGTTTCTTTCAGCTTGCCACAGTTACCCCGTAATTACCCGGAACTGCAGCCACCGCCGCCAGACCGACTGGAATATCTACGTCTGGTTTTTCGTGGAATTTATTCCCCTACCGGAAATATTTAATTACCGTTGCGAGGAGAGGGGGAAACGTTCGCGTGCTGCAGCTGAGCTATTATCTGACGAGCCAACTATAGATATATATATATATATATATATATATATATATATATATATATATATATATATATATATCTATATATATTGATATACTTTACTTTTGCACAATTTATTTATCAACGATAAACAAGCTTAAACATAACGCAATAATGTCAAGGTAACAAAGATGGCCGTTGGGCAAACATCTATTGCAAGGGAAATGTTTTGGTTTATCGCATATATCGCATATATATTTATCGCATATATATATATATATATATATATTTATTTATTTATTCATTCATTTATTTATTTATTTATTTATTTATTTATTTATTTATCGAGTATATTGACATAAATAAGTATATACATATATAGTTAGGTTGTCAAAAATAAGGGAGGGGTCTGTCTCGCGACACATTCAAGAGATTAACCGGAAGACGTACAGGCTCGAGACGACCACCAACAGGCCACACAAAAGTAGACACGTATACGTATTAATCACGTCTGTATACGCAAGAGACTTGTAAGCTCTCCCAGTCCTTTTGGGACTCAGTAATGCCGTTTCGTGGTTTTCTCTCTTGGCTCCGGGATTTCTGACACAAAAACTACCCTCAACCTCTCGATTTCCCTTGCGTCTTTCGTCACGAAGACGAGGTAAGAGCGAGCCAGTGGAGAGACGTTGAAAATTCAACGCCAGGCGAAGGAACAGAGCACGGAGAGCTTTTCGAGTCGAGAAAACGAGTTCTCTCGATGAAACGCCATGAGAAAATCCGCATTTCCTACAATTTCTCTCTCTCTCTCTCTCTTTCCTTCTCTCTCTCTCTATCTCTTTTATCGAAACTTTTCATTCGTGAAAGCAAATCTCTGTCGAACAGACGCCACATGGCATTAAAT
Organism: Dyspetes luteomarginatus; assembly: GCA_963669185.1. NCBI lineage: Eukaryota > Metazoa > Arthropoda > Insecta > Hymenoptera > Ichneumonidae > Dyspetes > Dyspetes luteomarginatus. The sequence goes on along the minus strand of OY769903.1, from coordinate 28,905,501 downwards.
CTCGCGACTTTACGAGAGACCTAAAAATCGAATTTATAAAGAGCGCGAAATAATTTAAAATGGATTTATGGGCCCTTAAGGATTGACTAAATATATAAATAATATAATGGCGATTCTTTTCGTTTTCTGTTGTATATATGTACACCCCTCGTCCCGAAAATAACCGAAATGGATCTATTTTAACCAAAATAGTGACATTCCAGTTATTTAAAAAAAAAATCACAATCTCATATACACCCTCTGTCCTAAAAATAACCGGAATGGATCTATTTTAACCAAAATAGTGACATTCCGGTTATTTAAAAAAAAATCACAATCTCATATACACCCTCTGTCCTAAAAATAACCGGAATGGATCTATTTTAACCAAAATAGTGACATTCCGGTTATTTAAAAAAAAATCACAATCTCATATACACCCTCTGTCCCAAAAATAACCGGAATGGATCTATTTTAACCAAAATAGTGACATTCCGGTTATTTAAAAAAAAACACAATCTCATACACACCCTCTGTCCTAAAAATAACCGGAATGGCTCTATTTTAACGAAATTAGTGACATTCCAGTTATTTAAAAAAAAAATCACAATCTCATATACACTCTCTGTCCTAAAAATAACCGGAATGGCTCTATTTTAACAAAAATAGTGACATTCCGGTTATTTAAAAAAAAATCACAATCTCATATACACCCTCTGTCCTAAAAATAACCGGAATGGATCTATTTTAACCAAAATAGTGACATTCCAGTTATTTAAAAAAAAAATCACAATCTCATATACACCCTCTGTCCTAAAAATAACCGGAATGGATTTATTTTAACCAAAATAGTGACATTCCGGTTATTTAAAAAAAATCACAATCTCATATACACCCTCTGTCCTAAAAATAACCGGAATGGATTTATTTTAACCAAAATAGTGACATTCCGGTTATTTAAAAAAAAATCACAATCTCATATACACCCTCTGTCCTAAAAATAACCGGAATGGATCTATTTTAACCAAAATAGTGACATTCCGGTTATTTAAAAAAAAAAATAACAATCTCATATACACCCTCTGTCCTAAAAATAACCGGAATGGATCTATTTTAACCAAAATAGTGACATTCCGGTTATTTAAAAAAAAATCACAATCTCATATACACCTTCTGACCTAAAAATAACCGGAATGGATCTATTTTAACCAAAATAGTGACATTCCGGTTATTTAAAAAAAATCCACAATCTCATATACACCCTATGTCCTAAAAATAACCGGAATGGATCTATTTTAACGAAACTAGTGACATTCCGGTTATTTTTCTAAGAATAAATCAAATAGTGATCCCAAAGTATAATTATAGGCTTTGTACATTTTTTTTCCTGTCATTTTCAAGCAGGAAGAGAATGAATTGTATATAAAACAGTTTGTGGCGCGCAATTGAAATATATTGACTCAAGTACAAAATAGGAACTTATAAAGTGGCTCGCAAGCGTAGCCTTGATAATTTCATCGTTTTGTCATTATCGCGCACACAACAAGAGATGGACCTCTGTGGAGTTTTATGTCGAGGGTGCAACAAGTCTCTCGTTTAATACACACACATATATATATATATATATATATATATATATATATATATATATAACGTGTCTCTCGTCACGGTTGTCGAGGTTTTCATGCTACACTTCCGTTCTAGACGTCTGGAGTAGAGTGAGAAGAAGGGGGAGAGGAAGGAAGAGGGTGGCTGGCCTCTTCCGCATTCCGTTTTTCCACCCTTCGAAAATAGGTATTTAATAGGCGCCGGGGCGTCCACCCCAAGGCCCAGCTTCGAGAGTGCAAAACGACTCTACCTCTCTCTCTCTCTCCCCCTCTCTTAGCAGACGTATAACTACCCCTAGTCAGTTAATGCATGACATTTTACTCGTCGGAAAAGTTAAAAGCTTCTTGCAACAGCAAAAGATCTGTTAAAGAGCATAAGGAAGAGCAAAAAAAAGGAGGAAAAGAGCAAAACGTATTAAAGTTGAGTGAGAAAAAATGAAACCGTTTGCTGGATTAAGTAAAAAAAAAAAACGGTAAAAGTGGCTCAAGAAACGAGAGGGCGAAGTAAGCCAGTCCACGCTAAAACGTGATATGTATATATTTCTTTCCTCGACGTAAATGCATAAGAGATAAAAAAAAATGAAATTGGATATATCGAGAGCAAAGGTACACAGAAAGATAAATTGTGAGAATGAGGGATGAAAGGAAAGAGAGAAAGAGAGAGAGGACAGATTTGTAGCAAAAATGGAAAATCTACGCTGAGAAATGAACCTCAAAATCACCAACTGGCCGTCGAATAAGCTTTAAGGTCCTCGGGTGATTGCTTTTTTTTCGTCGTCTGATGTGCTTCTACCCCTGCCCCTTTCGTCACTTAAAAATTTCATTCGTTTGGGTTCTCCAGCTCGAGCGAGTTTTCATTCTTCATCCCTCCCCATTCCTCATGTCATGATATCTAATATATAGTGAAGAATTTTTTTTTTTTATCAATTCCAAGATTTAAAAAAGTTGGTTAATTTTCAAATGATAATTTTGTACAGATAGAAATATTTATTTTCTATTTATTTACTAGTGATCAGACGCTAGGCGCCATCTCACTGGCTTTGACACCTTTAAAGAATGAATATTTTTCAAAAATAGGAAAATCCCTGGTATCTGACTTTTATATTTTTTCATTTCTCAAAAGATCATACTGCAAAATGCCAAAAAATGAGGATCCAGAATCGTTAATTACAATTTTTATACAAAATAATTAAATATGGAAATTGCAAAAGTGAAATTACCAGTTTACAAGAATTATAATGCGAATTCTGTAAACCAAATTTATTGAATTTCGAATGAGAGTTTTTACCAAAAAATATATGTAATTATTCAATCAATATCGAAGTTACAAAATTAATACTCCATAGGAATTATAATTAGCTTCGTTATGAAAACTGATTGAATTTCTATGGTTATTTATAGCTGATAAGAAATTGGGTGATATGAATCTGTACGTCATTGCCGCGTAATATTCCTTAGTATAGCTTTTAATTAGTGGCAGATGAGTGTGGTGAGGATGGAGCTGCGGCTGCAAGTGGATAGGGATGTTCGTGGTCAGACCCAAGCTCACTTCCTCTCTCTCTCTCTCTCTCTCTCTCTCTCTCTCTCTCTCTCTCCCTCTCTCTCTCTCTCTCTCTCTCCCTCTCTCTCTCTCTCTCTCTCTCTCTCTCTCTCTCTCTCTCTCTCTCTCTCTCTCTCTCTCTCTCTCTCTCTCTCTCTCTCTCTCTCTCTCTCTCTCTCTCTCTCTCTCTCTCCCTCTCTCTCTCTCTCTCTCTCTCTGCTCCTGTCCGGTCTCGAGACTACTCATCTCCGGATTTCTCGGACCGGTATACATGGTCAAACACTTTGGGGTATACTCCACCCCCGTTCCAATTCTCCACCCATGTAGCAGCTAATACCGATCCTTATCTTTTGATCCTGCTGGGGAAATCGCACCAATCGTCTGTTCAATTCTCCCCCCATGTTTTCACCCTCTCTGTATGTCACGAGGGGGATGGAAATCTAGATCAGTATGATAGCCCGTATATAGTGCGTGCACGCATTACGTTCTGCTGAACGTAATCATCCATGATCTGCGTAATCGTGCATGATCTGGGTAGTCATGCAGATAAACATCAGGAAATTAAAGATGTTGCACTATATATTGAGCAATATTCGTTATCGAGCAAGAAAAAATTATTAAACAAAAATATACCAACAATTAAAAATTATGAATAAATAAATTTCACGAGCTAAGCGGGTCAACAGTTCAACAGAAAGATGGTGGCCAAAAAGACTCTTATTAGGGTTGTTTTATATACAATCAAAGTAATCAAAATTTCAATATTGTTAAACATTTAAGATAAAATATCATTTATCATTTTATTGCCAATAAATTTGTGGAAATAATAATTTTTTACAATAAACATTTAGAAAAATGGGCTCACGTCGTATTACCAAAACGTGTCTTTTTGGATCCAACCCTCCAAAGTTTTATTGCGACGTGCCTGGCGAATTGTCAAAAGTTATACAATTTTTTTTTCATAATATTACGACTTTCTTTAAACCTCTAAATCTTACATTTCGTTTTTTTTTGTTTCTTATTGCCTCTTTATGAAAATTTATCCACTTTGTTTGACGCTAAAACATTTTTTTATTTCCTTCATAATAAAAAAAAATGAAGAATCGTCCCACTTTATATTCCATAAAAAATGATCTACGAGATCATCCACAAGGCTGGTCCTCGCACGAGGTATATTTTAAGTTTAAGTAGATTTATGCCCGTCTCTGATCTCTCTCAAGACCGCATGGATCTCTATCTGTAAAACACTTTTCAAGCTGTATATTCCAGGCAATTTGCCCCTATAGCACTTTGACCTCTTGCTGCCTCTTCCTGGTACATTTCCCTTGGTATTTACCGATCCCCTTTATATCCAACCACGAAACATACGTACATATATATCTGCCCAAATATATAGCTACTCTGACTACTGTATTTAAGTCAAAGCCATCAGTAAACTCCTCTAGAGTCGAGGAGAGCAGTCAAAGCGATAAGTAGTAGCTAGACCAAACGGTATAATTTCTAGCTGTTCTTGATGAGCAAGAACCATGTAGAGGGAGCGAGAGAGAAGATAGACGAAGACGTTGACGAAAGGGAATTAGAAATTCTCTTTAGTGCAAAGGGTTGGTAAAGTGAACAGTCGAGCTTTTACCCTATATACATATATATATATAGCACAGTAAATGGTCAAACTATATATTATAATGCCAAACGGAAATCAATTTTACACCAAGAGAAGATCGCAAAAAATCAAATCCCTGGAATACGTTATTTAAAATGGCCGCCTCATAATAGAAATTATAATGCACAGATGGAGCGAAAGCTCAACAATTTTCTTCCCCATTTGTGTATACATACACGTTGACATGTAACTTTAAGTATGGGGGCTTAATTTAACTTTACGTAATATCGTAAACGCTCTTTCTCCTACACCACTAAGATTCCTTCTATAGCCATTGGCGGGACTCTGCGAGGAATATTCTCACACTGTGTAATAATTGCCCCATCCATGAGCACAATGTCGACAACCAGGAGAGGAAGATACGAAACTTCCTGTTCTAGTTAATGCTCCACGTTTCCGAGCTTCTGCTACATCTCCTCTGACTCTCAGCTGCAAGCTCTCGGGAGATTTCGCACCAAGTATAATTCAATTCCCGGTATATCCTGTATATACGAAATTCCGGAAATTTGTATGTATATATACAAGGGTTTTGTCTGGATATATTCGAATGGATAGAATCAAAAAAGCTCTTTTCTCCTCGAAACTTTAAGCTTGAGACTTTTCTCTCTGGTTCGTTTTCTTGCACTTCGTGGCAAGAATCATTTCACCACGTTTGTTGTCAGGATTTTCGTGAATGGCGAGGAAGACGAGAGAGAGAGAGAGAGAGGGAGAGAAAGTTGTAAAGAAAACAAGACTTCTTGTGTGTATGTGTATGTGTGTGCTATTTGATGGCTATGATTCCCTTTGCACACAATTCGCCAACAACGAGAGAAAGCGTCCATTATTTGTTATGTACAAGTTTCTCGTAAATCAAAGAATAAAAGAAAGCAAAGAAGAGGTATTATCCTCTGTGATAAATTTGATACGAAAAGAAGCTTTGTGTCGTTTTTGACGGAAGTATTATATCACCACGGAGCCGCAAATATTTTCGATATCTCGATGAGACTTTCAAAAAGATAACCTTCAAACGAAAAATCTTTTTTCTCTTCTCCCTGAACTGAAAATTGTTTATGAAAAACTATAAACTATTCTCTAGGCAATTTTTTCACCCTTGTATTGTACCACCGGAGGCTTAATCGGTTTTCACAACCCTCCGTCACTTGACGATCACAAAATCCATCACATAATCCCCCATCGTATATTAAAAGCCCTCGGTACTTTAATAATAAAATTTTGGCAGCCTCTCTGTCTCTCTCACCTCCCGAAAGGGATGGATACTTGCACGCTCTGTCGACGTTTAAACCCTCGGGTAATATCTCATGTTGACCAAATATGATTTTCGGCTACGAGCACGGGGGGAACGAAAATGTCGGGACAGACCCAAATTGTGCGGTCGTTTTCAAGTCAGAAACGGGCCCCGAGCGACGAGAACGAGGGTTGTGGGCGGGAGAATGAGGGTGCATGAACACCCGACGGTCTTGCCTACCGGAAGTCATATTTGCATTTCGTGTGACGCCCTCGCTATGTATATAATATGTATTATATACATATACATATACATATACATATACATATATATATATCTATATATGTAATATGGGGTGCTTTGCGCGCCTCGCAAACGGAATATTCCATTCATATGCATATCGCGCGGTGAGCCACCTTATCGCGCTTTGCCAATTAACCCCCTCCCTGCCTTTCCTCCCTACTCCCCTATTCATTCCTTTTCCTACAAACCATTTCCAAGTTTCATGCATATAAGTCTCGCTTTTTCTCACTACGACGCACATCACATGTTATAAATTCCTTTTCGCCTCCTTCAGCGTCACGAAAGCACATAAAACTACCTCGAAAGACGGTTGTAATTTTACCTCACAACCAGTAATTTTACTCGATTTTAGTAATTAATCACCATCGCTACATAATTTTATTAATTTATTTGCAATAGTGAAAGTTGAGCAGCTATTTGTGCAAAGTGTCAATTTTCAATTATATTTTCCTCACATTTTCTGTTTTAACGGAAGTGGTGGAATAGCTTGGTGGTGGTAAAATTTCGGTTTACATTAGAAATGGCAATATATTTTGACCGCAAAGAGAGAGAGAAGAAATTTTGCGAGGGCAACTACGAGGTGATTATACATAAGCGCTCTATGCAGTGGAGATATGCAGTATACATGTATACTCTTTAGCTATCGTGAACAATAGAATGGTAGAGAGACATTTGGCAGTAGCGAGACCAAGCCCCGACCAGCTATATATATATAAGAGAGTGCAGAGTGCCATAGACCAAGTGCACACAGTAGTGCAAGCCAGGTCCGGGGCGACAAAGCTTTGCTCATTTTATCTATTACGTATATACGTAGACATACACATTTCTCCATACATGTATATTCTATATACATTTTATAAATGTATCTATGCACCAAACGTAAAATCCCTATCATTTATTTTTCAAGCCATAATATTGCAAAACCTCACATTTCTCGAAACATTTATTTTTTGAATTTTATCCAACCGAATATCGTTAATTTCGATAAATGACAAAAATCAATTATTAACTGAGCGACCACCGCAATGCTGAATTATAATTTACGAATACTGTAGTTAATTTTTTTTTTTTTTGTGACATAAAGCACCGCGGACCGCGGACCAACTTCGTACAGTAGTGCAAATCAGCTCCGGGCCGACAATGGTCTGCTCGTTATATTTATACGTATTTTCTACGTACATACGTACATATAAATATATGTCTGTATATTAAAAATGTATTGAGGCACGAAATGTGTGATATCCATAATTTTTTTGAGTCACAACAATACAAGAACCCCATTTCCTCGAAAAATGCATTTGAGAAAAGTTATTGAGGACACATCGTAAATTTTGATAAATTCATAAATTATTAGTTGAATAAACGAACCCACTATAAATGGAGTATTTGTTTCTAAAAATAAGTACAGAAATGTTCGTTTTGATCAAATTTTTTTTTTTTATAAAACAATTATTTTTAATGATTTATTTATTTAATTATTTCAATACCCCACTGATTTCAGTATCGCAAGCTCAGCGTTCACGAAAACGCGTGTGACCTCTCGACTATTCTGGCAAGAGAGCTTTTAACGCCAGGTAACATGAAAGTCCAACGTCAGGAACAAAGATATATATATATATATATATATATATATATATATATATATATCAATATAGATGAGAAATAGAGCTTCGCGACGACGAGGACGAATAGTCGTGTGTTACAACGGTCGTCGGGCGAACAAGAGAGAATCGTGGCAAAGGAGAGAGACCCGTATAAGAGGATTTTCCCAAAGACCATTACGAGGGCTCAGTCAGGACGACGAGCTCCAGCCCCCCGAGTAAACGGGATAGCATACGCGCTTCCACGTTAAGTCGAGGAGAAAGGATTGTGCGATTCCTTTTCCCGATAATGATAAATACATCATCAGTTCCAAGGCAAAAGAACTGATAGCAAGAATTAAATTAATTCTGATTAATGGCAATCCGAATTCGTTCTATCTTAAAAGTCTTGATTAATCAATAAAATGATCAAATTTGTATACTCTGTAATAAAAAAGAAATGGTTTATCGAAACATTAAAGTTTTGGCACTGATCTCTTCAATATAATTTTTTTTTCACTTCTTTTTTAGTACAAAAAATACTTAAGGATATTAAAAAAAATGTTGAGTCTAAATTTATCGAGTCACTATAAATTTTACTTATTTAAATAATCCGACTGGCATGGAAAAATAATATTTTTTTCCAATCGTTTCCATTTTTTTTCCCCCTTATTTTTCGATTTTTCATTGTGCTACAATGATTTTTCCCATTCTATAAACGAAGCTTTACGAGATGCATGCAATGAAATATCGTCTGTGAGTTAGTACATTCGTTAATTTTTATCGAAAAAAAAAAAAAAAAACAAAAATTGTCCAAGAACGAGAGACTCAACGAGAAAAGTAATATAAACGTCCGGGACGTGCGAAATGAAAATTTATTAACACAAATGTGAAACTGTATGTCTGGCATACACAGTATAATAAATATATATCTATATATTTCCTCACAATTTCTACGTGGCATATATAGATTTGGCAAGGGATATTGCCATAGGACGAGACTGGGCGAGCAGAGTTAATTCGTGAATTGACTGCACACCGCGAATGAGAGAAACAGAGCGAGAAAGGGAGGGAGAGAGAAAGAGAAAGGGGGACAGTTTTAATAGGACATTTCGGGGACCACCTCGTTTTTCGCGCCACATATTATATTGAGCGAAATAAGGTTCATATTCCGGCTGTGTATAAAATATATTATATAAATGTAGCTTCGTGAATCTCTCTCGTGCTAATCAGAAATAGTGAGGATTATACATATATATATATGAGATGCGAGGATAGTCGACGAGTTTAATGGGGACGTAGAAAGGCAGGAAAATGTATATTTGGAAGTGAAAATAAACTAGAAACAGTTTGGAGCGAACCGAGAAAAGCGAGAGAATCACATTTATAACTATGACGGTTTATTCAGACCTTGTTGAGTGGAAATAGCCAGTGCAGGTCAGACACAAATGTTTCAAAAGTTCCAAATTGAAATGTGAAATATTTAAAAAATATATTTGATTTATTTTCAATTATGTTTCGAGTGATAAAATCATCATCAAAAGTCAAACTCATTAATTCGAAACGATATATGCATAGAGAAAGGGATTGCGAGGCAGCTCGTACTATTTGTGCACGAAAGGATCGTTATATGACAAAATCGCATCAGCATTCAAGGGAACGTCTTCACTATAGCAGCTAGAAAGCATAAACGGATGATCATATATCGCTGGCTTAGGCCAGCGTGCTATCAGAAGGGTGAACAGGATATGGCTTATACATACCCGATACGCCCTTTCGGTTTTAGAGCATATATATATATATATATATATATATATATATATATATATATATATATATATATATATATATATATATAAGTAGTCTTGTTATCGAGAAGACAAAAAACGACCACGAGAAGTGGAACGATGAGAACATAAGGACGACGTGGTGTGCAAGTAGTACGAAGGGGTCGAACAGAAGTTGGGCGTTGACACTTCTATATATATATATATATATATATATATATATATATATTGAGAGAGATCGTTTTCCCCGGAATATTATTTGAATTGGAGCAACGACATCGGCACTGGATATATCCCACCACTCTCACTCAATGCAGGTCACGTTTCTCCACTATATTATTTATGAATATTACGAAAAATATTTATTTATCATAATATTCGTGAATATTCCATATTAATAAATTATTCACCCTCTCAAACCGAGACATTTTCATTCACGATCTCTCAATTATGCATAGAAATTTAGTTACAGAGACGAGAAGAAGCACAAATCGCGATACTAATTCTGCAACGATATTACAGTCAAGTAAATTTTTACTATAAAAATGCATAAAATAAAAAAATACTATCATCCCTTAATAATCGATTGTATTTGAATTTTCTCTATATAGAACTTTTTACATCTGTAATTATATGAAATATAACAATATTCAACTTTGTGCCACTATACATAAGGGGAATGGAATATCGGTTACATTTTTTTATTTTCACGTCGTAAAATATTCGAGCACACTCCCAAACAGATTTGTAAAAATTGGTTAATAAACAATGTGCTAAAATCCATTGTCCATTATTTAAATAATGAATAATAGAATCGATAATGCATTAGTAAAACAATTAAAATTAGTTGCAAATAAAACATTATTTGCAACTCTGCCCACAAGCTTGTGGAGGGTTACCTACTCTAACAACTCAAACTTTTCACGCTTCTCGAACCACTAAAATATACAAGCGTATATATATAGCATAGTTCTTCATCCCTTGTCGTAATTCGAGTACGATGGAGCTACAAGAACCACGTACAACCGAGTACAGCGTACCGCCAACGTACCTCTTCTACCTCGTAAGTACTTATCAGTGATTTATATACATATATGTATATATACTTTGTACTTACACTGGTAACTGGTCGTGCACCAACCCCTTGATACAACTTCTTTGTCCTGCAAGCGACGGCAGCGCCACCATCAATGTTATGTGCTCTCTCTCTCTCTCTCTTTTCTCCCCCTCCCTGCGTTCATTCTCGAAGCCTGACAAACTTTGTACCCCTCTCGGCATTGCACATCAACCCTCTTCGTACTCCAAAACAGAGAACTTCTGGAAAATTCAAATACTCTGCACCCTTGTTCTCATCCCCCTCAGGAAAAAAGCTTCTTTGCGACAGGCATATGTGCAGGAAACTCTTCGAACGTTGGCAAGAAGATTTTTCCTATAGAGCGTAACATAGAGTGAATTTTGCGAGGATGTTCTCCTCGAGTGTGTTTGAGAAAAGTGTGGAATTTATAGAGAGAATATATCAGAGAATAAAAGAATCTAAAAGGAATCGCAGTTGTGCCAGCCCGAGGGAAATGCACGTGTTTCTTACTTCCACGTATTGGGACCAACCAAAGGATTTTTCTTTTTTTGAGCACAAAGTGCTTGTGAGAAATATCGTCCTGCGAGGAAAACTTGCTCACTGCAAGCTTTGATCTCATTTATATCTTATTCTTCTTCAAGTGCTGCGAATACTCGACAATTTGGATAATTGGTAATTCCATTAAATACGAATTAAAAGGCCTGGAAAAGAATCGGTACGGAAATAATTTCGAATCAATAGTAAAAAATAAAATCATATCCACGTGATTTTTTTTCTTCAGTTTTTCCATTTGAACTTATCAAATTTTTCATTGAAAGGAAAAATTGTTGCCAAATTTTTCCATTTGGAATAAACTTTTTTTAATTCGTATATTTTTTTATACGCAGTGGAATTTTGAAGGGTGCTGAAAATTTACTATTTCTGTCACTCTTTTTTTTTCCATTTTGATACAATAATACTCCGCATTACTGCAGCACGTTACGAAACTTCGTTACGCGGTGTGTACTAGATAACATTGTGTGCTATATGGCGAGGGATGAAGGAAGAATAGTTAGGAGGTTTAAGCACCCCAAGAATACCGCAAAATTCAGCCACAAGAGCGACAAACTTGTAATTTTTACGAGGCAAATTTAAGCGAGGTCACAACATCACCAACAGAGAAAAGGGTTTCTCAGCGAGATTTCGTAACAAACTCTGGAGAATTTGAGTAGGGTTGTAAATTTTGGGATCTTAATTTTTTTTTTTTTTGTTTTATCTCCACTGCTCGTTTTCCTCAAACGAGTCTCATGACGACATCGCGACCCTCCTTCTCTTGCTTAAGCGTATTTTTATGAAAATTGCCAAACATTCAAATTTTCATGGATAAAAAAAGTTTTAAGTGTACAAATTTTTAAGTGTTTCGTACATCCCTAGAATTTTTTTGCAATGTACATTTTATTTTTTTATACTTTTTTTCAGCCACAACGATCTACCGTGGAATATACGAAAGTTCCTGAAGAATCAGCTACGAGACTTCAGGTTTGACGATCTGAGAGAAACCCATCCCTGGTCCCGAAGTGCCTGGAGTCACACGGATCTGAGACGACTCAAGGAGGGAATGGTCGCTGCCCAGGTAAAAATCCCTTCTATACTACATCTGTATTGATATATATATAAATTATTATATTTTTTCCAAAAATAATTCCGTAGCTCCCAAATATTATCAAGAGATCTAATTAAACAAACAAATATATTTTTTGTTAAAATGTAATCAAAATATATATATATATATATGGGATGTAGATAAATTATCCAGCATCAATTGTTTATCCATGGAAAATCGTCTGCTAGAGGTAAAGAGGTCACGATATAAATTTCACCTTTTTGCCGGGTTAACATCGATCTTTTACATGTCGTAAAAAGAATCGGAGCACAGAATCGACTCATCGCTTCTTTTCTCATGTATGTCGATGTCTTAATACCACAAGGGAGGCTGTGCTATAAGCATATATTATAACCTCTTATGTATTTAGACCATCGATATTACATACACATACACAGTCATATATATATATATATACTATATACTATATATATACTATATACTATTTATAGATACTATATGTATATACATATATATATATATATATATATATATATATATACACATGGAAAGCCCCTATTTCTGTTGGCTCGACAAAGTTCTTGGTTCGCGCTACTTAGCAACGGGGCTAGAAAGATCTCTTTCGGCAAAAAGGCGAGAAGAAGGAAGAACACACGAAAGGTTTGTCGACTATATCGACGATAAGAGGGAGGAGGGGCAAGAAGAGAACTCTGGCAGGTCAGAGGTCTCGCCCTGGAGAGCCAGCGAAAAGCTTCGTTAATTACCGGACGAAGAGAGTTTCGTTCGCGACTTCCGGCTTTTTCTCTCTCTCTCTCTCTCTCTCTCTCTCTCTCTCTCTCTCTCTCTCTCTCTCTCTCTCTCTCTCTTCGTCTCTTTTTCTCTCTCGCTCGTTGTAGCTAAAACAATGAAATGTGCTCGTACGAGAAAACGAGGTTGAAAGACAAACTCGAGGGGCGAAGAAGTGAAATAGCAAAGCAAGAAGATAAGAAAGTAAGGAACGAAAGTTTATGAGAAGATTACCGAGCCATTCTGTGTACAATCGAGTATGGATATGACTTTTACTTCTTGTATAATATATTTATAGTTTAAAAAAAAAACAACAATTTCTTTATTTTGTTACTAATAAATTATATCAATTGAGATAGAAAAATGAGTGTGAGCTTCGGAATTTGTAATGTCTCGCCAGGAAACAGGAACAAGTATGACTCGAGTATTATATACTCACGATGACGAGCAAAGAAGAAGAGAATAGTTCTAGAATAGTGAATTAGTTCGACACGAGACTGTCTGCTATTTCGACGTGCCATCAAACGATTATAAATAAAGTATATTTCGACCATCAAAGTAGCCTGACGAATCTCCTTTTATTTTTCTTTACCTCTTCCCCCCCTCCAAAATCCCTTACAAAGCCTTTAATCAATGGGCACTATTTAATGAAAAAAAGACCACCAAAAATTAATAATAATTTTTTGTTAGAAAATCATTCTAAATGACTTCGCATTGAACAGGCTTCATTTTTTTTCAAATCCTCATTCTTCTTTCGAAATAAATATTATTTATTGCATGTAAAAATAGGATGACTAAAAAAAAAATATTTGAAAAAAATTGAGTTGCTTTAACACTAAAACAAAACCCATCGTGGCGAGAGGGTTGTTAGAAGTTTTTTTTTTAAATTATTACTCATATACAATGTTCGACAAATCTGAAAATTGGTGCAGATTTTTTTTTGCCCTATAAGTGTACTAAAAGCAAAAAAAAATTAATAGAAAAAGCCATGCAAATTTGACCCCATGGTCCTGACCCCCATATACGTAAAAAAATGTATATACACTTGTGCTGATATTTTTGTAAAATCATGGCAATGTGACCTATATATATATCGACGAAGAGGACACAAAGAAGATCTGTATAAAACATAAGGAGAAAGGGAAAAATAAAAGAGAGGTAAACGAGGAACAGAAGATGTGGACAGGGCGTTTGGTACAGCTCATGGAAAACACCGGAACTCCTTTCACCGAGGGATCTTTCTGGCGGTTTCCCGATTGCCTCCTCCTTTGACTTCACGTCGTCATTTCCTCTCTCTCTCTTTCTCCCTCTCACCCTTGTTCTCATTTCTCGTCTAGAGCTTACTGGCACGACAACACCTTCGTGTCTTCTCAACACTTTTCTTCTTTTCTAGTTTTTTCTCCCCTCATCCACTTCCTGTCCTGCCTCCCTCAACGTTTCCTCTCGTGAAAAAAAGTTCTGGCGACTAGCGAAAGACGCTTTGAATTTTTGCACAAGCCGCTGTAAAGTCACCCATGGATAAAAGAGGGGAAAAAAAATGATGAAGCAAAAAATAATAATAATAAAAAATGAAGAATAAAGCTTGAACGCTCAAGAGGATGACACTGTGGGGAAAATTCTCGTGAATTCAAGAAGCAGGAAATTAAAAAGTCGCACGGTTTTATTTTTTTTTTAATTTTACTACCCTTTTTATTTTTATATCCCCTAGGGGCTTTGAGCAATTTTTCTTTATTCTTTTTTGTTTTGCCGGACAGTCGCTTGTTGCCACTTTACATAAAATAAAAAAGGCACGTATGAGAATATAAAAATATTCGCGTATAAATTTTTTAGTCGATCAAAGACGAAAAAAAAAAACATTTATCTAATTTGATAAATGCATTTTTTCGACGATGAGAAAAACGATCGATTGTATTCGTGAAGTTTGACTGTAAATTTTTCCCACATTCCATTCTGGTCTATACTCACGGGAGATGGGATACAAATGAATGATTCTATACCCTCACATGTGCTGTATATATAGTCAAAAAAAGGGTGTGGAAAAAAAAGAGATATATATATATATATAATTTACTTGTCGAAGGAAATTCGGAGCTTCCGTGACTGGATCGGACCCATGGGAGTTTCGAATTGGATATCCATCTAGTCCCTGAGTGCTTCCGACATCTTTGGTTTTCCCTTCTGAAACCTTCTCCTTTTTCCCTCACTCTGACCATACCCACCCCCCCTTATTCATCCCCTTCAACTCCTCTCGTGATAAAGAACTCGAATCCGTCTGAATATAGTTCATACGAGACTTTATTATGATTTATTTATTTATTTATTTATTCGTGTCATTTATTTATTTATTTATTTATATGTACTTTTGATTTTTACTCGAAAGATATTCAATACTTCAAAATATTTTCCACATTTTTTACACCCATAATATGAAAGTCTCAAAATTATACTTAAACGTATTTTTATCCAAATTGCTAACTCGGCTGATTTTTTTTTTCTCGGTAAACTGACAAGGAAATAAAAAGTAAAAAAAAAAAAGAATCAAATTTTTTAAACATTTCTCATTACACGAATTTTTTTATGCACAAATTTTCGTGCTCCCTTCCATTAGCATTAGAAATTGTTTAATTTTTATTTCGGCATGAATTTAATTTCAATTTTCGTGACGGATGTTTAAAAAATTTATTAAAACTTTTTTTAACTATCAACTCAACGTCCATGAAGAATTATCATTATCCCTTATCCTCGTATTTATTCAGCACTTTGTAACACCCCGTGTGTATCTCGTAAGGGGTGAAACGAAACGGTTTGTATAATCCATACCGAATACATGAAAAGGGGCGTGGGAAAAAGTCTGTAAAGAGGAGGAAAGGAGCTGTTCACCAGCTTAATCGCAACCGGAGACTCGAGAGATGCTCAAAAGTCTTTTGCCTCGTGGATATCGAATTAAAGGCAGCAGGTAGAGAGCTGAAGCAGCGAATGCCGCGCTTAATGCCACCCTTAATGCCACGCTTAATGCCACGCTTAATTAATCCTTATTTGCGTACCAGGTGGCCCGAAGGGTTCGACCGAGGTCGCACCTAACCGTCGCTTTAATCCAGCTAAAACCCCCATATAAACTCCCGGAGGCGTCGTTCTCGTCGTCGTCGACGTCTTCGTCGTTCAGCTCGCTGTGGTAAAACCACAACTTTCATAGGGGTGGGAGGGGGGGGGGGGGGAGAAAAATAGGGAGAAAGAGAGAGAGGGAGAGAGAGAGGCGCCCCCGCACCGTCAAAAAGTCCATTAACGAAATTAAAGCTCGTCAAGCTTCTGGCGATATTCGCGTATTCACTTAATTCAATGACACGCTTCTGGCTTTCAAAACTGCGTCATTCCTTGCTCTTTGCGCACACTTGTATACATTTTCATAGTATATGGACCATTTTACCCCAAAACGACCTTTTCCTCTGACTATTTTTATTTAGGCGAAAGATTGATGATCGTTTATATATATATATTTTTTTTCAAATCTAACAAGCATTCAGGTCTTTTTATTAGTTGAGTTTCGGGAAAAGTTAATAATAATAACTGATCGTCAATGATAATTTTTTTTAACCAATAATTGATGAACAAAAAAAAATTGTTTGAAAATTAATAATAATAACTGATGATCAATAATGATTTTTTTTAAAGCGAATAATCGATGAAAATTTTTTTTTGCCCAAATTGAATGATTGCAAAAAAAATTCTAAAAATCGAGTCTCACATAACAAAATTTTGGAGATTTTTTTTTCCACTTTCTAAGACGCTTTTTTAACTAAAAAAATCAGAAATAATTAAGAACGAATGCCAGCTTACTCTAGGCTGCAATTTAGGTTGATATCCAGAGCACATTCTTTGAGAATTTTCCTATTTTTTCAGTTTTTCAAAATGGGGTAGTTTTTGAAGTAAAAATCGTTATAGTGAACAAGTAGGGAGAAAAAAATAAAAAAAAACCTCAACGCCTTGTAGCGTCAGAAAAATGACACGAAGAATAATAAATTTAATGGAAAATACCTGATGTGTTATACTATATATATATATACATATATATATATATATGTATAGTCGTGAACGAACCGGGACGAAAAACCGACAAGCGCAAAATCGTGTAATCCGATGACCTAACCAGGAAAACTTTGTTGTTACCGGGGATTAATTACCGGGAGCATTTACGAGGGTGAGAGAAACCGTGATATTTGTTCTACAATTCGTTTTATCATGAGTACTCTCGACTCTGTTATTTCAGCTGCAACGTCCAACAGAGATAATTTACCTCTCGCTACATATTTATTTGACCCTTTCACGCACGGAATTAGCATTTACAAGTGACACGTAAATTGTAGCGTTAAGTAGTGAAAGTGGCTAAAAAAAACATGTCGAAAAATATGGACAAGAGATGAAACGAGAATGAGTTGGAAGGATATTAAAATATTCGATTTATCGAGACACCGTGACCAATGGCGCACGATTCTCGCCAATTTAAAAGCTTCGAACTTTCGATCTCACGTAGTCGAGCGTATATTTATCAATGTCACCGTTAATTTCAAAGGCGAGGTAATTTCTCACGGATAATATTTTTTTCTCCAAAACGATGTGAAAACGCTCAGCTCATGTTTTCGACATTGACTGGAATTAAATTGCGATCGAAAATAAACTTACAAAGTTATATAATTTTTTTATCAATTTATTTAATGAATTTCACGGGTATAAATATAATTTGTTTAATTTACGTTCGATTTATTAGCATGGAAATTGTGTCAATACGAAAATAAATTATATCGCGACTACGTGCAGTGATGAACAAAATGATTCTTAACTATTATTATTATTATTATTATTATTACGTCCGAGCACAAAACCAAAAGTTTTCGAGACTTTGCAATTAAATTATAACAACCCTACATATATAGTGCATTTCGATCGAAGGGCTCGAAAGCAAAGTTTGTCAATCTCATTTTCGGGGGGCCTTACTTGCCTCACACTTTACTGTTGTCTGGCTTCGCTACTTTGTATCCCCATTCTTGAGGGTTACCCGCACAAATACACTGACCAGCTTTCAGGGTATTACGTTGAAATTTACGACTACTTGTCCTCGCACTCCTCTCGCTGAGTGCACCTCCGGCAAAGCTCTCATTCTAAGTCTGTGGAATTAAATTCTGTGCTGCTACTCACTGTCGTTCGCTCATCGTATAGTTCGAAACATTACACGATTATATATATATATATTTAGAAATTCTGTACATAAGCACTCAAGTCTTCAGGCTTGCCCAAGACCAGCCCGAAAAGCTCAATCGAAGGAAATGTGCACAACTGCATATATATACATATACATAAATTCGATATATATATATGTATATATGGAAATAGTGTTGCGAAAAGTTTCGGCGAGTTTTGTCACGACGAAAAGTCTTGAAAAGATAGATGAAAGCGACAAGAGACAAGTGGAAAAATAGCCGGAGGAAATTGCGTTACTTTCTTGCAAATTTTAAAATCGAAAATCGATTTTCCACTTGATTCAAAATAATATTTTCCAGGTGGAATAAAAAAAAAAGAATTTTGCAATAAAAAAGAAAACAATTATATGTTACAATCGACCAAAGAAATGTAAAATTGATGGATGATTTTTTAAATTACATATAGAATTTTAATGAAATATATTTATAGAAATAAAAATTCAAACAATTCAATGCTCAATGACAATTGAAGATTGAAATGATAAAAAAATGATCGAAAATATTTTCTTCCATAAAATCATAAAGTAAGAATAAAATTGTGCCACAAAGAGTTTGAATTGGGAAGAATAATAATGATCGAGCGATGAAGTGGAACAGACGGGAGAGGGTGAATGGTGTGAAATACGAGAGTAAGAAAAATCGTAGGGACAAAAGAGAGACAGAGACATGGACAGAAAGAGAGAGATAGAGAGAGAGAGAACGGGAAAAAGTCGCCGACACGTTTCGTTTCTTGGCTCTCCGGGAGGTCGAGAGAACCAACATCCAACAAGAGTCCCGCGTTATTTTCTCCTTCATCGCATCACAAACGGCTCTCTCATCCCCTCTCTTCCTAAATCTCATCGTGAGTCTCGACGCAAAGAGAGAGAGAGAGAGAAGAATAAAGGACAAGAGGGACAAAAAGTCACGACCTCGAGGTCTACTGGGACGCACAGTGTCTTGGATATAAATCTTGCTTGCGTGCTGTTAACTACACGCGACTTTGGAAGCGAGTTCAAACCGCTCTAATGTACATATATATACTCAAACCGCTCCTATATATATATATATATATATAGGAGCGATTTGAGTTGAGTTGCATATATATATATATGTATATATACATATATATATATATATATATATAGGAGCGATTTGAGTTGAGTTACATATATATATGTTTATACATAAACACATATATATAACAGGTACGTGCTCTCTGGCGCGATGCGTGCTTTTTCTCGCCGAGACACATCACATAGCGAACAAGAGAGAGAGAGAGAGAGAGAGAGAAGGAGAAAAATTGTCGTGTGGACGCGTTCCCCATATAGTATCTACACGTAATATAATACATAGCACGTGTCGTTTTGCACGATAAACACGCCATCATTTTCCATGTTTATCGCCACTAAATTATATCCTCTCGAGAATACCCTGACATGTTTGATATCCAGAAAAGAATGCGAAACTTTTTGCCTCTTGGAAAAAACTTAAATTAAGGATTTGATCAATCTACCGTAAAATTTTAATTTAACGTTAAGGGAGAAAAAAAATAAGGGTGATTTTATCTGGATGTTGCTTTAAGGCTTGATGAGAAATTGACACGATAAAAAAAAATTTATTCAATTACATGCAAATAATCAATTCAAGTCGATCTAAAAAATAAAATATTAATCGAGATAAAAATTTGATTTTTTCATTTTTCTTGAATTTGTTTTTTTCATTTTCAGTTCTGGTCGGCTTATGTGCCCTGCTCGTCGCAACATCTGGATTCGGTTCAGCTGGCACTCGAGCAGATCGACCTGATTAGACGTCTGGTGAACAAACATCCACAAAATATGATCCTCGTAACGACAGCCGAAGGTACGTGACGCTTTATACAATGATATACAACCCCTATATCGAGGATATATTTGAAATATCTGGCTATATTTCAATCACTATACCTCTTGCTACACTCATCACGTGTCACTACACCCACGTGATATAATGTGTGACACTCTCGTGTGTCCACACTTTCCTCTCGATCGACTCGTTACAAGCCTGTCTGACCATTGAATGTTCGCTCTCCTGCAGCTGATACTCGACATACAGGTATATTATGTATATGTGATATATAACAGGCATATTCTATGGCAAGCTTTATCGCCTCGTTCGACCATGCAGCCTTAATCTTCGAGATCTTTGTCGCATCTATCACGAGTTTCCTCTCTCTGCTCGTGTTAGCTCTATGGCTGACCACAAACGGCTGTTACTACTGCGTGATCTCGATTTCCTCCCTCTATCTCTTTCTCTCTCTATCTCTCTCTTCTCCCATGAAACGAGCTTGGCAGAGAGCCTCCTGGGAGCTTGTACATCCGCGTCGTGACGCTCCAGAAGAGAGAGAGAGAGAGAGAAAGTGTCTCGCGTGGAAACAATGGAGGTTATATACGCGTCTCTCGCAGCCACAAGATAACCAAAATCGTGAACATTTCGGACGAGACAATTAATCGAGTTGTCTATATATATAGAATCCTTTCTACAGCAGTAATTACGATCTCTCGCTAAAATTCAACAACTCCTTCACTCCTAGTTTGCATATCATACAGATATAACTCTACAGTGGCTAAATCCTTTGAAATGTATGAAATTGTATCTGGCAGTTATATCTGATATTAGACGAGAGCTTGGGTGAAACCAGAAACGCTATATATTCTAGATATCTTGAGCACGTATCATTTGCTTCCCACGAATATTCGAGAATACATACAGCATTCAAACAGTGGCTGGATCATTAAGGGCTTGTGACAATGCCTGCCTATAGCAATGAGAGATTCGAAGATTGATATTTTGTGGTTTCTCAAAACAGGATAAAGCTGGACAAGTATATGTCACCCATAATATTGTGTTTCATTGGAAATAGAGAAGAGGCGAGTAGAGAAAATTTTACTAATTTTCAAAATCATCACTTGATCATTCATACAATTTTTGTTTTTCGTCCATTCGAATAATTTTTATTTCAAACTATGAGAAACAAATCCCATGTGATTGGGAAAATTAAGTGTATTCCGTTTAATTAATAATTATCATTTATTAAATACTCTATAGTCGAGAATAAATATTGGGGGAAAATAAAATGCTGGAAAATAGATACGACGAAAAATATCTATGAATAAATAAAACTGTTAATTAAATATTTATGAATTAATTAAATGATGAATATTGTTGCTCGAATTTTTGGAGTGAGAGAAACATGACAAGATCTGCTTCGTGAATATTCCTGGCGAATTTAGGCGAGTTACGCTCGTGCTTTGCATCGACGGCTGACCACTAACGGCTTTGACCACTGTCGAGACTGTGGACGGCGCAGGCAGCCAGGCAGGCAGGAGATCGAGGCTGTACTAGAGCAGACCACATCTATGCAGTAGTGCAGTACAGGGGACAACGTTATAGCACAGACTAGTGATGGTGCGGGTCGTAAAGCACGCCGAGTTCCGGAGCCGCGAACAATACAGCCGGCACACGGCAGGCCCAATAAATGGAGAAGGGGCAAAAGCGCGAACGAGCCTGAGAGAGTGAGAGAGAATCTCGAGAGAGAGAGAAAAAATCGAGAGGAGAGAACGAGCAAAAGAGAAGCGAGATGAAACGATATTGGGTCAAACATCAGGAGAGGTTTCGTCCAGAGCACATGGAGAGACCGATAAAATGTCTACGCTCTCTCTCTCTCTCTCTCTCTCTCTCTCTCTGCTCTATGCCGCTCCATTTGTCTGGCAAACGTCCAAGGGCTGTTCAATCACTGGCATATTTTTACTCTAACCAGTTTCATGCCCACCTACTCGCTTTTCCTTCGCTCCGTTACACGCACCCTCGACTACAATACTAACAAATCGATCTCTATATCCTCCATATGCCTGTATAAAATTTACGAAACCAATAAAAAGGGGAGTAAATAAAAGTGAATGTAAACCTCATAATTTAATTTTAATAAATTCATATATTTGTAATTTCAACTCCCCTGCTGGTTTTACAAAGATCCGAAAATCTATTTGTACTGTTAATTAAAAAATTGTTAAAAACAAAATAAATTACAAGTTGAAGAAACATTTTTTTTTTTTTTTCAAATTGACCTTGCTAACTCGTGCGACGGAACGAAATCCTAGCTTTGCCCGAGGTCCCTTTCGCTCGTTGCGTCATGAACCGGGTGAAATCTCGAAGGATCTTTCGCTCTTACTCTCTCGCGAGCTCACATCTGGCGAACGTCCAGGACCTGAGAGAGACAGCCATAAGGGCGCAAAAGAGGGGAATATATATATATATATATATATATATGTGTACAATCTAGGATGGAGAAACGACGAGACGAGGTCCTTCACCTCTATATATATATATATATATATATATATATATATATATATATATATATATATATACACACTTTCAACTGGTATAATCCACACACGCGAAAGGGGTGCGGCGGATAGAAAACGACGAACGATTCGGCGGGCAGCGGGCGAGAGAGAAGATGAGCAGAGAGCACACGAGACACCCTCGTGGCTTCTTCGATCCGTGACCACTTGTCGCCGAGTAGAGATTTCTTTCGTTAAAATTTAGAGTGCACTCTGGTCTTTCGCGGAAACGGTGAATTATATATATATAAATATATATATATATATATATATATATATATATATATATGACGTCTCTTATCTCTATTTCGCGTTCTGGATTTTTCCGCCATTTCTATATTATTTCTCTCACCCTTTTTTACACAAATATGTGGAGAGCTTTTCCGATCACCGATCCTTTTCCTCGGTACTTTGGCTCACACGTTCTCTTTGGCTGACGGGGCTTTGCCCATCAGGTACAGACAATGTTCATGGACCATTTGCGACTCGATCTTTGATGTGTGAGATCGTAACGAGGTATATTGTAGGGTAAAATTGGGGAATATGGCCCAGGCTGATAAAGTAAACGAGTTATTTTGTTTTTTATGTACATGAAGATTCTAGTAATTTTATGTTCTGCAATAAATTTACTGAATTTCTCCCTCATTAAAAAAAAAATGTCACCTTTCTTTTATAAAAATTTTAAGGGATGAAAAAAAAACAATTGTTTCGAGTTATTTGATTATTTTTTTTTTTGCTTGTTGCACATACACGAAAAATCCTTGATCACGAAGTCTTGGGAAAATAAAGTCTTGATTGTTACGACGAATAAAGGAGAGTGAACTCTGACCCTCGTACAGTTTTGTGCGACACACGTTTTCACCTTTGCTCAGAGAGTTTCGGGCAAAATGCAGGAGAGAAAGAGACCTCTGGTGACCGAGTCTCCTCCTCATCAACGAGAGCACACTCGCGGAAGAGACACGTCCAGCATAAATGGACTTGTTTCTCTCACAGTCACGTAGCAGCCTGACGTTGTGTGTGCTTTTTTCATCAATTTTCTTTTATTTTTTTATATATATTTTTATTTCAAATGGATGAGCGAGTGATGAAAAGAGCAAAGAGGGAAGGAGAAAATAAAAAATCAAGACACGAAGTGAATAACAAAGGGCTCTAAAAAATAGAGTCGAGGAACTTGCCAAAAATTTTATTAAGCTTTTCCCATATTTCTACATTAAGAATTAATTAATCAAGAAATCAATAAATGGTGAATTTATTAATTTATCAATTTCCTAATTCTTTTTCACCAATCTACAATTAATAATTTAAGCAATTAACTAATCGATTAACGAAGCGATAAAATTTTACAAAATCCGTATTTGAGTTGAATTTTCTCATCTTTTCCCAAGCCCATAAAATAATGACATATTGCTAAATGACTTTGAAAAAAATATCTCATCTTAATAACTTCTTTAGATTCTATTATTATTTTTTTCTAAAATTATTCTTATAATAAAATGCACATTTTCAGCCGTTCATTTCGATTGTCAGAAATATCATGCATATATATATATGTGTGTGAACCGTTTCGTATTTACCGACATAAATTTTGACACCGCGAGAACGGTAGAACCTGTCGAGTTTTCAAAAGAGCGAACATTTCGCGTCACCTGATATACATCGCGAGCTCGGCAAACACCGAGAATAGAGATAGAGGGAGAAAAAAAATGGGGTATGAAGCAAAACGTAAAAAGAGCTCCAGCGGGGTATTCCTGGAATCCAACAGTTCGCATGCCAATGTTGTGCTGTTGGGTGGCATTCAGAGCAAACTCCACACATACACACACAGCTTCCACCTCCAATGCTCCCCTCTCGAGTACTCTCAACAACGCTGATGACGAGAGAAAGAGCGAGAGAGAGAGAGAGCTCGTGGACGCGAGATGAGTTTGGGGAGGGTGAATCGGGGCTGGTGTTGGCGAGAGCTGCTCTCGAATGTCAGCCAGTGCATGCCCCACGAGGAAATGCTTTCGAAAGGTGAAGAATCGAAATGGAAAAAACTTCCCGGGGAAAGGAAAAAAAAAAATCTATCGTTAAAATATATTTATATGCAGTTGGAAGGCACAAAATCATGTGCCATGGACTTCTTTTATTTTTCATCCCTATCGGCATTTTATATTTTTTTACGTGGTTTTTGTGATAAAACTTTTTGCCAAAATTCAACGGTATAGAATTGAAGAATATGCGCGATGCATAAAAAAATTTACAATCAATAGACGATTGAGAAAAATTCGAGGGATGGATCAATATTGATTTTTTTTTTTATCAATTAACCGAAAGCTATTATTAAAACAAATTTATTTAAAAAATACACTTTTCCATCAAAATATAATTTCCTTTTGATGCAAAAGATTTATGGCAAAATTTTGAATGTTTATTTTTGCAGGTATCGAGAGCGCTCACAAAGAGGGTAGATTGGCGAGCCTGATAGGGGTGGAGGGTGGTCACGCAGTCGGTGCAAGTCTGCCAGTTCTGAGGATGCTTTATGAACTCGGGGCAAGATATCTGACCCTGACACACACTTGCAATACACCTTGGTGAGTATCCGAGTCGAAACTCAAAATTCTCAAAGTTTTTTGGGCCCATCCTATATTTTTTTAAATACTCACTAAATTTTGTGGCGTCAAGATAGTTATATGTAGGGTAAATGGGGGTAAAATGGGCACGCATGAAAAATCTTACCTTCATTGAAAATGGCTTTTTACAGTTTTCCCAGATTCTTTAAGCAAGAAAAATTTGGGAAATCAGTCAAATATTTTTCCCACCAACATTTTTTTCGTCTCATGGTCATCAATTTTGACAAAATTAAATTTTTTAACCTTCTTGCTCGTTTTGCCCACTTCACCCCTATATGTATTTTTTTATATTTTTTTAAATTTTGCCCTGCGGGAATATATACGTAACTCACACTATACACCATAAAAAAATCTCTCTCTCTCTCTCTCTCTTGTTCGTTATATATATTATACAAATATTTCGCCGCTGGGTAGACCACGAAAAAAGTTTAGGTCAATTCACGAAATTTTATTTGAATCTCGGGGTAAATTTTTGGGTGATCAGAAATAAATTATTTATTTGACTTATATATATATATATATATATAGTTACTTGAAGCTTCGATGACTCCAACCACCGTGAATTGAGACTATCAGGTATACGCATATATATATACATTTGCCTGGAAGTTCGGTGGTTGCAAAAAACCGCGAATTGACGCGATCGGTGCGTAATCGCCGCGAGAACCGCGAGAAAAACTCGTCGTTTTCCAGCCGCTGGAAAATGACGAGACTTTTCCGGCAAAGCCATCTGTGACGATCGAACTGACCAAAATTAACCGGACCGACGACTTCACAAAGAGAGTGAGGGGGCATGCACTGGATCAGTTCAATTGATGGTTGTGCGTGTGAGCAATACCGAGAGCCAGTACGAAAAGTATAAAGCGTCACGCAGGAGCTTAACCGCGAACGACCGAACGATTCGCCGGTCACAGTAGTAACGGCGAGTGCTCGGTCAGACCGCGATTTTCAACGTATATTTCGGCCAATCTCACCAGGGAAATTAAAAGCAATTTACACACGACCATTGTGATCTCAAACTCAATCAATTTTTAAAAATTTTATTTCCATTCCAATTCTAGAAATATTTTATTTTTATTTCATAATTTTTGGTGATTTGAAATCTTTCTCTAACATTTTTCCAATTAATCGCAAGAATCGTATAATTTTCCAATTACACAAAATTAACGATTACTTTGAATAATTTACCCAGCATGATTTTTGCAAATTTTTTTAGTGTCCTCGAAAATTGTCACTAGAATAATAATAATAATAATAATAAAAACTTGAATTAAAAAAAAACAATTCCTAATTTTGTTCGGGCCTTTTGATAATCTATGGAGGAATTAATTACACTAGGTGGGGCGACCTTTGCCATGCGCGTTACGATTTTATCTGAAAAATTAATCTTGGGTTAAACCAGAGGATGAGACTGTGGATAACTAGCTGATAATGCGTATACACCGCAATGAGAACATATCGTACGCAACATAACGTCAATCATATTACCCACGAATAACGCTATAGGCCTTCTGCCACGATCACGGGATAATTATGAAAGAGAGAGAGGGAGAGAGAGAGAGAGAGAGAGAGAGAGAGGGGGGGGGAGGGAGGGAGGGAAAGAGAGCGAAATCGAGAGAGAGAGTAATTTAACCTGCAGAGATTGAACTGCCTGCGGGACTCTCAACGTTAACACACATACAGGCATACATAGATGTATTATGTATAGTAGAAGCGACCATGTAATAATTACGTAAATAACGCTATTGCCCTAAACGAGATTCTATATATACAGAGTGTCTCATTTTCGTAGCATGTGATAAAATTTCGGTCAGTAATAAAAATTCTATCGATTTTTTTTTTGCCATAATGGGTTGACATTTTAAAAGGGTAAAAATAAAAATTTCAAGCAGTTTGAAATTTTGCGTATAATTTCGTTTTTTTTCTCAATATCTCAATGCACTTTTGAGAAAAAAATAATTTCATCAAAGATTTATTCTCGAGTGAGAATCTTCAATTTTTCTCACCTCAATCATTGCATCAAAATTACTTGATAATATAATTGCTCTGATGAAAAAATTATTTGTACAAAAATTGGTGGATTTTAGGATATTTTGCCAACATTGTGGTTCGAGGCTTTGAGGACAGCGAATTTTGTTGAAAACTTTTCTCGACAAATTGAACAAATTTTTTTGATTGTTTTATATTTTCGATAAGAGTAATTTTATTTTCGAGATATTTTAATGCAGCCCTCAAAATGGTAAATCCATCATACACCCTCTGCCCCAAAAATAACCGAAATGACACTAGTTCTGTTAAAGTAGAATCATTTCAGTTATTTTTGAGAGAAAGAGTGTAATTGCCATATACAAAAAACAAATCCATCAGCTTCACTGTTTTGGGTCCATAAATACTTGCAAATGTATACGTGTATTTATCGAGTATTCCATCACCCATATATATATATATATATAAAAGCATTGACCAATAATGCAGATGATTTTCGCTGTTGAGTTACTGACCTGTTGGTTCGGTAGGGCAGACTGCAGCACAGCGGACGAGCCTGGTCAAGTGCCTCACGTTGGTGGACTATCGAATTTCGGCAAGGTGAGCAAACTGAAAAAAAAAAAAAAAATTACTTATTCCATGCATACAAATATCCTCCCTCGTATTTTTTGTCCTTATTACCTACTGTCTCTTTTTTTGACTTTCCACTCGCGACAAACAAAAAGCTCCATCATTCTCGCTCTACGTGTTTTCGTCTCACCTTTTCCTCACACAATAGAACAAAATCTTTAACTCTCTGCCCTTTGCCAATACTCAAAGTTATAAGAAAAATAATACATTTCTGTATCATTTTCTAACCCTCAAAATTCCTCCGATACTTTTTTTTTTCTTCAAATTACCAGACGTCAAGACACTGCCCATGTTTTTTTGAATAACAGAATTATATTCAAATGGTGGGGGAAAAAAAAAAAGTTGAACGGATAAAATATAAAAAAAATCATCAAAATTCATGAGAGTATTTTTTACTTTCTCCAAAAGTCGAGATATCGTAAGTCGCGAAGCCTCATGCTCGGTCAAATGAGAATAAAAGATTCAGCAAGGGGGATGAAACGGTTCTTGATACATCGTAATAATACATTTCTGTATCATTTTCTAACCCTCAAAATTCCTCCGATACTTTTTTTTTTCTTCAAATTACCAGACGTCAAGACACTGCCCATGTTTTTTTGAATAACAGAATTATATTCAAATGGTGGGGGAAAAAAAAA
Source organism: Dyspetes luteomarginatus (assembly GCA_963669185.1). Lineage (NCBI taxonomy): Eukaryota > Metazoa > Arthropoda > Insecta > Hymenoptera > Ichneumonidae > Dyspetes > Dyspetes luteomarginatus. The sequence goes on along the minus strand of OY769903.1, from coordinate 28,876,880 downwards.
AAGTTGAACGGATAAAATATAAAAAAAATCATCAAAATTCATGAGAGTATTTTTTACTTTCTCCAAAAGTCGAGATATCGTAAGTCGCGAAGCCTCATGCTCGGTCAAATGAGAATAAAAGATTCAGCAAGGGGGATGAAACGGTTCTTGATACATCGTAGTAATACATTTCTGTATCATTTTCTAACCCTCAAAATTCCTCCGATACTTTTTTTTTTTCTTCAAATTACCAGACGTCAAGACACTGCCCCTGTTTTTTTGAATAACAGAATTATATTCAAATGGTGGGGGAAAAAAAAAAAGTTGAACGGATAAAATATAAAAAAAATCATCAAAATTCACGGGAGTATTTTTTACTTTCTCCAAAAGTCGAGATATCGTAAGTCGCGAAGTCTCGTGCTCGGTCAAATGAGAATAAAAGATTCAGCAAGGGGGATGAAACGGTTCTTGATACATCGTAGTAATACATTTCTGTATCATTTTCTAACCCTCAAAATTCCTCCGATACTTTTTTTTTTTCTTCAAATTACCAGACGTCAAGACACTGCCCATGTTTTTTTGAATAACAGAATTATATTCAAATGGTGGGGGAAAAAAAAAAAGTTGAACGGATAAAATATAAAAAAAATCATCAAAATTCATGAGAGTATTTTTTACTTTCTCCAAAAGTCGAGATATCGTAAGTCGCGAAGCCTCATGCTCGGTCAAATGAGAATAAAAGATTCAGCAAGGGGGATGAAACGGTTCTTGATACATCGTAATAATACATTTCTGTATCATTTTCTAACCCTCAAAATTCCTCCGATACTTTTTTTTTTCTTCAAATTACCAGACGTCAAGACACTGCCCATGTTTTTTTGAATAACAGAATTATATTCAAATGGTGGGGGAAAAAAAAAAAGTTGAACGGATAAAATATAAAAAAAATCATCAAAATTCATGAGAGTATTTTTTACTTTCTCCAAAAGTCGAGATATCGTAAGTCGCGAAGCCTCATGCTCGGTCAAATGAGAATAAAAGATTCAGCAAGGGGGATGAAACGGTTCTTGATACATCGTAATAATACATTTCTGTATCATTTTCTAACCCTCAAAATTCCTCCGATACTTTTTTTTTTTCTTCAAATTACCAGACGTCAAGACACTGCCCATATTTTTCTGAATAATAGAATTATATTCAACTAGTGGGGGAAAAAAAAAAAAGTTGAACGGATAAACAATAAAAAAAATCATCAAAAGTCACGAGAGTATTTTTTACTTTCTCCAAAAGTCGAGAAATCGTAAGTCGCGAAGCCTCGTGCTCGGTCAAATGAGAATAAAAGATTCAGCAAGGGGGATGAAACGGTTCTTGATACATCGCTTAAACAGTAAGAGAGTGGCCCTGGCGGCAGGGGGGGGGGGGAGGGTTGACGAGTTTCCGCAGAGGGATTGGCTGTCATGCCAGGCAAGAACGATCACCAAGCGGACAAACTTTTCTTGACTAAACTGGACGCAATCCTCAAGGGGATTGCGAGTCGAGAAGTCTCTCGTAGGAGCAGAGGAAAATATACCGGAGATGTAACCCTCCCCCCCCCCCCCCCTCCCCCCACACTGTCTCACTACACTATAGAGCTGATTTTTCCGCGTTTACCAACGACGCGGAGAGAAAACTTACAGAGAGAGTCGACTCGTTTCCTCTCAATGGGCGTTTATTTATCTTTCTCTTCTTTACTTTTTATTGGAAGCCTCCAAGGATTCAACGTGGATTTTTGTATATCTATATATAAATGAACGGAAGCTAACCCAAACATTTAAATATATATATATATAAAGGCTCGTCGTACCCTTGGAGACTGGAATACCTATATATGTCTAAAAAAGTTAAGTTTTCAAAGCGTTTCCGGACTCTCGAAAATTCTCATGAGACGTGCGACGAACACAGAAACAGTAAAACGACTCTCGTCCTTTCTGTATGACATCCCTTCAATTCCTCCCTCTCTTTCACTGCCTGCCTTCTCTTTTACAACAGCAAATCTCTATTATTTTTTATACCAGCTTCACCCTCCGATTTATCTCTCTATCGATCACAATTCATTTCTTATTGCTGCTCAAATGGCACGATGAGAAACGTCAAAATGGCTCTGAAGTGACAGCCACTTAATTTTTTTCCTCCATCGTTTCTATCTCCCCGGTATCTTATCGTGTCAAGATCTTAAAAATTATAGCAGTTTGAAAAAGTTACAACCAATTAAAGCAACAATTAAATCATCTCAATCGATTTACTCATATATCGATTTTATTTAAATATTTTTAAATAAAACTTTATTATATTTAAATTAAATATTCTATTGAAATATATACATATATATATATCGATATAATAATATTATATTAATATTTAAATTCAGATAAATTTTCAGTACTTTACTTTTCCTTTCCAATACTTTCCAATACTTTTCTTCCCCCCAAAGCCCACAGTGGTTCGAATCATGTCGGTTCATTCAATCACGACGAGATGACCGTGAAAAAATGTCGACGATGTTATTATATATATATATATATATATCGCACTAAAAAGCTCTTTAGAGTGTTCTCTGGCGAGATCAAAGTGGTCGCTTTGACACATCACACGTGTATTCAGGTCGATGGACATTGATTTCCTCGTAGTTTCCGAAAATAAATTAATTTATTGGCAGGTGACAAAAAAGGGGAGGGGGTGCACTTTGAACCTTTTAATGATGCGACACTTGACCTGAAATCATCGTCTTCCATTTTTTGCGCTAAATCTTAAACCTCCCTCTAATTCTTCTCTTTGTCGCAAAGCCCATCAGTGGTAAAGATCATGTGGGTTCATTCTAGCATGACAAGATTACCGTTCAAGAGTCTCGAGTACGTTTTATATACTTTATACATTTATATATATATATATTTATATATATATATATATTTATATGTATATATATTTATATATATATATTGTATGTAGCCCCTATAGAACCACTTCACAGTGTTCTCTACCAATATAAAAATGGTCTCTATACATCGCTTTGCCACATCACACTCGTGTTCTGGTCTCGAGAGATATCATTTTCTTGTGGTTTCTGAAATTATAGGAATTTTGTTGGTTGGGGGGGGGGGGGGGGTAAAAAGATGGGCGAGATGGGAGTTTTCGTGTTGAGGACCGGAAACCACGATAGTAGCCTCACCTGTTGGTTTCCACTTCGGGTTAACGAGATCATCGGCCAAAAGCGAGGCACGCTCATTTTATATATATATATATATATATATATATATCACTCGCTTTGTGTGTTGAGTTCTCGCGTGTCGGAGCTTTCTCACGCAAGTACCTCGACCTCTCCAATATTCGTCCACCCGCCCTTCTAGCTCTCCCTCTCCCTCTCCCTCTCCCCCTCTCACTCTCGTTCTCATCTCTCGTCCGAGGTTTCCTTTGTCGTCCTCCGGAAAACGATTTTGCCACCGCGAGTATCACGATCAACGAACGAGAGAATGAGAGAGAAAGCGCCCCTTTGAGCTTTTGTTAGTTTGTACCATATGGGCCATTCCAGACCAACGATAATTTTTTTTTTTTCTAGCGTATCACACAACATTTTCTTTTTTACCACCGAAGTATGAGGAAAAAATATCACTGATGCAGCTGAGCCTTTAATTTAAAAAAAACACTTTTTTTAAAAAAATTTCATATTTTTACTTATTTTTCGATCGAGGGTCAAGTCTTGTCAGACGTATTTTTTTTTTTTTCGAGTCTATCACACAAAATTTATTTTTTTACCACCCAAGTATGAGGAAAAAAATATCACTGATGCAGCTGAGCCTTTAATTTGAAAAAAAAAACTTTTTTTTTAATTTTTTCATATTTTTACTTATTTTTCGATCGAGGGTCAAGTGTTATCAGACGTATTTTTTTTTTCTTACATAATCCAAATCTAAAAAAATAGATTTTACGCCAAGGGAAACCTTTTGAAGGTTGAACGATCGTAATTTGAAAATTTCAATGATTGTACATTTTTTTTCTCGTCACTAGGGTCCAATTTTATGAAAAATAATGGACCATATCGGAGAGCATCGCTGTCTACTTGACATGGAATAGCGCATATATAGTTTTTTTTTTTATCTCTCCCGTTTATATACAGCAGTTAAAATTGTCAATTCGAGTTTGCTATTATTACTCTGCTCTCAGCAATGTGGCACGTAATCCTATCGAGCATGCCAGCAAACATCCCTTTCTACCCTTCTTTTCCCTTCCAACCGCATATTATATACACTCGCTGACAGCTGAGAAACTACCCCCACCTATTTGTAACCCCTCTTCGGTAAGTAGACTCGAATAAAGCTTCCTGAACACAGTGAAAAGATTCGAGCTTTCTCGTCTTCTTCACCTTCTTCTTCTTATTCTTCTTCTTTGATCTTCGCATTATTAGCAAATCTCGAGAGATGAAGATTTTATTTTCCAATTCCCCTTATTCTTTCTCTCCAATCCCATAATTGTTTCTTGATTGTCGGACATTGAGATGGGTCTGCAAATAATTATTGTCAGAACTTTTTGCTTCAGAATAATAATTGATAAAGGGGATGAGAATTGAAATAAAAAAGAAGACGATATTATTTTTTTTATCGTCGAAATAAAAATGAAAAATTACATTAATAAATATGATTGTTTTTTTTTTTTGTTGGATAATTCATTATTCCATATTAATAATAATTTGTATATTTTTTAATCATTTATCGTGATCATTTTGTTTCAAAATTATTTTGTTAACGATTTTCTTATTCGATTGATGTGCTCATCCCAAATCCGAGAATACGACTTGTCTTGTCGTTTCTCATTCTCGTCACTTCTGTCAATATCGTGCAAATATTTTCTCAACAAATTCTTTGTTTTCGCGAGCGAGGATACTGATTCACCCCAAACAAAATAAGCGAGGAAGAGAGAGAGAGAGAGAGCGAAAAAAAAAGATGGAGGAAGAGAGCGAGTTGAAGTAAAAATTTTCTTCGACTCTTTCAACTTTTCGTGAACTCGTTTCTCCTGGCATTCTCGTGCTTCTTCATGCTGCCGGAGGCGCTGGGATAAATCCGCGAGAGAAAAGAGACGACAGGGGACTTCGTAAATACATAAACGTGGTATAAGCAGACGTGAAACGGAAATAAAAAAAACACGAGAGAGACATATAGAGAGAGAAAGCTCTCGCGAGAAGTTCACGAGATTGTGCTCAAATATGCGCGCCAGCGCCCCGTCAGAGGGTCGAGTCTCATATATATATGTACATATATATATATATATATATATATATATATATATATATATATATATATATATATATATATTTTTTTTTTTTTTTCATCCCCAAGAGAGTATCGCGAGTACTGTGCACTCAAGTTCTCTCTCGGTGTTGTCTTTCCGTTTTCATCTCGTTTTCTTCATTTCGTTATAAAATATACGAAAGCTCAAAAAATTCTCAAATTTTCGAGATATATATCGTAGACTTGAGAAAAATCTTTATTCCGACGACAAACCCAAACGATAAAATTTCGATGGAATAAAAATCAATTTTCCAAAAACTGCATAGAATTTTTTTAGAAACTAAACAGAAAAATTATTCTAAAATGTTTTTTTTTACCCAATGAGTTAGTTACTCATCGGTGAATAAAATTTTGTTGAGAGAACAAAAATTATTTGACTCAACAAATAAATGTCAGAATCTCGAAGAATTTATTAATTGACAGATGGAAGGAAAAATATTTAAAAAAAAAAATTATTCGTAAAGAAAAAATATTTCATATGTGAGAACATAAATTTCATTCCGAGAGGATTGAATAATTCTACGTTATTTCGACCACGCTTGAGAAATTCTTGTGCGCAAAATCTCGAAATATTTAATCCGAGAATGTTTAACCCTGGTCCCTCTTTCTCTCCTAACATTTCTACAATTTCCGAGAATAGACTTTAATCCTCAGGGATAATAGAACGCACCCCACAGAGTTTACATAATTTTGGGTCCTTATGTGAAACCGCGGAGCGTGTCCGAGCAGAGATTTTCTCGTATAGCCTAATCCCCAAGCAAAAGAGTCTCTCTCTCTCTCTCTCTCTCTCTCTTTCTCTCTCTTTTTCTCTCTTGGTCTGTAGAAAGCGAAGGCCCTATTGTAACGGCGAGTATGAGTGTATACCGGAAATATCCTTCTCCCTTTTCCTCTTCTCTCTTTCTCTCTCTCTCTCTCTCTCTCTCTCTCTTTTTCTCTCTTGGTCTGTAGAAAGCGAAGGCCCTATTATAACAGAGAGTATGAGTGTATACCAGAAATATCCTTCTTCCTTTTTCTCTTCTCTCTCTCTCTCTCTTTCTCCCTACAACTGTACATGGAATTTTTGATCAGCACCTTAATCCTACCAGCAGTGAAATTGCGAGAGATTTCACCACGTGTATTCTCGTCGAGCTTGAATACACATTCAAAATTATTTTCTCCCCAATATCACTTGCACACGCGCAATGCACACTTCATCTCAACACCAACGACCGAGTAAAAACTTTTGCATCCTCAAATTTGTTTCGAAAACTTTTTCCACACATTGGAAAATCTCTGATGACTTTTTAAACCTTTAATTACCGTGGCAAAATATTCTTACACATTTTTGAGTCATGAATTTTTGTATTCTTTTGATATATCGAACGACAAAAAATCATAAAATATAATCTCCTTACGTGAGAATGAAAAAAAAAAGATTTTCTTTCATCGAAGAAGCTTTTTTATTTCCAGGTCGAAAAATGAATAAATAAAAAAATTTAAAAAGTCTACTGATAACGATAAACTGAAGGGAGCAAAAAAAAATTGAAATTGATTGCTGGTAAGATAGAAGAAAACGTAAATTCAATCTCTCTTTCTCTCGTAGCTACCTGTCTCGATTCTCTTTGGTGTCGTACATACGTGAGAATGATGACAGGCCAAGAGAGAGAGAGAGAGAGAGAGAGAGAGAGAGAGAGAGAGAGAGAGAGAGAGAGAGAGAGAGAGAGAGAAATGCGAGAGAGAGAGAGAGAGAGAGAAAGAGAGAGAGAGAGAGAGAGAGAGAGAGAGAGAGAGAGAGAGAGAGAGAGAGAGAGAGAGAGAGAGAGGGGGAGAGAGAGAGAGAGAGAGAGAGACAGAGACAGAGACAGAGAGAGAGAGAGAGAGAGAGAGAGAGAGAGAGAGAGAGAGAGAGAGAGAGAGAGAGAGAGAGAGAGGGAGAGAGCTTATAGAATTGACGCTGTTTGTCATGTTGGCATTCTGCTTTAGCAGAGAGTACCTGCAACGAAACAAGATACTGTCAAGGGCTTTGCATCTCGGATTCTCTTTGGTCGAGCAGCTTCTCCGGCACATTCCCAGTCACTTCTGTATTCTCGGATTTCACGGTTAAAAATTGTTTTTCCCTTGGCAAAGAGGCAGATTGACGATTCAATGCGACTACAGAGTCAAGAGGCTTTCACTCGCTTTACCAAAAATAAAAAAACACGTCGTTCTTAATAATCACAAAAAGTTCTCTGGGCAAAATGACAATTTTTTTTTCTCCATCTTGAACAATTTATTTATCTCGTAATTGTTCGTCCGATCAAAATTATCCTCTAATTTATGAGAGATTATTTTACAAAATAATTTTCGACTTCTCAAAGACTTGAGAATTGCAATAAACTTTCATATCTGATTTCAAATAAAAACACTCGTCATTTTATTATTATTACTATTTATTATTATTTTCGTTTGATTTCTCGAAATGCCTATTAGAGGGAAAAATTTTCAGCTATTTCGCCACGAGAATGCAATCGTTAAATGTACATATATATATACATATATACATTTAACGATTCCATATACATATATATACATATATAGGCCAAAAGCACCAGCAGTCAGACAGAACGTGTTAAATTATATCTGTATATTACGCGAAAACAAAAAAGTGGCCAAGTACTGGGCCTGTCCAACTACAGGTGCCTTTACCCTATTCAAAGCTAATAACCAAGAGTATGCTGAGAGTTTCCTTATTTTCGCTCTCCCAGTTCTCGATTTCCTCTTCTCGGGCATGAACGCGCTCGCGGGCAATAATTGCACTTGGAGTCGCTCTAACCTCTCGGAGGTATTTGCCCACTTCACCCACAGGGTATTAAGCTCTTGCCTTCTCCCCCTTAAACTCTGCCCTCCTCTGCATTATAGAGAGAGCCGAGGAGAAACTTGAACACGTGAAACGCGTGTCAAGTGGATAGATTAACCCTGGTAATGGCACATCCAAAAAATCTCAGATTTTATATAGTTATATGTGAGAAAAGCTCTGGAAGAAAAGCTCGAGCAAAGGACAATAAGGGGCCTTCCTGAACCGAGTTTACTCTCAAGGCAATGGCTCGACTACACACATGTCTTATACATACAGCTCGAGTATACCATCGATGAGCTTTATAATTTTACCCCAGCCAAAAGTGAACATACACCATAATTTAAACCAAAATCTCTCTTACAACGAGAATAAAAATTGGTGTAATTCAGTCATAAGTACATATTGACATATTTCTTTCACTTTTGTTATTTATTCAGCGTGTCAAGTGGATAGATTAACCCTGGTAATGGCACATCCAAAAAATCTCAGATTTTATATAGTAATATGTGAGAAAAGCACTGGAAGAAAAGCTCGAGCAAAGGACAATAATGGGCCTTCCTGAACCGAGTTTACTCTCAAGGCAATGGCTCGACTACACACATGTCTTATACATAAAGCTCGAGTATACGATTCAATTCAATTTTACCTTCAATTTTAGCTTCAATTTTACCCCATAATAATATATTATGTATTACACATATTTATTTACTATATACATACAGTAAATAAATATGTCGAGTACTGCGAAATTTGATTGTCAAGTTAGAAATAAATTCACCTAAAAATGTACAAAATAAATTTAAAAAAGGAAAGTATAATTTATACTTCAAAAAACTCATCTAAGAAATTTTCAATAATGATTTTTCACTCGATTCAAAGTTACGAGAATTTTTCGTCATTCTTAAATAAATACTTAAAAAAAAAAACCAAAAATTCATGCCCATCAATACAATGAAAAATATTATCCTAGTACACGATATAAAAATTCATATCGATGACTATATAAAATAAATAATAAAAGGAAAAATGAAGCGATATACGTGCAAGCTGGAGAGGAAAAGCTCCGGTCAAATATATAAAAAATAAACTGAAAAACTCTCTTTGAGCCATCATCATTATCATCCGCACATAGCGAGAAAATCGAGGCCACACTCTTGAGTGCAGTGTGTGCACGACCTTAAAAGTTGAGGGTTAAGACTCTCGCCTCATAATTTATTTTTTTATTTCTATCTCTCTCGTACTCTGTTCACCCTCACTCGCTCCAAAGCTCATTCTTTTTCTTTCCCAAGAGATGAGGCCGAAAGAGAATTGCTTTTTCCACATCGTAGAGAGGACGTACCAGAGTGCCTCAGTTGAGAAAACGTAACGATTGAATTTTTCTTCTTATCAAAGCCGAAGAGAAAGCGCATCGAAATATATATATATATATATATAAAGCAAAAAGACGAAAATTATACGATTTCTAGGAAAAAACGAATCGAGAGCTTTCGAGGAAAAGGAGAAAAACTTATACTGACTTATCTTTTATATCATTTATATTGAGTAAAATTGAGATCAAGTGTATTTGGACGAAGAGAGTCTCGAGATCGTTATCGTTATAAAAGGTTCAGAATATTTTTAACGATATATATATATATCAATTTGTGGGGTTACATTCTTAAATCCCCTCGAGAATTTATCCATATTCTGGATTTGTCACATAAACATATATCTATACAAAACTTTATATATATATATATATATGTTGACCAACATATATGGGATATTCCAGGCAAATTCGAGAAGCCTGCGATTCTCACAATTTTCTTTATAGCGTTGCAGGCCAACAAAAAAAAAATTCCAACAAAATTTTCCAATAAAATTTCGAATAAAAACTTTTGGTTATCAATTTTTTAATAAATTGTTTCATTTGAATTCTTCTTTGAGAAACGAATCTCAATTTGATCTGAAATGTCCTGTGTATAAAAAAAAGTGGCACCAATCCTGCCGGTGAGCTTTTACCACGTATCAGTCTAATTGGCGAACACAGTTGGAGGGATGAGAAAGGACAATAAAAATAAATAATAAAAAAAAAAAAAAAAACACATAAATGGGTTACAGAAATGTGTAGGAGAGCCCCGGAGGAGTTAATCGACGTGCCTGGTCGTGCTTGGTCGCGTGCTCTGCTCTTCCTACAGCGAATGAGAGCTGAAAAGGGTGAGCGTGTCCGGAAATCGAAATTGTCGACACTGTCCCTCTCCCTTTCTCTTTTGCTCCCTGCCCCTTTCGATTTAAGGGTGAGAGGAGTTAGGGGAGGTTTACGTGTTGAAGCAAAACGTCCCCGATGTTGAGCCGAATCATTCATATATACCTTCGTAGCATCTTTATATATATATATATATATATATATATATATATATCGACTCACACACACACACACACACACATACTATAGATATACCACGTGTACAATTCCTGCCAATTAATTAGAGGAGTCGAACAGCCCCGAGCAACTAACTTGTGTACACACAAAACCCAATCGAAACGAAGGGAAATCGTAACCCACGCTATTGAAAACATAGCACGCGTTTATATAACACACACACAAATATATATATATATATATATATATATATATATATATTTTTTTTTGTTCCCCTCCGAAAAAGCGAATTTATTCTTGTGGACCGACCTTATTTGCGGCACATTGTACTTTTCAATCAAGATCTTATTGATTTTATTGATTTTGATTAATTCAATGAATTTGTCCGTTTTTATTTCATTTTATTGATTGTAATTAGTTTTATTTATCTACGAATAGAAACATTCCAATAGACTTATCGTAGCCAGGCCATTCTTTCATTTTTTGCAGACGAAAAAATGGCAAAAAAATTTGATGTCTTCGTATTTGCTTTTTTTTTTTTACAGTTTAGAAAAAAAAATACTCTATAGCAGTAGAAGAAAATAATCGTATTTTTGATCTGTAAAACTATGAAATTTTTTTTTTTAAATCAACAATCATCAGTTCGTTACTGTTTGACTGATTTATTCTCATTGGCGATGTTTTAAAAGCGTCACGAGTTGACCCTTAAATAAAAAATGCAAGTGCATTCATATCCCGAGATCTTTATTTTTTATTTATTTTAATTACGTAGAGAATTTGCCAAAAATAAATTTTAAACTTTTAAATCCGTAAAAATGAGAATTTAACAAAACGCTCAAAAGCTCAAAATTTTATTCCAACAAAAATCTTTTTTTACTAAGCATCGATCAACTACTATCAAATGGTCAATAACTTGAGGTTGACGGTAAACAATTCCTCCAATGACCTTTCGATAACAATTTTCACCAAAATTAACTATGAAACGTTTTGCTGCTCATACAAAAGTTTTGCCTTCCCTTTCAGCCAAGACTTGAACCGAACTCTCGGTGAGGTTTTCGAGTTTTCCAATCTATATATATATATATATATATATATATATATATATACATACAGAGTGGTAAAGTAAACGTGCGAGAGCGTTGATAGTCTGAGACGCGAGAGAGCAACTCTCGGTGCAATCTCATCCAACGTCCTCGCGAGAGGCGAAGCCATAAACATCGTGATAGGGTCGAAGAGTGAATTGTATGGCCAAAGGATTGCCTCGACTTCGATCCATGTATGGGTGGAGGCTTGAGTTAGAGGCTCTTGCGGAAGCGCAATATCTCGGTACATCGTTGGAAGGAGAAGCTCTGCGAACTATATTGGGCCCTTCGGAGTTTTCCAAAGCATATATATATCCTATAGAATACCTTCTATATATATATATATATAGTAATATTATGGTAGAATCAGTTCGTCTACTTTGCCTTGACCGGCTGGCACGTCGAAGGTCCTGGAGAGTATTTTCTCTTACAATTAGAGTAGAGAGAGAGAGAGAGGCCTTTAAAACCAGCTGCTGGTCGCTCACCAGAAAGTTTTCGTCTAATTAGGTGGCTCCGTGGGTGGATACTACTTTTCCTATATACACACACACACACACATATAAATATATACATATGTGTATATATATATATATATATATATATATATATATATATATACATATGTGTATATATATATATATATATATATATATACACATATATACATGTATGCATGTATACATATATACATATATATATGCAGTACACAAGTATTGCTGCTTCTGCTGATGCTTCCTCTCGTCTCTCTAGTTTCGAAGCTCAACTTGTTCACTTATACATATTATTGCCAGATGTATATATATACATATATTATATACGTGCAGAGAATGCATATGAGGAAAAACAGGATGTTACTTCGGAAAATAGGATATATCGAGGTCCCTGAAGCTGTCCCGATATTAAATTAAATTTGCAATAGTACAAAAATTTTGGATAAAATTTTATTATTTCAATATCAATTTCAAATTTTCAAATAATTGAGTTATCGAAAAAATTATTTTTTCCTGCAATTACTCTCTGGGCAAAAAAAAATTATCGTAGAGCGAATAAAAATTTCAATCTTGCAGAGAAATTTGAGAAACATCGATAAATTTATTAAAAAGTATTTTTGAAGGTTATTTTAGGTAGACAATTGGGGTCACAATCTCGCGATAGCGCGAGGACCAAAATACGAAAATCAAAACGATATACTATATGTATTTATAGGAACGACGACCCTGGAGTTCAAACGTACTATATATAACTTTCAACCCCCTTTCCCCTTCTCGCTCTCTCTCTCTCTCTCTACTACCAAAGTTGTATCAATCAAAGCAAACTCCTTTCCATGTTCACCGAATCCGAAAGGCTATAAGCAGAAGTTTCTCAGTGGGCAAAGCTTCCACACTGCATTGAGCTTGACGGGAAAAGCCATATATATATATATATATATATATATATGTTCCAGTTGCTCTATTGCGAATGTGCTCTCGTCTCATGAATCTCGCTGCTCGCTCGGCCGAATCCTTATCTTCAACATGCTCGGAAAACTTCGCGATGCCGGATCTCAACTATATGTATACATATATATATACATACATATATATATATATATATATATATATATATATATATACATATATACATATATAAATATACGTATATTACACTACTTCAACAAATCTAAAACATTTACGTATACGAGATTTGTTCGTCACCCGAGCACACGACACTTGGCTCTGCACACGATTTCCGGAGATTTTTGTTTGATTCTCTCGAGATATCACGAGTGAAACTTCAACTACTTGGAGCTTTTTTGCAAACAAGAAAAATTCACTGCACGAAAGATATAAAATAAAAGGAGAGTCAATAATAATAATTATTTTTTCCTTCAATCATAATTTCTCAAGTTTTAAGAGGAAAAAAAAAACTGCTGCCATAGAGAATGGCGAGATGTGTCACGTTAAAAAATGTCATGAACAAATTTTGGCCATATAATAATAATAATAATATTTATTAACATCGCACTGAGACGTGACCAGAAATTGCGTTGGATATATAAATATATAAATGATGTGGAAAAAAAAAATCGAGAATTTCCTCATCGTTTTACCTCGTTAAAATATGTATATGTATATTATGTGAAATAAAACTATAGAACCAGTGAATTGGTTAGACGCAAAAATTCTCATTTTTCCCAATAGACCCTTAATCTCAGAAAATCGGTAGAGGGAGAATCCTCCTCTGCTCGATTATCCATTTCTTTCAGCATCGTTATATACATGTGTCGTTGGATGTATCAATAAAAATTGGTCCATAGAGGAAAAACAAAGCTCGTGAAAAATGTACTAACTTCCTATAGTATATTTATAAGGCATTTATTTATAGTATATAGTATATAAGGTACATTTCAAGAGATCCAAGACCTGCTCGCTATATATGTATATCTGACGAAGAGTCCCATATATATATATATATATATATAATATACATATTTACAGTTAAATGGAACTCTTCGTCATCAATAAATCCAAAATGGTATAGATCGAGTCTTGGAACTCTCGAAATGTGATACTCTTGTACGAGCCCTTTAGATACATAAATATACATATATATAGAACTACATTTGTACTTTTATCCCTGGGACCCTCTTTTCGATCGTTTCTGTTTTTCAAGAAAATTGCTTCCTTGCGTAGCAAAAATAGTGCAGAGGAACGAGGGGAAAAATGCTCGTGCCTCGAATATTGAGAGCAATCATCGTGATAGAGAACGAGTGCAAATGTCGCAAAACTCTATGTATATCTGGAATATACATATATATATATCGACTGTATCGTCGTAATACAAAAGTGAAATATTCAGAAAATTTATGGCACATGCCAAAATTATTTAGAATTTTCTCCAAAATCGAATTTTATTTCAACTTTATTCTATGTCAATTTTATGTCAATTGTATTTGAATCAATTTTTTTTTAGTTTAATTTTGAAGATTAATTATTTCTCAATGTCATACTCTTTATCGATGCATTTTATGCGAATGGTGAAAAATCGTTACGGATATTTATCGTTTGACTCGTCCTAAATATGGCGAGCGTAAGGACCTTTTTAAAAAATTTCGTATCTCAGTTTTAAAAAATGTTGACTTATTTTATTCTAGTTCTGTTTTCCCATCCCTTTATTTTTTCACCCCATAATATCTTTAGATGAATGGAAAAAAATATCCGTACGAACATTTTTCATTTCTTGCAACTCTGTAGCTGAAAAAAAAAAAAAACACACGAGGAAAAGAATTTTACTTGTATAAATATGAAATACGCTCATCGGGAAAACAACGAAGCGATCTGTACTACACGAAAATGTTTCGCAGTAACGTCAGACGCGAATTCTCCCCCATCCATACTCTCCCTCTGTCGAACGTTGAAAACCCATCGAGCTCGGGACCAGCCAGACAGTATCGTGTACCAGGACCAATAGAAAAAGAGAAAGAGCCCAAACGCTAGAAAATATCGTTCGCTTCAATATATCTCTTACAAACGATATCGACATGTTACTCTGCACTGTCCTGTACAATCGTCTCTCCCTCGCTCTTTCCTCCCCCTCTCTCTCTCGCTCTTTCTCACTCTCCTATCGATGAAAATTGCGAATCCCCGTATATATATATATATATATTATTGTTCACGACCACACGGGGATTCGCAATTATATATATATATATATATAGGATGTTGGTAAAAATCGTACAATAGAAGAAAAAAAAGTCCCCAACACAACAAAGAAAGCTTCATATACAACGATTTTACATCTTCACTGTGATATCTGCCTGACTTGCATATATAAATATACAACATTTTAGAGTTCACCTTTTAGAGGGTAGAGGGGGTCGGATAGCCTATTACACCGCTCACGATGCTACGAACCAGAATCTCGTAAATGCAGAATCTCTTTCTCCACTTTATTTTTCTTCTTTTCTACTCCTCCGTTTCTCTTTGATTCTTCAGAGCTCCCGCAGGAAAATAAATTGCTTGAATAATGGAAAGAGTCGGCTAAGCCTGGCTTACCGTGCTTTTCGTCAAGCTTTCGTGTCATTCGCTATCTGCACCTCCAACTCTTTTCTCTCTCTCTCTCTCTCTCTCTCTCTCTCTTCGCTTCATTCCCATTTTCCTCTTTTTATTCTCGTCTTTTATTTCTAATCCTTTACACCCACTGCACGAAAACTGCACTTTTAGACTGTAACACTGCATACAGAATGTTGACTTTTTTCATATTGTTTTCTTAAACATTGTAGGCACTATATTTATATACATAGCGACTTACATGAAATGTAGAAATCAACTGACTTTTTATTCAAATCGTTATCGTTTTTTCTCTCTCTTCGCTTCATTCCCATTTTCCTCTTTTTATTCTCGTCTTTTATTTCTAATCCTTTACACCCACTGCACGAAAACTGCACTTTTAGACTGTAACACTGCATACAGAATGTTGACTTTTTTCCTACTGTTTTCTTATACATTGTGGGCACTATATTTATATATATAGCGACTTACATGAAATGTAGAAATCAACTGACTTTTATTCAAATCGTTATTCAAATACGAGCAAGAGGCGAATTGCCGTGACCTAACAACCCTCTCCTCGATTGTTTATCTTTTTATGGTCATGCACCAACCCCTATTTCACTCTATAGTTTCACATCCCTCTTGCTTTCTCACTTCTTTCTAACACTCTCATCCCTCTTTTGTTTCATATCCTTCTCTCTCAAGGAGAAGACTACATCCCCTTCGTCATCCCTTCGCTGCTATATCTTTGGTATCGCCCCCCCCCCCCACTCTCTCTCTCTCCCTCTCTCTTTCTTCGCTTCATTCCCATTTTCCTCTTTTTATTTTCGACTTTTATTTCTAATCCTTTACACCCACTGCACGAAAACTGCACTTTTAGACTGTAACACTGCATACAGAATGTTGACTTTTTTCATATTATTTTCTTAAACATTGTGGGCACTATATTTATATATATAGCGACTTACATGAAATGTAGAAATCAACTGACTTTTTATTCAAATCGTTATACCACGAAAACAAATGTTTACTTCATAAAAGTTGTAGTTTTGAATGAACTTTTAAGAAAGATTTTTGTTTGTTTATAATATTAAAAATTTCATTTTGATGAAAAATAGACGAAAATATATATATATATATATATATATATATTTTTGGCAAGTACGTAAATTTCGATTTTGCACTGAAAGTCACAGGGTCGTATTATAGTGCAGGGTGAGTAGATATTTTTATTAATATGGGATTCGCCCCTCGTACCGATCCTACATGAGGGTTTTCACCTTGCTGAAAAGACGTGAAATATCCTCGTATATAATATTAAAAGACGAAAAGTCGATGTGTCAGCAACGTACCATGTGAAATACGAGCAAGAGGCGAATTGCCTTGACCTAACACAACCCTCTCCTCGATTGTTTATCTTTTTATGGTCATGCACCAACCCCTATTTCACTCTATAGTTTCATCCCTCTTGCTTTCTCACTTCTTTCTAACACTCTCATCCCTCTTTTGTTTCATATCCTTCTCTCTCAAGGAAAAGACTACATCCCCTTCGTCATCCCTTCGCTGCTATAACTTTGGTATCGCCTCCCCCCCCCCCCCCACTCGCTCTCTCTCTCTCTCTTTAACTATCCTGGAGAGCATCTCTGAGCACAGGGCACTTTCGACCCCGTCGCAGATGTGAATAGAGCGATAACGTCACCCCCACCCCCCACCGAGTATCACACGAAACTTGAGAACAACACTGCTCTATATACGTGGTGGACTCTAGGATGTATATATGTATATAATATTATATTATATATATATATACACACCAGAATGTATATACATATATATATGATAAAATTGGGGAATATGGACTAACAACCGAGGCGAGACGAAAAAATTCCAGAATAAAAATTTCATACTTAAATATGTAAACTAAAGTGTCACTCAAGTTCAATATTCTTAATGTATCGAGATCTCGTTGCATTATACGTAAATAAAAATAAGAATTGAAATTAAATGAAAATTTGTGATATTAGATACAGAAAATTACATAAAGAGATAAAAGTCTCGGTTGGGGGTTTGGGGATTAAAATTCCCTGCTTTAGCTCAAAATATATATATATATATACAACTAAAAAAAATCCCTGCTTTAGCTCAATATGTATACAACGAAAAAAATGCTTATAGCTTATCCAGTTTCTCGACTGACGAACAATGAAACTCTCTTTATCTGTCGGGAGGGAGGGAGGGATGGGGGGTGGGGGGAGGGGGATGAAACAACGAAAACTGATCTCCTCCCATTTGCTACATCTTGCGTGCTCTTGGACTCAACCCCCTACATTCGACGCTCGAATATCTGGACGCGTGTTTCGAATATCGGACGAGTCGACCTCCACGCCCCTGCACCCCTCCAAATTATCGGACAAACTCTCAAAGTGCAAGCAGAGATACAGAGCAGAGAGTTTCACCCTGGTCTTTCAACCCCACCCCCCCCCCCCCTCCCCTCCCTCACCAGCCCCTCGTGAGCTACAAAACGCCCTTGCCAAGATTAATGAAGACGAATATCCAGCATGACTCGTTGAATATCCCAAATGTAGCCAGGAGTAAAACAGAGAGCCAAGGGAAATTCTCTCTTGTCATGTGGCATTTATAAAAGTTCGTGTAGTTGCGTTATTATTATTATTATTATTATTATTTACATGAAGACTTTTGTCATGCTAAATAATGTATTAGCATTTTTCCTCCATCATTTGGAGGGACTTTAATTTTTTTTCTTTCCACTCTGATCCCTTTTACCAAAAGTATTGAAAAAAAATCGAATGAAGAAATGATGAAGATATGAAAAAAAAAATTCTATCAGCTCCGGAATCATCAAATGTAATTTTAATTGTATTTTTATGGACAGCTCGTGACATTTTGGAATTTAAGTTATTTTCTCTACCGATTGAAAAGATTTAGAAATTCTGGCCTCGAGAGAGATGGGAAATTTCTTACAGACAGTGACGAGAGACATGAATGAGACACATTGGAATTCAGGATGTGATTCGACAGATGTCTCTCCTCTCTGCTTCTTCTCTCGTACTCTATTCGTGCTCCTACTGAGAAAAAGGCCGATTATCTCTATCTCTAGAAAAACGGTCGCTTGGCAGCTCGAGCAATAAGTGTCAGTTTGTTAACGTGGGCTTTTTCTCACCCTCTGTACTTTTTTTTTTCTTCCTGATCCTCTTCTAACTTTTTTTTTACCCCTCAAGTCAGAGTTTCGTGGATCGAAATTTACTCTGTATATATATTTTTTTTTTGATCTCCTTGACACTTTTTTAATGACAGCGACAATTTTTATAGCGAGAAAAAAACGATTTTTGTTTCATTCAAATGGAATATCAAATGGAATATCTATTCGTGCTCCTGCTGAGAAAAAGGCCGATTATCTCTATCTCTAGAAAAACGGTCGCTTGGCAGCTCGAGAAATAAGTGTCAGTTTGTTAACGTGGGCTTTTTCTCACCCTCTGTACTTTTTTTTAAATCCTGATCCTCTTCTAACTTTTTTTTTACCCCTCAAGTCAGAGTTTCGTGGATCGAAATTTACTCTATATATATTTTTTTTTTGATCTCCTTGACACTTTTTTAATGACAGCGACAATTTTTATAGCGAGAAAAAAACGATTTTTGTGTCATTCAAATAGAATATTATTTTATTAAGTTTAGTTTGAAATTTACTTGATTTTTTTTTTTAATTCTTTTATTGTACGAAGGAAAATATCACGAAATAAATAAAAATTTATTTATATATTTGGAGATTTATTCAAAAGAGATCAATGTGGAAGAATAATGTTGAGATTTTTCGTTTATTTTTTGTTTTATAATTTTTTTTATTTTATTTTTTTTCTTGTGCTTCAGAGCATCGTACTCGAGATGAACAGACTGGGAATGATGGTCGATCTCTCGCACGTCTCGGTGCCAACGATGCTCGACGCAATGGGCGCCTCGAGGGCACCCGTAATATTTAGTCACAGCAGCGCACACGCCCTCTGCAACTCGTCGAGGAACGTGCCAGACCACGCTCTTCGACTTCTCGTAAGTACATCCATTATATATATATATATATCGTGTATGGCTATTAAAATTGTCTGCATTAAAAAAAATTATCAAGAAGGAAGCAAAAAAAAATTTCCCACATTTATAACACAAAAATATGACATTTTTAATGGCCATTTTGAAATTTCTCATATAATCTAAATCGTCTGATTTATTATTTAATGAACGTACGAAAATATATATATTTTTCATTTTTGTTGATAAATTTTTGTGTTTTTTTTTTTTAATGTTAATTAAACATTATATAGAGTTAAAAAAATATATGAAACAAGGCCAAGGAATGTGATAATTATTGCCATTAGAAATTATTTTTCCATCTGTGATAAATAATTCGTTAAAAAATTAATCAAAAATATTTTTTGTGTACGATTTTACAGGCTCAATCTGGTGGTATAGTGATGGTCTCGTTTTATCCTCACTTTATAAGCTGCGGTGAAAAATCAACCCTCCAAGACGTTGCGGGTGAGTTTTTATCTTGCATTATTACTTTCTGTAGCCACTAATTCATTCAATATTTCATTTACGATATCGTCTGGGAAAAAGTTATAATTTTAAGTCTGTCAAGTGCCTCATTTTTCCATATCTTTTTTTTAATTTTTTTTTATTTTTAATTTCAACGAGGCACCTTAACGTTTTTTTTTGCCAGTACTAGCCTTTTGCGAGGTGTATTTTACAGACGAAATATATCATTTAAAAAAATGGCTGTATCGAAAAAGCTTATATACATATATAAAAGCCATATCGGTTGAATTCTCCTTTGACGCTTGTCGACGTGACCGACGTGACGATCAAACGCAAAACCATTAGCAATTATGCGATCATTTATGTCGAAGCTGTATGTGTGTGCTCGTAAGCGCTAAAAGCTCGTGAATTCCCAAGGCCAATGTGGCAGCACTATATACAGCTCCACCTTTCCAGGTTCAAACGCCTCCTTCCCTCTAATCACTTGTGCTCTCTCTCTCTCTCTCTCTCTCTCTTCCCCTCCCTCCCTCCCTTTCTATCACGTGAAACACATGGTGTATGTTGAATAATTTAAGCCTGATTATCGGTCCCCCAGCATGATACGGTTCAATACCCTCAAGGATGCATATAATACTTGAGCTCGAGACCGCAAGGCCAAGCCAAGAGACATCTTGACATGTTAGAGTTAAACAAAGTTGAACATTATCTAACCCTTTGAGAAATTAATCACGATCTTTGAGTATACAAAAAAAAATATATTTCGATATTCAGAGTGAATGTTTGTGTCTGACATTTTTTGATCGTTTAAATTTTCGATTTTTCATCATCAATATTTGATATTAAGCATAAAAAAATTTATTCCAATGAAAAATTTGCATTTTGTACAAAATTTTATGGTAAATAACTCATAAATGTTATCGGAATAATATTTCGAGTATAGAAATTTTATCGTTCGAATATTAAAAATGTACAATTTCATTGGTTAAATGATAACGAACATTAATTCATAAATTTAACGAACACACGCCGCTCGTCAAAGTGAAAATTTAATTGCCGATTTTACGAGCAACCAGAGAGAATTTGTTGCGAGAATTATTCCGGACGACCCACCCAGCTATAAACGTAAAACTTAAAGAGCGCGAAACATTTGGCATATGCAAAATACAATATATAAAAAATATATACGTTATATTACATAAGCACAATTAAAAAAATATAATAGACAAATTTTTCGTTAAATTCAATTGTCGAATGAAAAAAAAAATTGTAAAAAAAAAATTAAATAAATCGAAAACTCAAACTCAAATAATGATAAATTGTGATAAAGTGACAAATACTTCGAAATTGATTGGATTTTTTTAACCGTTAATTCTGTTACAAGCCTCTAATATTTACGTAAAAATCAAATAAAACTGCAAAAATAAATCCATCCCAACTATGCCTAACTTTTTTTTTTTTTTTTTTTTTTTTTTTTACTGATGCACGAATATATTTTTAATTTAGAGACGATCGAATAATTTCTCAATAATAACGTTATCAACAATTCTAAAAATACCATCGCGTTTCTGTCGATTTTTCGTTCAATTCACATTCGCAATTAACTCGGAAAATTTCAATATAGACGCAAGCAAATAGTACCATAAACCAAAAATCCAATAATCCAAAAATATTGAATATCATGGAAACTCGTAGATTCAACTCGCCCTGGATTTAATCGCCGCGCATTTAGTACACACGATAACACAAATCTCCGAGAGGGAGAGAGAGAGAGAGAGAGAGAGAGAGAGAGAGAGAGAGAGAGAGAGAGAAACCCATAAACGATCATACAATGCGATATAACCGACGAATAATAACCAACGCAATTTTGCTCTTTCCGACACGTTTCATGGGTTAAATTACGAATGAACCGTTTCGGATCAATCACCAAGAAATGTGAGAAAATTAACGAACGGAACAGAACTGGAGAATATGAATTGAAAATGAGCTAGGAAAATTCAAAGAGTGTATATATATATATAAATATATATATATATATATATATATATATATATATATATATATATATATATACAAAATATATAATATATATATATACAAAAGTGTATATACACTTTTTGGATTTTCCTAGCGCGTTTTCAAGATAAGAGTAGAGAAAAGCTGCACTATTTGAAATATTTTCATTTTTCCTTTTTTATCTTTTCATTTTTTTCCCCGAGCAATTTTTCCTCGCCCGAATAACGAAACTAGAGAATAGAAAGAGAAAGAGCGATGACGATTATCGTTACCCGCAGAAAGCTAATAGTACACTCGACGATTTGTAAAAACCCCTGTGGTGAAAGAAGCTCGAGTATTGCGAATGGGCCAACTCGAGCTATCGATGCTCTCTCTCTCTCTCTCTCTCTCTCTCTCTCTCTCTCTCTCTTTTCCCCCTCGACCGATTGCAAAAATCACCATCCAGCTCCACACGTTTCGATTCGTTCCGTTTGTCCAATGTACGAACTATTTTCGATTTATATATCGAACTGTATACCTGTATAGATATATATACATATATATATATGTATGTTTGTATGTGTATAGGATTCTTGATTTTCCGTTTCAGCGCATATCAACCACGTGCGAAAGATCGCGGGAATCGACCACGTTGGCATAGGGGCTGGCTATGATGGGATCAATTTGTAAGTACTCTACCGTAAACGTTTACCCTTATTGGATACACACGAGATTATTGCCTATATATATATATATATGTATATATATATATATATATATTTATATTTATATTTATATACACACGAGATTATTGCCTATATATATATATATATATATATTTATACATATCTGTATATGTCTGTGTACAGTTTGATTCAAAAGGGTTAAACTGTCATATAAATGAATTTCAATCAAATTTAACTGATGACTGAGAAGTTTTTATTGTTTTATGTTTTTTAAAATCTTAGGATATTTATTAAAATTTGTATCTTGCGAAGAAAAATGAGTTTATTTTATACTCATTGATGAAACATTTTTTTGTTGTTTTTTTTTCTTTTCGTATAAATTTGACGATGAGTTTGCTGACAAAATTGATAAATGGATGAAAAGAGAGGAGAATTTTGACGTAGGAAATTCTCAATCTCGAATTATTAATTGGAGAGAATTTTTCAGTCCCAAATTACAAACTTGAGGGAATTCGTGGGGCCCCAAATGATGATTTTTGAGGAATTGCTCAGTCAAAAATTAATAATTTATTGGCAATTTAACTATTGTTTAAATTACATTTTAATAAAATTTTCTGCTATTGTGAAAAAAAATAATGAAATTGTCGAGCGTAAATAATAGTTGGAAAAATTAATTAATCGAGAAATTGTAGTCACAAATAATGACTTGAACCAAACTGTACTGTACTAATAGCCGATATAGCCATTTTGTCCATATGGCCACGCTCGAATTCTCTTGCATTTGCCCTATAAACTCTCAATCGTTTGCACAACTCGATGCACTCGCTTCGAATCTACGTAGCGCTCGATTGCACGATATTTGAGAATTTCAAACATTACACCTAGCTATAGGTATTACCTCTATATATATATATATATATATATATATATATATATATATATATATATATATATATATATATGCACACGAATATTGGCCTGCAAATTGTGGCAGAAAATCGAGACATGTCCAAATAGCGCGGAATGGAAAAAAAAAAACACAATAATAATAATAATAATTGGAAACCCAGCAACGCCAAAAGCTAAATAACGAAACGAACTGATGCGGTCAGATCACATTCACACTGCACCGAAAGTTCATAAGAGCTGCCGGGTAAACCTGTGCAGTAACGAAATATCGAGTGAATTTTTTCAAAACAAAAAATTAACAAATACAAAATATTTCAAAAGAAAACAAAAAACGAATCATGATGTAAAATTTTTTGTAAAATAATAAAAAAATCAAAATTTTGCTCATAAATGATAAAATTTTTTAAATATTTTTATTTTTTATTTTTAACTGAGGGGTGAATGTATACATCGCTCTCGTTGTAAAAGTTAATAAATCTGAAGGATCACGGCCCGAGGCAGTGTAATATTTCAATTTTTCATGTGGAAATCCGTGTATAAGGGCATAAAAGAAAAACGAGAAAGCGACTACGCCAGTTATTAGAGACATCAGTCAGCTCGAGGGACACATCTTGTTTACCAAGTACATTTTCTCTCTCGAGGAATTACAAGAACATTTTCCTAATATATAAAGCTCATCTGGCTCTCAACCTCTTCCCCCCCCACTCCCCACCCCCCACCACTGAAGAGGAAGGAAATAAAGATTGCTCGCCCTCTTTTGAGAAAGCCACGATCTCTATATAAATTTATTTCTCATCCCTTACAGCAAACTCGCGCCATCTTTCACTACCCTCCATGGTTCGTCTCTTTTATTTTTTCGTCTCTCTCTCTCTCTCTTTCTCTCTCTCTCCCCCTCTCTCTCTGTCGAACTGCTCTTTCTCTCGACACTGCCAGCGATAAATTAACCGAGCTACCCTTAAGTGCCGTGAGAAAAGGACCCAATCTTCACGATTATCTATCTATATATCTATATCTATACAAGTAAATGTATATCTATATTTTAAAGAGCATATAGAGTAGACGAAGAAATATTTTACTTGTGTATATATATATTATACATATATATATATATATATATACATATATATATATATATATATATATATATATATAATGCACTTCATGTAGATGTATATAGATATATTGTCCTCTTTATTCTTTATATCAAACGATCTATCTAAGGAAGCAAAAAGGTGAGCTTCCCCCACAGCTGCCTTTGAAGCCAACGGATATACCTCGAGTCGACTCTCTCATCCTGTTTCT
This sequence comes from Dyspetes luteomarginatus, assembly GCA_963669185.1. Taxonomy (NCBI): domain Eukaryota; kingdom Metazoa; phylum Arthropoda; class Insecta; order Hymenoptera; family Ichneumonidae; genus Dyspetes; species Dyspetes luteomarginatus. Next base: position 28,851,859 of record OY769903.1, on the reverse strand, counting down.
CGTATCCACCCGAGGGACAACAAAAAGCACAATTTCCGCTCTCATGAAATTCTCATGAAATTAATTAAACTGCCAATCGAAGGATTTATCGATTTATAAAATAAATCATGAACAAAAGTATTTATTTCGATTTAATGATCGAGTTATTATTTAGAGACATTTTAAAGTTGGCCTGTTTTTTACAATCTTTTTTTTCATTTTTTTTTTTTTCTTCATTTTCGCTGGTATTCTCGAACGAGCTGTATTCATCTGGCGGTACATCGTTCGGCGAGTGTCACGCTCGTGGTTGTACGCGCTGGGGAAATAAAGCTTCGCTGACAAATTCGGTCGGGCCGACCGGCTATGGATTTTACAATATATATGGGGCATTCCATTCAAGCTTGACCATCAGCTAAAAATTTTCGAACTGGACGATTATTTTTTTTATCACTTTTCCCTCATCTTTGGATATGAGACGAATTGCCAATATAATAATTGAGTGTATAATTTATTTTCTAATTTTCGTTTTTAATCTCAAAAATTTTGTGTCAATCGACATTTTTTTCAGGCCATGAGTCGATTTTTTATTTTATTTTTTCCTATTAGAAAAAAAATTCTATCACTGCAACTATAATATAATTTTGAGACTTGTATATATAAGTTCGATGAATAAGTATTTGCAGAAAAATTTAATAAGACGATGTACAATTTTTTTTTTTTTTTTCAATTGTTCCCTTTTTAGATTTATATTTCACAACAAATTCAGAAGGAAAAGCCCATATATAAAGGGTGGAGTCGACGCTCCATCGTGAACACGCGCTACTTGAAAATAGTCATATATATATATATATATGTATGTATGTGTACTCGTGCTCGAGGTGTTGGACAATATATATAAAAGGGAACGACGACCATTCCAGTGTGAATGGACATCGCGAAACGGAGCCTCTGACTGCTGGAACGCGTGTAACTGCACGCGAATATGTATATATATATATATATATATATATATATATAAAAAAAAAAAGTGCAATGTGTCGGAATGCGAAGGAACGTGAAAAGAGACACGAAAAGACCTCCACGAGAGTATAACCGAAGGGAAAATAAAATTGTAAAGAAAAAAAAGACTGAGTGAAAAAAAAAAACAAAAAAGTTGGATGAGGGTGCATAAACACAAGGGGTCGTATAAAAATGCAGGGAGGGTTTGAAACAATGTTGCCTGGCACATAGTGAGACGAGACGATGAGAGGCTGTGCAGTGAACGAGGACGAGGCAATGTATGAAAAGAGGAAGAAGAGAGGGTGAATTTTAAATAGGGGTGCGGGAATTGCGTGTTGCATAACATTGTTGAGAGACAGTGAGATCGAAGAGAAATGCTTTTCGTCTCGTTTCTGGCCTCTCTCTCTCTCTCTCTCTCTTTGTCTCTCTGTTCTGGCAGATATAATAATGATTCTTGCCAGGGTTGGGGAGAAAATGAAAGAGCTCTCATACCACCCCTCGTTGTCTCGACGTTTGCTACTGGCAACTCGGAAACAGGAAAATTATTTCCCACGATATATTTGCATGGGCATTCTGGGCCAAATCAAAATGAGACGCGACTATAATATCTTTTAAATAAAATATTTGTATTTTTTTATCGAATTTTTTTTACGAGCTTAGGAATTAATTTCATTTGGGAAATAAATCGATTTACATATTTATGTGAAATTAAATTTAAAAAAAAAATTCAATTCTCATTATTCTACCGTCCGTGTCTTCGGGGCTAACTTCATATTAACCCTTTTTTTTTTTTTACTTTCATTTTTGATTTACATTTATAAAGCTTTTCTCGACTAAAACTTTTTTTTCGACTCGACACATGAAACTTTTTTTTATCATGCACCCATATGAGTTGAAACTTTCGAGATGACAGCTCGTCTAAAAATAATTTAACAAAATGTAAAAAATTGAGTATTCAAATTTTTCATTTTAATGCTGATAACAACGAGACAATCTTATAATATTTGCTGAAAAAAGGAAAAAAAAAAATCTCAGCTATGATCGAAAAAAAATGTAACGAAAAAAAAAGGTAGAAAATTTGAGAAATAAAATAGAAAATTCTCATTGAATTTGCACATATTCGTTCGTTCGCATCACGACAAGACGAGATCGTTGGAAATTTTATCCATGCAAAAAAATCGTGATTTTTCTCTAGGAAAAAATATCGAAGTTCTCGAGTGAATTATAGAGGGTGGAAAAGTGGAAAGCACACACTTTTACCCGATTCGAAATGTACTACGAGAGCAGAAAGAGAGAAAGAGAAAAAAAAGAGAGAGAGAGAGAGAGAGATACGTCGAAAGCTCGGCGTTCATTTTCTCTCTCACCAGTGGCATCTTTTTCCGTACTTCCGAAGGGACTGGCGGTAAGGAGAGGGTAAAAATTATGCTATGGCCTCGTAAAAACCAGAGGAGCGAACGAGAGAAGCATCCGCGAGTCTGGTTTGCGCTACTTGTGCTATGAGAGAGCCCTGAGAGATGATTCTTCGTCTCTTCGCATATATATATATATATACATATGTATATATATATATATATATATATAACTTTATTCATATATATGCGCATAAAGCGTATGCACGGAAGCTCATGCGACTCCTGGAAACTAATCTCGAAGCCCGCGGCGTCTAGATTAAATTTCACTGGTTTTGCAATAGCTGAGCTCTCTCTCTCTCTCTCTCTTTCTCTCTCTTTCCCTGAGAATGCTTATATATACTCATACTCTCGACGAGATACGCTACCTCGAGATACCGTTTCTTCCAGACTTCCTCATTCGTACAAATATATATATATATATATATATATTTGCAATTTGGTAAAAAAAAAAAATCTTTCCAGGAGCGACCTTTTTTCTCATACTATATATAGTAACGATTGAGAACGCTGCACACTTATCGTTAACCTTCCCTCTGCGCTCCTGTGAAAAGGAGAAATCGCTGGAAGACTCCTGGTAACCATCGATGAGCTTCATATATCGATATGGTTTGACACCAGAAAGGCAACCAAGATAATGCTTGGAGACCCACTCGTTACGCCCTTTTAATTTTAA